>UESW01004290.1:569550-715638 GCA_900491605.1 Calamus simplicifolius
CTGGCAAGGGCTTTCAGCAGCATGCCGGATTTTAGGTATGGATGGTATGGGACAATTTTGCAAGACATTGAGAGCTATAACATCGAATGGCTTCCAGAGCGGCGACAGCCAAGGAGGAGGAGGGCTGCTGGGCTCTGCCATCTAATTTTTGCTTATGGAGGTAATGCTCCTCAATTAATCTGTGCTTTTATAGCAGATTTTATCCACGATTTGATTTCATATTAATGAATTGAAGGTTCGAGAGAATGAGTTTTTTTTTTTTTTTGCTTTTAATGCAAGAAATTAATGAATTGCGTTTAATTAATTGAGCATATATTTGTTGGACTTTTTTAATATTTGGAAGATCAAGATAATATCTTCGACGATAAATGGGCACCATAATTACATAGTGCAGGTGTCCCGATGAGAAAATCGCATTGATGGTTAATGAATGGTTACTAAATTTTTAGTTGCTGATATAAATGCAGTGATGGAGGTATTGTATATCTTGTGTTCTTATCTAATAACGGTGATCAGCTTCAATTCTCACCAGCTTTTCTAGAAGCTGTATATTAGAAAATCATATATTCTACGTAACTTGGCTGATACCATGAGGTCAGCAAATGTCTTTGTATCTTTTTCTACTATGCTGGTTTAGAATAATATTTCCGTCAGACATTTATAACAAAATATGTGCTTTTAAAGTGACATGTATAAAACTACATGTTAAAAAAAAACAAAAAACAAAATTTCAGCAATTCAGGCGTACGTGTTTGCTTGCATCATGAACATTGTGGAGATGAATCACCTCATTGTTCTTATTTCATGAATGAGCGTACCCATTCTGGTAGAGGATATAGTAAACTAAATCGGCTGCCTTGTGTTAAGTGTTAAACGTCAAAGGATTCTTAGTTAAGATGTCCCTAACTTCTTAGGCATAATTGATCGTAACTACAAATTTACATGCAGAGAGAGAGAGAGAGAGAGAGAGAGAGAGAGAGAGACTTGGTGTGCATTTGAATATAGCCAAGTTTAGGTTTGATCATCTTCTTCATCCTTTTATTCACACAGTTTACAAATCCTAAAGATAAAAAAAAAAGTAAAAGAAGTGGAATAATTTCGGGATCCATGTAAATCCAAAGATAAGTAAGGTAATAAAATTCTAGATTTGGTTTCATTTAAATATAGTAAAGTTCAAGATCCGATCACTTCCCCCATTCTTAGATCCGTATGAATTTTGAAGTCACCCAATCTTTTTTACTTTTTTCATCTTTAGGATCCATGAGTTGTATGGTAGAGAAAGTGGCCAGACCTATGTTGGTTATATTTGAATATACCAAGTTCAAGATTTGATCATCTTTTCCATCTTTTGATCCATACTTATTCCGAAGCCATCGTAAATTTTTTTTTCTATTTTTGATAGATTTAAGAATAGAAGAGATGACCTTTCTCTCTTTCTCTCTCTCTCTCTTTGTGCAAGCAATAGTAACCATATAGTTTGTTTAGAACAGTCTGGATTCCTTGTGTGAGGTGCACAAATAAATTTAAAATTAGTCAAGCTACAGTTGATTGCATTTCCTGTGATCATAAAGTGTGGTCGTGTCATGGGCGCTCTGATTGGAAGTTTACATTGACTATGCCATGATGATGCCCAAAAGGAGGAGAGATGGCCAGTAAAAGTTTGCAATATTGATATTAGATGATTCATAGACTGATTCAATCTTATGCATGCTTGAAATGATATCAATACTTTTTTCACATCAAGTTCGGGCAAAAAATCAGTGTCATGAAAATTTTATGCAAGACTAATTCAACATTCAGTCGTTCTTTGCAGAAAATTAGTCTACACTCTGAAAATCAAGTTTTATGACATCTTAGTCTTCTCTACATACTTTTGTATTACTTGTATTGCATAGCATCTGGTTCTGAAGTGATCTACCTCAGTAGAGCTCGTTGAAGTGAACATTCTTGTTCCAAAGAAAAAATAATACTAATTATTTTTTAATCCAAAACCATGGATGGTGCGGAACATCTCTTGAGATGATGGAAGCTATAGCACTAGATGTCTTCTTGCATGCTAATGTCTGGAAAGGATGAGGTTTGGTGAAGGCATCTATTATAAAATTAATGGCGATGCTTCCCCACCGTGCACTCTTATAGCCAAGTCTCCCTAGGCTCTAGATTATTAAGCATCTTTCATGGCTAAGAAACCCTTTGGACAAAACTGTTCTTATGAATCTGAAGGTTTGAGAAGATATGTTTTCTGATGTATAATAGAAACTGCATATAATGACAGTATATATGTGGAACTGGCATATTTTCAGTCAGTAGGTAGTACTCCATAACCATATTTGGACTTCTGATTTATACTTAGAAGATGCATCTGCCAATGGAAATGATGGATTTGCAAGGATATATAATCTTTAAATGACAACTAAATTGATAACCACTATTAACTTTATATTTCTAAGTTTTGATCTTTGAGTAATATGCACATGAAACCAATTCAAATGAAGTAATGAAAAGCATTTCACCAGCTAAGTTGACTTCTTGTGTGAGATTTGACTTATTGATTGCCCATCAAATCCTTCTTCCTTCATCACATGCAATTTTTTTTGTTTCTGAAACATTCTTTAGAGGAAGAAAAATATTGGTCAAAGAAAAAATACTACCTCCAAACTTTTGTTTCTTAATGTGGTTGTAGCAATTCATCAAATGAAACGGTAAAGTTTATTGCACGCATCAAATGTGAGTATAGGGGCAGAGCTGGCTGTGTTTCCCAGCACTAAGGTAATGCCATATATACTTTTTAGTGGAAAAAAAAAGAAGAAGAGAGAGTACCTGTCTTTAGATACTTTGCAGTCCGATTTGAGACGACATTGTTCTTCACATCTCCCACATTCGAGACAAAGCATGTTAAAGATAAGAAGAATATGGAAGGCAAGAAGAGAAATAGTAAATATATAAACTAGATCAAAACTGTCATGGAACTTGCATTTTAAAGCTGTCCATGGGATTCTGAAGGCCATCAGATCAAAGAATTATAGCTCTTCCAAGACAAAAGGAACAAGAAAGTAGGAAATTGAAAGTAAAAGAATTTACTTGTAGGGTAGTTGAAGCCCAGACGCATCACTGGCAGTGGCAATGTTGACAGAATTTGAAGGATAAAGTAGAAGTAGATTGTTAGCAGAAAATGAGAAACTTGGAATATTTTAAGGGATTTTGGAAAGTTGGTTTCATTAATGTTTTAAAAATCGGACTGAACAATAAACTGGCTTGATATTTGGGTCATGGGTTAATCGGTTTGACCGGATAAACCAGTTTGATCAAATCAGATGATGTCATAATTAATTTTTAATTTGATAATATAAAAAGTAATAAAATATAAATATCAAACTATAGAAAAATACCTTTAAAACTTATATGATTGTTAAAACAAAATTTACATAACATTAAAACTATAGAAAAATATCTTTAAAACTATAGATGGATTGTTTTCAGGTGCAAACCAGAGTGAAAAATTAAAAACACAAAAAAACCTAACTCTAATTTCATTTATAAAAACTAAAAAATCTAAAAATCGAGGTTGGACCGGTTCTTCGTAACCCGGCCGGTTCAGTTTTTAGATTTTTACCGATCATATAAAAGTCAATTTTATACTAAAATCAGATCGGACTGGTGACCGATTTTTGGTTAGGCCGGTTCGATCGACTGGTCTGGTTTGATTTTTAAAACCATGGTTTCCATATGCCGAGATTGGTAACAAGCTGCATATCTGAAATCTCATGTGGTTCTCTTGCACAGAAAAGATACAACAGGCTGTGGTGGAGAGCTGAGTGACGCTGGAGATGGAAGCTGATATGCTCCAATTTAAGTCGTTGCAGGAGCGATCCCAGGTTTTTTCCAGACAAATCTTGTAGTGTCAATACCGTTCCAATTCAGAATTCATGGGTACCGAGGTTTGCGATCCACTTAGGAGCTCGTGGATAATTTTGTCAGTACCTTAGAACGTAAAGTCAGCAAGAACCATAGGTTTTTTATGATAAACTTGTAGCGATAGAAAATGTCCCTCTGGCTGCTTGCTGCAAAGAAGGTAGGAAGGAACTTTATTTGAATCCCCTATAGTTTGGAAATCACGAGAACTTTTTGAGAATTTCCCAGGAGTCCACCTCTAAACCACCTTATCAAAATGATTAGAAGGTTGGAAAAAGGGTAGAAAATCCACCGACTGTTTCGATGCACTGCAGAGAACTCCAAAGCTGGACGATAATTCCTCAAACTTTGCTGTAAATGCTTCTCCTGCTAGCTCGATACCCATCATACTTTGTCTATGTAGCTTAACAGCCGTTTTCTATTCTTCGTTTATTTCTTTCGCATGGAGAATAAAATGGCATCCTTTCCTCCTGTTGTCCACCATCTCTGGCGTTGTTCACCCAAAGAAGTACTTATGTGAGGGGAGACAATTTTCTTAGAGTCCACGGACCAATGGAACTACTTTAGGATATCTCTGTTTAAAGTTTTAAAGTGAAAAAAAAAATTAATACCTTCTTAATTTCCTCAATGACTAATTTTTGACCCGTCAAATAAAATGTTTAGAAGGAAGAGGAATAAAAAAACTTCATTATTATTATTATTATTAATTACTTTCTATCTTATTCTCAAATAATAAAAATATTGATTAAGCGTCATTCATTATATTTTACAAGTGTGGAACTCGGTCCTTCAAGCGCAAGTGCATGCCACCAAGCACCTTCCGGCAATTGAAAGATGTCGTGTTTTTATATTTCTATTATTATGCTTGTGCATACTTAAGCGGATAATATAATTTTTTTTCCCATTTATATCTGTATTTATATGCCAAGAATGTGAACTTAAAAAAAGAAGATAAAGATATATTGTCATTTTATTTTATTTTTGCTATGTAGCGAAATAAGAATAGGGTGTAAAAGAGGAGAAGGGTCTCAGCCTCTCTTTTATTTTCTTTTTCCTTTACGTACCTTCGTCTGCTGTATAAACTCCCCTTAGATATCATCTAACTTCGAAACACATGGAGGACTTGGCCTCTAGCGAGCTGAGGTTGGTTCGCTCATACCGCCACCTAAGCTCTGGATTCTTCGACGAAACAAAAAATTGAAGGCCATGGAGAACATCCATGGATGGATTCATATTCAGCCGGGTGACCGGTGGGAGTTTTTGTTGGCTCTGCTCGTAAAACTATTGTTTCAGAGGAAAAGTTTTGCTGCACATTGGACTTGTGGATTGGCCGCATATCTGCGCCACTGCACATATAGTACGCGCTAAAGCCCATTGTGCTTCGGTACATGTGGTGGCATGGGTGCAGTGCAGCAAGTCTTTCCCATGTTTCAGGATTGGTCCGGATCTTTGACAGCCGCAGCTAGACAAGAGATGGAGAGATGGAAGAGGCCATATTAATCAAAATTATGGATCATCCAGGCTATGATGAATAATGTGGGATCAATAAAAGATAACTTGTATGCTAACTCAACAATATATGCATGTTTGACAGTGTTATTGATGCCTATGTAATACAATGTATAGTTACATAATAAATTCTATTTTGAAAGCATTGAGGGATGAAATCTAAAAATTGAGTTATCCTGTTTTCCGTGAAACTAGCTTGTATACCAGTCCAAAATTTCATACTCTATCCAACCAGAGACAGCAACCAAAAGGAAATTTAGGGGGAAATTTTTTTTTTGTGAATTCTCATAGGTGAAATTAGGGCGATCCACGATTACCAATTCATCTAAAAAGGAGAAAAAAAAATCAAAGAGATCATAAACGAGAGAGTTCAGAAGCAAGATACATTGAGAGATTGAAAAAACAAGAAGCCCTAACAGAATGATTTGTAGGGTTTCTTCGTCTCTTCTTTGCCATAGTTTTTGGAAACTAAAGAGATAGAGAAAGGATAGAGAGAGAGAGAGGATGGCATGCCTCCCATTCGATGGCTCCTCTTTAGATGGATAAAAAGCATGAAGAAAGTGGTTTGATGAAAGAGAGAGGAGAGAGGAAAGCCGAAGCAGCGTAAGAATATGGCACGTGGCCATAGTTTACGCTACCATTTTAAATACATGGCAATAGCTCCTGCTGTCATGATCAATTTTTATAATATAGTGTATGATTTGTATAAAGTTATATTTTCTCAAAGCTTATAATCAACCAATTTTGTAATGTTGTGTCATTAATGATAACTTTTAGAATGTGTTTGATATTTGATAATAATTCTTCTTTTACTTTCATAAAAATAAATAATTTATAAGCATTGCAAAAATGACTATTTACTCCTCTTTAAATATGAATTATACTTATTTTGATAAATTTTATATATAAATTATACAGCCTTTAAAATATAAAATCTTTCATCCGTTTGACAGAAGCAGGACTAGTAATTCTTTTGACCAATTTCTATGTAATTACTTTTATTTTTTTTGATATGTAATACTTTTTATTATCAACCTCTCAATAAAAACTGTATCAATAGAAAGGTAGATTATATGAGATCATTATTTTTTAAATATATTTAATAAAAATGTCACTCTATAATATCATATTATTATTATTATTTATAAAAAGCATGTTTGGCGAAAAGGTTTTCAACTTGTTTATATTTTTTTATTTACCGAAAAGCTTGCTATGTTATATCATACTATACTATATTATACTATAATATAAGATATGTTATTTAACTATTTTATGTGAAGGAATATAAGAATACTTTAGCAAGTTCCTCCAACACATTTATATAACATAAGCTGGTAAGCATTTGACTTCAAAATTTAATATCTAATTTAATTTAATATAGTAAACCTAGTAAATTTTACTCTTTTCTTACACTAGGTCGCAATTAGGTAAAAGAACAAGAACGTAAGAGCTTAAAATCTCAAATTGGATGTAAAAAAAATAAAAAGTGTTAGACTAATAATATTAAGAAAGTACTCTTGCATAACCATCCATTGCATTGTTTGGAGCGGTCATTTTCATGTGGAACTTCGGATAAATTGATTAGCACATTAGTAAAATATTTTTCGCAACCTCATTTGCTTTTAGTTTGGAGAATAATTAAGATCGACGATGGAGTGATTGTTCCAAAAAAAACTTTTTTTTTAGTACAGCGGATGATTATCTCTCTAAAGTGAATCAAACCCGATATATGAGAGTACAATATTTGAGAAAGGATAATAGGGCATTGGTCATCGTGCTGCCAGCTTCAAAAATCAGAGTGATTACCATTCTGGTAGCAATCTAATCAACCACGGAATTGACTTTCCGATAGATGTGCCAAATTTGGGCGCTAAAAATTTCTTAAAGAATAGATCGGATGTCGCAAATCAAGAAGATGGTAGGCAAATGGACATTGGACTCTTGCTGGAGCCGGCGAATAACCGTAATAGAATCTTCCTCAATAATAAGGCTGCAGGCGCCCAGGCTCCGAATGGCACAGGAAATACCAGTCCACACTGCGTACAGCTCCGCAAAAGGCATCAAGAAGTCAAGCAGACCGAAACCTCCCGCTACCAGCATCACACCATCCGACCCATAGATCACAAAAGCTGATCCAGCACATCTACCTCAAACGTTCCCATCAAAGTTGATTTTGACAAACCCTAGAAGTGGAGGCTTCCAAGAAATGAAGACCATGCGTCGATATGTTGCCGAAGCAGTATGAGAGTCCCAGTGGTCAGGGTTAGCAGAACCAAGAGTACTCTGATGAAAATTATACTCAGCAGAGAAGGAAGCAGCAGTCCTAACGACCCTGTGGAAAGGAGTTATCTTGTCAGTGAACACGAGCAGATTCTGGGATAACCAAATCTAGTAAGCTGTATAAGCCCACATAGGACCCTGCTGATGGATACCCTTCCTCATAACTTGCTTAATCAGGCTTTAAAAAGAGATAAGCTAAGACACAGAACCATGCATCCAGGAGCAATCATCTGATATCTACAAAATTTGTCTCGCTCTAGAAAATGAAACCTTTGATTTCAAGGACCAAAATATTATCACGAGGATCCGACCTCGCTCCAAGCAGCCGCTTCCATTCCAAGTTCTACACGTACCCAAAGTTACACAGGGTCGGTCTCATTTTATGAACCCGAATCTAAGCAGATATAGAGGTGAAATCACGATCGTCCATCATAGATGGTCCGCACGAATAAGTTGTATGTGCGAACGAGCGGTCTATATAGCCCCACAGGAGTCCCTCGCACTTGGGAGCTTCTAAATACACCCCAAAAACTACTCTCTACACCCACTGCCGATAAAATACCAATTCCAGCAAGAAGAGGCAAAAGCTTGATCCTGAGATGCCAACTACCGATTCAGAAAATGAAAAATCCAAGAACAATGCATATGGGGAGATAGAAGACAGTGATGACGCCAAATCACCGGCCTCGAGCATGTGGTCACCTCCTTCAGTGAGCTCCTCGCGCCTGCAAGCAAGTCCCGGGGGCCGAAGATTCCAGCGGGGACCCTCGATGCTCAAGTCAGTGGTCTGGGCATCAGCCGTAAGCTTGAGAAAGCTCGAAAGAGAAAGAGAAAGATGGCTCCCAGAGAGAGATCTCTCGTAGTGAGCGTTAAGGGGTGTCATGAGCGTGTTACCTGGTCGAGAGTCCCTCTTACCCATCTTATAGGCGCTTAAGAGTTTGTCTGGCCTAAATGGTTGAGGCCTTGTAATGATGACCTTGATGGGTGAAGTGTCAGAGCTGACGTCTGTGAGGCATGGGGTTCAACCACTTTGTCAGAGCATTTAAGGTGATGGCAGCAATGGCAGAGCTTGCTTCCTTTGATATGTCAGGACTACAGGTCAAGTCTCATCAAGATGGGTGGCTGCAGCTGGTTGGTGGGTCCCGTTCCACCGGAGAGGGGAAAGCGAGGGCCGTCCTCCTCGGCAAGGAAGTGCTGGGGCAGGACCAGCCAGGAAGGTATCGAGGCCGGCTGGAAGGTGCCGGGGCCGGCTTGAAGGTGCTGGGGCCGGCTGGCTTGGACAAGACGGGGCCGGCTAGGAAGGTGCCGGGGCCGGCTGGGAGTGCCGGGCCGCCTCGTTTGGACACGCCGGGGCCGGCTAGGAAGGTGCCGGGGCCGCCTGGCTAGGACAGGCCAGGGCCGGCTGGAGAGGTGCCGGGCCGCCTGGGAGTGCCGGGCCGCCTCGCTTGGACATGCCGGGGCTGGCTAGGAAGGTGCCGGGGCCGCCTGGCTGGGACATGCCGGGGCCGACTGGGAAGGTGCCAGGGCCGCCTGGATTGGACAGGCCGGGGCCAGCTGGAGAGGCGCCGGGGCCGCCTGGCTGGGATAGGCTGGGGCCAGCTGCAGAGGTGCCAGGGCGCCTGGCTTGGACAGGTCGGGGCCGGCTGCAGAGGTGCCGGGGCCGCCTGGATTGGACAGGATGGGGCCGGCTAGGAAGGTGCCGGGGCCGACTGGGAGTGTCGGGCCCCCTCGCTTGGACACGCCGAGGCCGACAAGGAAGGTGCCGGGGCTGCCTGGCTGGGATAGGCCGGGGCTGCCTGGCTGGGACAGGTCGGGGCCAGCTGGAGAGGTGCCGGGGCTGGCTGGGAGTGCCGGGCCACCTTGGTTGGAAATGCTGGGGCCGGCTAGGAAGTTGTCGGGGCCGCCTGGCTAGGACAGGACGAGGCCGGCTAGAGAGGTGCCGGGGCCGCCTGGCTGGGACATGCCGGGGCCGGCTGGGAAGGTGCCGGGGCCGCCTGGCTGGGACAGGTCGGAGCCGGTTGCAGAGGTGCGGGGCCGCCTGGCTTGGACATGCCGGGGCCGGTTGGAAGGTGCCGGGGCTGCCTGGCTAGGACATGCCGGGGCCGGCTGGAAAGGTGCCGGGCCGCCTGGCTTGGACAGGCTAGGGCCGGCTGGAGAGGTGCCTGGGCCACCTGACTGGGACAGGCCAAGGCCGACAGCAAAGGTGCCGGGCCTCCTGGCTGGGACAGGCTGGGGCTGGCATCAGGGTGCCGAGGCTGCCTAGCTTGGACAGGCCGGGGCCGGTTGCAGAGGTGCCGGGGCTGCCTGGCTGGACAGGTCGGGGCCGGCTGGAAGGTGTCGGGGGCCTGCCTGGCTGGGACATGCCGAGGCTGGCTGGGAAGGTGCCGAGGCCGCCTGGCTTGGACAGGCCGGGGCCGGCTAGGAAGGTGCCGGGGCCAGCTGGGAGTGACGGGCTGCCTCGCTTGGACATGCCAGAGCCAGCTAGGAAGGTGCCGGGGCTGCCTGGCTGGGACAGGCCGAGGCCGGCTGGAGAGGTGCCGGGGCCACCTGGGAGTGCCGGGCCACCTCGCTTGGACACATCGGGGCCGGCTAGGAAGGTGCCGGGGCCGCTTGGCTGGGACAGGCCGGGGCTGACTGGAGAGGTGCCGGGGCCGCCTGGCTGGGACAGGCCGGGGCCGACTGGAGAGGTGCTGGGGCCGCCTGGCTGGGACATGCCGGGGCCAGCTGGAAAGGTGCTGGGGCCGCTTGGCTTGGACATGCCGGGGCCGGCCTTGAAGCCGTCGGTCGTTGGGGCTGTCGGCCTTGGAGTCTCGGGGTAGGATGTTGTGAATGGACCCCGAGACCGGGGGGTCTCGGGGTAGGATGATGTGAATGCACCACGAGACCGACGGGGGGTCTCGGGGTAGGATGGTGTGAATGCACCCCGAGACCGACGGAGGGTCTCGGGGTAGGATGGTGTTGATGCACCCCGAGACCGATGGGGGGTCTCGGGGTAGGATGGTGTGGTCGCACCCCGAGACCGACGGGGGGTCTTGGGGGGGAGTGACCCACGTAGCTTGGATGTGGGTGACCGACGCGAAGGTTAAGATGGGTCGGAGCTGACGCCGAGACCGACGCTGAGATGGGAATGGGCCGCTGCCGACGTGGAGGTCGAGATGGGCCTTGGAGGTCAAAGCGGAGCTCTGTCAGCTTCCTTCACGGTTCTCTAACGGCATTGGATCAGCCACATCAGATGCCCCCTCGCCCTTGAGACGAAGCGGGCCCATCCCAGTAAGGCGAAAGGGGCGTTACCTCCCAAGTGGCTGATCCTCACCTGATGCAGGGCTTCATGTGCCGACGGGCATCAGGCTTCTGGCTAGTGCAGGAATTCATGTGCCGACGGGTGTTGGGCTTCATGCCTGGCTGTGCAGGGCTTGGGTGCCGACGGGTGTCGGGCTTCACGCCAGGCTGGTGTAGGGCTTCAGGTGCCGAAGGGTGTCGGGCTTCATGCCTGAGTGGTGTCGGGCTTCAGGTGCTGACGGGTGTCGGGCTTCACGCCAGGCTGGTGCAGGGCTTCAGGTACCGACGGGTGTCGGGCTTCATGCCTGCTGGTGCCGACGGGTGTCGGGCTTTGCTGAGGCTTGCCCTGGTGCAGGGCTTCAGGTGCCGATGGGTGTTGGGCTTCACGCCAGGCTGGTGCAGGGCTTCAGGTGCCGACGGGTGTCGGGCTTCACGCCAGGCTGGTGCAGGGCTTCAGGTGCCGACGGGTGTCGGGCTTCACGCCAGGCTGGTGCAGGGCTTCAGGTGCCGAAGGGTGTCGGGCTTCATGCCTGACTGGTGCCAACGGGTGTGGGCTTCAGGTGCTGACGGGTGTCGGGCTTCACGCCAGGCTGGTGCAGGGCTTCAGGTACCGACGGGTGTCGGGCTTCATGCCTGACTGGTGCCGACGGGTGTCGGGCTTCAGGTGCTGACGGGTGTCGGGCTTCACGCCTGACTGGTGCAGGGCTTCAGGTGCCGACGGGTGTTGGGCTTCATGCCTGGCTGGTGCAGGGCTTCATGTGCCGACGGGCGTCGGGCTTCATGCCTGACTGGTGCAGGGCTTCAGGTGCCGATGGGCGTCGTGCTTCATGCCTGGCTGGTGCAGGGCTTCAGGTGCCGACGGGTGTTGGGCTTCATGCCTGGCTGGCCCAGGGCTTTTGTGCAGACCAAAGTCAGGCTTCATGCCTGGCTGGCCCAGGGCTTTGGTGCCGACCGGAGTCGGGCTTCATGCCGGGCTTGCCCAGGGCTTTTGTGCCGACCGGGGTCGGGCTTCATGCCTGGCTGGCCCAGGGCTTTTGTGCAGACCGGGGTCGGGCTTCATGCCTGGCTAGCCCAGGGCTTTGGTGCCGACCGGAGTCGGGCTTCATGCCTAGCTGGCCCAGGGCTTTGGTGCCGACCGGAGTCAGGCTTCATGCCTGGCTGGCCCAGGGCTTTTGTGCCGACCGGGGTCGGGCTTCATGCCTGGCTGGCCCAGGGCTTTTGTGCCGACCGGGGTTGGGCTTCATGCCTGGCTAGCCCAGGGCTTTGTTGCCGACCGGAGTCAGGCTTCATGCCTGGCTGGCCCAGGGCTTTGGTGCCGACCGGAGATGGGCTTCATGCCTGGCTGGCCCAAGGCTTTTGTACCGACCGGGGTTGGGCTTCATGCTTGGCTGGCCCAGGGCTTTGGTGCCGACTGGAGTCGGGCTTCATGCCTGGCTGGCCCAGGGCTTTGGTGCCGACCGGGATTGGGCTTCATGCCTAGCTGGCCCAGGGATTTGGTGCCGACCGAGGTCGGGCTTCATGCCTGGCTGGCCCAGGGCTTTTGTGCCGACCGGGATCGGGCTTCATGCCTAGCTGGCCCAGGGCTTTGGTGCCGACCGGAGTCGGGCTTCATGCCTGGCTGGCCCAGGGCTTTTGTGCCGACCGAGGTCGGGCTTCATGCCTGGCTGGTGCAGGGCTTTGCGTGCCGATGGGTGCTGGGCTTCATGCCTGGCTAGTGCAGGGCTTTATGTGCCGATGGATGTCGGGCTTCATGCCTGGCTGGCCTAGGGCTTTGGTGCCGACCGGAGTCGGGCTTCATGCCTAGCTGGCCCAGGGCTTTGGTGCTGACTGGGGTCGGGCTTCATGCCTGGCTGGCCCAGGGCTTTTTTGCCGACCGAGGTCGGGCTTCATGCCTGGCTGGCCCAGGGCTTTGGGCCGACCGGAGTCGGGCTTCATGCCTGGCTGGCCCAGGGCTTTGGTGCCTACCGGAGTCAGGCTTCATGCTGGCTGGCCCAGGGCTTTTGTGCCGACCGGGTCGGGCTTCATGTTGGCTGGCCCAGGGCTTTGGTGCCGACCGGGGTCGGGCTTCATGTCTGGCTGGCCCAGGGCTTTGGTGCCGACCATAGTCGGGCTTCATGCCTGGCTGGCCCAGGGCTTTTGTGCCGACCGGGGTCGGGCTTCATGCCTGGCTGGCCCAGGGCTTTTCTGCCGATCGGGGTCGGGCTTCATGCCTGGCTGGCCCAGGGCTTTGGTGCCGACCGGAGTCGGGCATCATGCCTGGCTGGCCCAGGGCTTTTGTGCCGACTAGGGTCGGGCTTCATGCCTGGCTGGTGCAGGGCTTTGGGTGCCGACGGGTGCTGGGCTTCATGCCTGGCTGGTGCAGGGCTTCATGTACCGATGGGTGTCGGGCTTCATGCCTGGCTGGCCCAGGGCTTTGGTGCCGACCGAAGTCGAGCTTCATGCCTGGCTGGTGCAGGGCTTTGGTGCCGACCGGAGTTAGGCTTCATGCCTGGCTGGCCCAGGGATTTTGTGCTGACCGAGGTCGGGCATCATGCCTGGCTGGCCCATGGCTTTTGTGCCGACCGGGGTCGGGCTTCATGCCTGGCTGGCCCAGGGCTTTGGTGCCGATCGGAGTCGGGCTTCATGCCTGACTGGCCCAAGGCTTTGGTGCCGACCAAAGTCGGGCTTCATGCCTGGCTGGCCCAGGGCTTTTGTGCTGACCAGGGTCGGGCTTCATGCCTGGCTGGCCCAGGGCTTTGGTGTCGACCAGAGTCGGGCTTCATGCCTGGCTGACCCAGGGCTTTTGTGTCAACCGGGTCGGGCTTCATGCCTGGCTGGCCCAGGGCTTTTGTGCCGACCGGGGTCGGGCTTCATGCCTGGCTGGCCTAGGGCTTTGTGTCGACCGGGGTCGGGCTTCATGCCTGGCTGGCCCAGGGCTTTGGTGCCGATCGGAGTCGGGCTTCATGCCTAGCTGGCCCAAGGCTTTTGTGTTGACCGGGATCGGGCTTCATGCCTGGCTGGTGCAGGGCTTTGGGTGCCGACGGGTGCCGGGCTTTATGCCTGGCTTGTGCAGGGCTTTATGTGCCGACGGGTGTCGGGCTTCATGCCTAGCTGGTGCAGGGCTTCATGTGCCGACGGGTGTCGGGCTTCATGCCTGGCTAGCCCAGGGCTTTTGTGCCGACCGGGGTCGAGCTTCATGCCTGGCTGGCCCAGGGCTTTTGTGCCGACCGGGGTCGGGCTTCATGCCTGGCTAGCCCAGGGCTTTGGTGCCGACCGGAGTCGGGCTTCATGCTTGGCTGGCCCAGGGCTTTGGTGCCGGCCGGGGTCGGGCTTCATGCTTGGCTGGGCCAGGGCTTTTGTGCGACCGGGGTCGGGCTTTGATTGCCGACCAGAGTCGGGCTTTTTGGATCCGATGGCACGCCGGTCTTCGGTGCCAATGGTACATTGCACTTCTGGGATGCCAACGCGAGGTTGTTCTTCCCTGCATGAAATTTTTAAGTATCAATGAATGGAAATTGTATTAGGTGCAGCGTACTTAGATCTTTTAGCACCCCCTGTTTTTCCTTTTGTGGATTTGAGCACTTTCGTTCGCTGGTGACCTGCCCCCCAGGGAGTCATGTTGGTCGGATTGGAAGTGTCGTTGCCCTTACTTGGGCCTCCCCTCGCATTGGAGACCAGGACGAGATGCCTGTGGCCGGGAAGAAGCTGGAAACTAAGACAAAGCTGTAGTCCGTTGAGGAAAGCTTCGACAGTCGGCAGTCATTGAAGATGAGCGGCCGGGAGAGTCCACTGAGGGTGGACAATTAGGAGAAGATGTTGCTGGGAGGCCCCTTTGCCTAGCTCTTCTTTGAAGAGATTGATTGCCCTCGGTGCTGAAGCTTGAGAGCAGCTAGAACAAAATCCATAAAAGGTCCTAGGCTCGGTTTGGCTCTCGGCTTACTACCACCAGAAATTGACATGCCCATAAATCCTTGAGGTGACGAATAATGTCTCAAGTTCATCCCTTTTGGAAATTATTCTTCGACCCATGCTGCAGTCCGCCTCTGGTTGATGAAAGCAGCTGAGGTTGGTGGTGAGTGAGGACAGAGAGAATGGTCCCTTGTTTCTCAGTGTGACATGGATGCCCCCCGGCATGATTGGTGAGGACCTTTCGGGCGTGCATCACCACCAAAGACTTGACGCTGCCCCCCAGCGTAGCTGGTGGAGACCTCTTGCGAATGGGTCTTCACCATTGTTTAAGAGCTCGGGAAGGAGGAGTTGTCGATTGCCGATTCGAAATCTCTCTTATTCCCCCCCTTCCTGGCGTGCCAATCTGATGACACCAAATCATCGGCCTCGAGGTGCGGTCGCCTCCTCCAGTGAGCTCCTCGCGCCTGCAAGTAAGTCCCGGGGGCTGGAGATTCCGGCAGGGACCCTCCGATGCTCAAGTAAGTGGTCTGGGCATCAGCCGTGAGCTTGAGGAAGCTCGAAAGAGAAAGAGAAAGATGGCTCCCAGAGAGAGATCTCTCGTAGTGAGCGTTAAGGGGTGTCATGAGCGTGTTACCTGGTCGGGAGTCCCTCTTACCCATCTTATAGCGCTTAAGAGTTTGTCTGGCCTGAATGGTTGAGGCCTTGTAATGATGACCTTGATGGGTGAAGTGTCAGAGCTGACGTCTGTGAGGCATGGGGTTCAACCACTTTGTCAGAGCATTTAAGGTGATGGCAGCAATGACAGAGCTTGCTTCCTTTGATATGTCAGGACTGCAGGTCAAGTCCCATCAAGATGGGTGGCTGCAGCTGGTTGGTGAGTCCCGTTCCACCGGAGAGGGGAAAGCGGGGGCCGTCCTCCTCGGCAAGGAAGTGCTGAGGCGGGACCAGCCAAGAAGGTGCCGGGGCCGGCTGGAAGGTGCCGGGGCCGGCTAGGAAGGTGCCGGGGCCGCTTGGCTGGGATAGGCCGGGGCTGGCTGGAGAGGTGCTGGGGCCGGCTGGGAGTGCCGGGCCGCCTCGCTTGGACACGCCGGGCCGGCTAGGAAGGTGCCGAGGCCGCCTGGTTGGGACAGGCCGGGGCCGGCTGGAGAGGTGCCGGGGCCGCCTGGCTGGAACATGCCGGGGCCAGCTGGGAAGGTACCGGGGCCACCTGGCTTGGACAGGCCGGGGCCGGCTGCAGAGGTGCCGGGGCCGCCTGGCTTGGACAGGACGGGGCTGGCTAGGAAGGTGCCGGGGCCGGCTGGGAGTGTCGGGCCGCCTCGCTTGGACATGCCGGAGCCGGCTAGGAAGGTGCCGGGGCCACCTAGCTGGGACAGGCCGGGGCCGGCTGAAGAGGTGCCGGGGCCGGCTGGGAGTGCCGGGCCGCCTCGCTTGGACACGCCGGGGCCGGCTAGGAAGGTACCGGGGCTGCCTGGCTGGGACAGGCAGGGGCCGGCTGTAGAGGTGCTGGGGCCGCCTGGCTTGGACAGGCCGGGGCCGGCTGCAGACGCATGGCTTGGACAGGCCGGGGCCAGCTGGAAGGTGCTGGGGCCGCCTAGCTGGGACATGCGGGGCTGCCTGGCTTGGACAGGCCAGGGCTGGCTAGAGAGGTGCCAAGGCCGCCTGGCTGGGACAGGCCGAGGCCGGCTGCAGAGGTGCCGGGGTTGCCTGGCTTGGAAGGCTAGGGCCGGTTGCAGAGGTGCCGGGGCCGCTTGGCTGAACAGGCCGAGGCCGGCTGGAAGGTGCCAGGGACGCCTGGCTGGGACATGCCAGGGCTGACTGGGAAGGTGCCGGGGCCGCCTGGCTTGGACAGGTCGGGGCTGGCTAGGAAGGTGCCGGGGCCACCTGGGAAGGTGTCGGGGCTGCCTAGCTTGGACAGGCCGGGGCCGGCTAGGAAGGTGCCGGGCCGCCTCGCTTGGACACGCCGGGGCCGGCTAGGAAGGTGTCGGGGCCGCCTGGCTGGGACAGGCCGGGGCCGGCTGGAGAGGTGCCGGGGCCGCCTCGCTTGGACACGCTGGGGCCGGCTAGGAAGGTGCCAGGGCCGCCTGGCTGGGACAGGCTGGGGCCGGCTGGAGAGGTGCCAGGGCCACCTCGCTGGGACATGCTGGGGCCGGCTGGGAAGGTGCCAGGACCGCCTGGCTGGGACTGGCTGGGGCCGGCTGGAAGGTGCCGGGGCCGCCTGGCTTGGACATGTCGGGGCCGGCCTTGAAGCCATCGGTCGTTGGGGCTGTCGGCCTTGGAGTCTCGGGGTAGGATGTTGTGAATGGACCCCGAGACCGGGGGGTCTCGGGGTAGGATGATGTGAATGCACCTCGAGATCGACGGGGGGTCTCGGGATAGGATGGTGTGAATGCACCCCGAGACCGACAGGGGGTCTCGGGTAGGATGGTGTTGATGCACCCCGAGACCGACGGGGGGTCTTGGGGTAGGATGGTGTGGTCACGCCCCGAGACCGACGGGGGGTCTCGGAGGGGAGCGATCCACGTAGCTTGGACGTGGGTGACCGATGCGAAGGTCAAGATGGATCGGAGCCGATGCCGAGATCGACGCTGAGATGGGAATGGGCCGCTGTCGATGCGGAGATCGAGATGGGCCTTGGAGGTCGAAGTGGGGCTCTGTCAGCTTCCTTCACAGTTCTCTAACGGCGTTGGATCAGCCACATCAGGCAGGAATGTGGAGTCGCATCATGAAGGGGAGGAAGGGGAGCTGGACGGGGGAAGGGGAAGGAAGCCGCCACCGCGGATCGCCGCCGGTCGCGTGGGGTGTGAGGGGAAGGGAAGAGGAGGCTGTCGGCTGGGGTGTGAGGGGAAGAGGGGTGTGGAGAGAAGAAATGAGGGTGGGGAAAGGTTTTATGGGCAGTTTAGAATTTTTTTTTTTAATTTAGGCGGTGTAGACTGTAGAGAGAAATTTTAGGGATGTGGCCAAAATTTTTTAAATATTTGGGGCATTTTTAGAAGCTCCCCCCCCCCCCCGGCACTTTCCTCCCAAAGCCCTTTCGTTCCCTCGTCTGCCCTTCCGCCGCCGTCTCCTCCATGCCGTGGTGAAGCATTCGAGGGCGCCAGTCATGGCATTTCGAGCACGGGAGATCTACAAGAAGGTCGTTCGGAAGGTAGGGGCGGATTCTTTGCCGGTGGAGGTGCTGGAGTCGGTGAGGAAGAGCCTCCCCAACAACAAGCTCGTCATGGGCAGGGCCAAGCGCGGCATCTACGCCGGCCGCCACATCCAGTTCGGCAACAAGGTCAGCGAGGACGGTGGCAACAAGTACTCCTTCCATTACCCGCTCTCCCCCCTTATCCCGTCGATTCCATGTTTTTACAATTTTGTATAATTTCCGTTATTTGATGTTCTATTTGGCTTTGATCTCACCCTGTATGTATTCAAAACTTCATCTTTTTTTAATTTATTCTGTCGCAAGTTCTTAAACATGGCATCTTTGTTTAGATTGGACTTGAGAAACTGAATCGTCGGTGCAAATTAGGTGTATATGAGGATTTAATTTGTTTTGTTGGGGAAATAAGTTTGACTGGTTAAAATATATGGCTTGCTATATTTTCGTGAGATAGGAATTTTTAGGTTTTTCTTTGGTCATTTCCTTGAATTATTTATGACTGTGCTAGCATAAGTGTATGGAAATCAATGGTCGGATTTGCCTTTTCTCATTGTTTGATCTTGTAATCATCCACTGGCTAAAATAGTTCTTTTAATTCATTATGGTTCTCAACCAGTTAATTGCAGTTAATCTCCATCATATCACCTTGCGATGTGTAAGACTGTTATTGAACTTGTAGTAGTTAGCACTTATAGTCAGAATGTGTAGGATAGGGAACAGTTTTTGGGGAGATATCTTTCTGGATGAAATTTGATCTAAAGTAAGCGGACAGGTTCTTTGTTGAGTGTGTGAAAGAAAGGCCTAGAATTAGATCTTTTGACACCATCAAATATGTACAAGCAAAGGTTCCACGTAGTGCAGCAGAAACTTGGGCGTGTGATTGTTTGATTTTGAGCAATCCAGAGTAGTTATGCAGTGTAACAAGTACTTACAGTGAGGGAGGTGACCCACACTTAAAGAAGATTTTCGTTTATATTAGGCTGTTTTCCTTATACGGGTGGATTTTCTCTCATTATGACCTAAACAAATTAAGTAGGTTTCAGGACAGCCAAAAAAAAAAAAAGTTTGCAAATTGATTGTGTGGATCTTGGGAAGCCTGTTGTTAGAATTGACAGATTGCTAGTGTGAAGTCTGTACTTAAAATTCACCATTAGTCTGTTGTTTTCTGTTGGTACCCATTGATTGCAACATGCTTGCATGTATGATTGAGTAGTAAGCTCTTATTACCTTTGCATGTGTCATGTTTGAAGTGTCTGTAATTTTCAAAAGGATGCTTGTAATACATCATGGGCTTTGTATGCTAGTGATTAGTTTTGATTGTTAAGAATTGATATACGTCACTAAACTGCTTACATGATGGAGCATAGCTTTTTACAAAATTGAAAGTCCATAACCATGAATGCAGTGGGGCTATTGTCTAAATCTGAAAGCTAAATAGGAAACGTACCTGACACCTGATGATGCCCCACATCTTACTTCTTGATGGGATTTACAGTGTAGCTAGCCTAGCCTATTTTCTTTTTTGGGGGGATTTTCTAAGTAAAATCTGATAGCAATTATTTCTTCACAATGCTTTTGATTTTAGTGGCAGTTATTTGTTGAAGTTTCAATGGCAACAGGAAAAACACATAATTGCATTTCAGCTTATGTACAATTCTAAATAGAATAAAATGTATCCACTTGCTTCTTCAAATCATCTTTTCCTCCAGCTTTATTTCTTAGTAAGTTTTTTTGAAGTGCTTTTGTCTATCATGTGAGTTGTGGACTATCTAAAAACATAATAAAGCTAATATCCACGAACAAAATGGTGCGTGGGTTTACAGCAAATCGAATCATCCGTCCAATGGAAAGGGAAAAAAATCAAGGTATTATTAGTAATTCACATAAGATATTGTTGCAAAACCCTTTAGGCTAACGTCTGATGCTACGATAGGCCAGTTTCATACTCGGCATTTCCCCAAATCCTACCTTGCGTTTCCTTGGAAATACCCTAAGGCTTTGTTTGGATCTTTGGAGGGGAAGGAAGGGGAGAGTAAAAAGAAGAAAAGTGATGGAAGGGGAAGAAAGAAAAAGGAAGGATTGTTCTTCCTCTCTTATTTGGAAATGATGGAAGAAAAAAGAAAGGTAATATCAATAATCTTGTTTGGATGGAGGGAGGAGAAAAGAAGGGAAAGAGTTATGTGACAATTATATTCCCTTAGAATAAGAATGAACCGAAAGAATGGAAGAATGAACAATAGAAAATAAAGAGATATTTTGATCTTTCAAGAAAGTATGACTTAAATTTTTTTTTCTCCCACAGCTTACCCCCCGATTTGGGTTAACAAATTTCAAGAAAAGAAGAAAAATCGATTGCTCCCATTCTTTTTCTCCTCCTTCTTTCATCCTCCTTCCAAACAAGATATCTTATGACTTTTCTCCTCCTTTTCTTTCCCCTCCCCTCCGTTCCCTTCCATCCAAACAGACCCTAATAAGAGGACGATTCCGCCTTACCAAAGAGCGGATTTGAGATTTGTCCTCATTTCGCATTCGACCAAGTCCGCCTCCATCAGCCCGCCGGCTCCAAACCCCGCCACCGCATCCGCTGCCGCCATGCACGAATGAGGGCTCTGACTTGCGAGCTATCATTCTGCATAAACTCTGCATCCCCCCCGTTTCGGTGGTATTGGTCGCAGAGCGGCGCCTCCGACATCGAAGTCTACATTGCCATGGCCAGCATGATGATCCGCCAGTAGAGAGGCCCCTTCGAAGTGAGGAAGTACGAAGAAAAAGAAGCGCCGGCATATTCCTCCAAGGATCGGCGACATCTCATGCTCTTGCTGGATTCTGGCAACGGCTTTCAGCAGCATGCCGGATTTTAGGTATGGATGGTATGGGACAATTTTGCAAGACATTGAGAGCTATAACATCGAATGGCTTCCAGAGCGGCGACAGCCAAGGAGGAGGAGGGCTGCTGGGCTCTGCCATCTAATTTTTGCTTATGGAGGTAATGCTCCTCAATTAATCTGTGCTTTTATAGCAGATTTTATCCACGATTTGATTTCATATTAATGAATTGAAGGTTCGAGAGAATGAGTTTTTTTTTTTTTTTGCTTTTAATGCAAGAAATTAATGAATTGCGTTTAATTAATTGAGCATATATTTGTTGGACTTTTTTAATATTTGGAAGATCAAGATAATATCTTCGACGATAAATGGTTACCATAATTACATAGTGCAGGTGTCCCGATGAGAAAATCGCATTGATGGTTAATGAATGGTTACTAAATTTTTAGTTGCTGATATAAATGCAGTGATGGAGGTATTGTATATCTTGTGTTCTTATCTAATAACGGTGATCAGCTTCAATTCTCACCAGCTTTTCTAGAAGCTGTATATTAGAAAATCATATATTCTACGTAACTTGGCTGATACCATGAGGTCAGCAAATGTCTTTGTATCTTTTTCTACTATGCTGGTTTAGAATAATATTTCCGTCAGACATTTATAACAAAATATGTGCTTTTAAAGTGACATGTATAAAACTACATGTTAAAAAAAAACAAAAAACAAAATTTCAGCAATTCAGGCGTACGTGTTTCCTTGCATCATGAACATTGTGGAGATGAATCACCTCATTGTTCTTATTTCATGAATGAGCGTACCCATTCTGGTAGAGGATATAGTAAACTAAATCGGCTGCCTTGTGTTAAGTGTTAAACGTCAAAGGATTCTTAGTTAAGATGTCCCTAACTTCTTAGGCATAATTGATCGTAACTACAAATTTACATGCATAGAGAGAGAGAGAGAGAGAGAGAGAGAGAGAGAGAGAGAGAGACTTGGTGTGCATTTGAATATAGCCAAGTTTAGGTTTGATCATCTTCTTCATCCTTTTATTCACACAGTTTACAAATCCTAAACTAGCAGATGAAACTGTGGAAGACTGTGCATGAGCAACAGTAGGAGCAGGGATAGGATCTGAAGTAGGAGCTGGAATAGACTCTGGAATAGATGAATGCTGAGGAGGCTCCGGTGATGAATGTCTCAAGAAGGTCTGGGTGCCTCTGCATCTAAGTCTCTATCCTCAGTAACATTCTTTCTCTCCCAACTTCCATTTTTCTTAACAAACCCCATGCGATGAATTGTAGCCAAAGTATAATAATCTGTATGTCTTAACTCCTTCTTTGGCTCACAATCACTGAACACAATCCCTTGGCTAAGAAATAATTTAGTAAAACCATGCCATAGGGTAAGCTCGATTTCTTTTTCCCGCACAATCTGCAATATACCAAATATCATCCTAGGTAGATTGATGGGTTTCCCAGAACAACAGCATCCATGACAAAAATATCTCGCTCAGAAACATAGTCAAACCGGCCTGTCTTGGGAAATAAATCCTGCTGCAAATATTGTGGAGAATCTTAATTCCAAGGCAGTTGACTAGCAAAGACTTCTTCAAATCCTTCAAAGTTTCTGTTCAAAAGTCTAGTGAGGGCAGGAGACCTATCTTCTGGGGCAAAGGTAGATGGTCCAGACAAGGGTAACTTCAATATCTAGAAAGAATGAGGATGTAATGTTCAACCAATGCCTCTAACCTTGCTTACCAAGCCATCATCTCCTCTAGACAAATTCTTGTAAAACTCTTTAACCAAAGCAGGGTAGGTGGGACAGTCCAATGAACAAATATCTCAAATCCCATCTCAATTAGTTGTCTACCAATGATGAATCCTTCATTCTCAAACAATTCGAAATCAACTTTCCTTCCTGTGGTTACAATCCTACTGGCTAGAAGATCTACCTGGGGAGTAGGAGCTGGAGCTGGAGCTGGAGGATCACTAGCCGAAGGGTAGAGGAAGAATCCGTAGACGGCTCGCGGACGGGTCGTCGAACGGTCCTTTTTCTCTTCAACCGGCGCCACTCGAGCTTGCTCCACGGGTTTTGGGTGCCATTGATCTTGAAGGATTGGTTAATCAGAGGTTAATTGAGGTTTGGAGGGTTTTGGGAAAGTTTTGGAGAGGATTTGGAAGATTTTGGAAGAATGAAATGTCCGTCGGGTCGACTCGTGCCCTAAATAAATCGACTGGGACCACGTCGAGTCGACTCGCGCAAAGTGTGGAGTCGGCTCGCGACTAGTCACAGAGCACGGACACGATCTCGAGTCGACTCGCTCAGAGGAGGGGTCGACTCCTGAGTTTCAGCAGAAACTCGAGTCGACTCCGATACTCTCGAGTCGGCTCCCGGACAATTTCAGAGAAAAATTAGATTGAGATTCAGAGAATCCGAATAAGTCCAAATTTGATCTTTGAGTATGATTAAAAATCATGGACTTTGAGAGATCAAATTGATATGAGTTCTAGATAAAATTTCCTTAAGATTTTGAGAATTTGAAAGAACTCTAGATATATTTCCTTAGAGGTTTCAAAATTTATTCAAAAGGATTACAAATTCCTAACTCTCCTCTAAGATAACAAAATCTTTCTTCATTTAAAGGTTTAGTGAATATGTCAGCTAATTGTTCTTCAGTGTTTACATAATCTAAACAAATTTCATCATTAGCTACATGTTCCCTTATAAAATGATATCTAATTTCTATGTGTTTTGTTCTTGAGTGTTGAATTGGATTTTTAGTTAAGTTGATTGCGCTAGTGTTATCACATCTTATGGGTGTTTTATCAAGTGTGATACCATAGTCTTCAAGTTGTCGCTTAATCCATAGGATTTGCGCACAGCAACTTCCAGCTGCTACATATTCAGCTTCAGTAGTTGATAATGCAACTGAATTTTGCTTTTTGCTAAACCATGTGATTAAGTTACTACCTAAGAATTGGCATGCACCACTTGTGCTTTTCTATCTAATTTACATCCAGCATAATCAGAATCTGAATATGCAATTAGGTTTAATGTGGAGTCTCTAGAATACCATAAACCTACATTTTTAGTTCCATTTAGATATCTTAAAATTCTTTTAACAGCTATTAAATGTGATTCTTTAGGTTCAGATTGAAATCTAGCACATAAACATACTGAAAACATGATATCTGGTCTACTTGCTGTTAAATAAAGAAGGGATCCGATTATACCTCGATAATACTTTTGATCAACCTTTTTACCTTCTTCATCTTTGTCCAGCTTGCATGAAGGACTCATTGGAGTTCCGAGGGGTTTCATTGTTTCCATACCAAACTTTTTGAGTAGTTCTCTTGTGTATTTGGTTTGGTTGATAAAGATTCCCTCTTTGCTTTGTTTGATCTGGAGTCCAAGGAAGAAGTTGAGTTCTCCCATCATGCTCATCTCGAATTCTCCCTGCATCAACTTTGCAAATTCTTGACAAAGAGAATCGTTAGTAGCACCAAAAATAATGTCATCTACGTATATTTGTACTACAAGTAAATCTTTACTTTTTCTTTTCAAAAACAAAGTTTTATCAACATTTCCTCTTGTAAAATCATTTTCTATTAAGAATTTACTTAACCTATCATACCAAGCTCTAGGTGCTTGTTTCAAACCATATAAAGCTTTGTGCAATTTAAAAACGTGATTTGAAAATTCGTGATCTTCAAAACCTGGTGGTTGTTCTACATAAACTTCTTCATTAATAAATCCATTTAAAAATGCGCTTTTTACATCCATTTGAAATAAGTTAATGTTCATATGACATGCAAATGCAAGTAATAGCCTAATGGCTTCTAATCTAGCTACAGGTGCAAAGGTTTCATCAAAATCAATACCTTCCTCTTGATTATATCCTTTAGCAACCAATCTAGCTTTGTTTCTAATTACAATGCCATTTTCATCTAGTTTATTTCTATAAATCCATTTTGATCCTATTACTGAATGATTTTTAGGTCTTTCAACTAAGTCCAAACATTATTTCTTGTAAATTGATTTAGTTCTTCTTGCATTGCTAACATCCAATTATTATCTTTTTCAGCTTCTTCTATAGTTTTAGGTTCAATTTGTGATACAAATGCAAGATGATTACTAATATTTCTCATGTATGATCTAGTCCTTATTCCTTGAGATGGATCGCCTATAATCAATTCCTTAGGATGACTATGAGCATATCTCCAGTCTCTTGGAAGATCTACATCATTATGATCAATATTGACATCATCGTCCTTATGTGAATCATCATCTTTAGCTCTTGTTCATGATCAGAAGATACTTCAATATTAAGTTTTTCAAGATCTTTTTCAATTATGTTTGTATCTTCCTCATCATCAATCTTTTCAGATCCAGTTGCTAAAGATTCATCAAAAACTACATGTATGGATTCTTCAACTACTAAGGTTTTCTTGTTAAAGATTCTATATGCCTTACTAGTTGTTGAATAACCTAGAAAAATTCCTTCATCAGATTTAGCATCAAATTTTCCTAAGTTGTTTTTACCATTATTATGAATGAAACATTTACATCCAAATGCATGAAAGTATTTTATATTTGGTTTTCTTTCATTCCATAATTCATAAGGTGTTTTCTTTAATATTGGTCTTATTAAAGCTCTATTTAAGATGTAACATGCTGTGTTAATTGCTTCCGCCCAAAAATACTTTGGTAAGTTGCTTTCACATAGCATGGTACGGGCCATGTCTTCTAGAGTCCTATTTTTTCTTTCAACTACACCATTTTGTTGTGGAGTCCTAGGGGCTGAAAAATTATGATTAATTCCATTTTCAGTGCAGAAATTTTCAAATAAGTGATTTTCAAATTCTGTTCCATGATCACTTCTTAGAGATACTATAGTAGTGTTTTTCTCATTTGTGACTTTCTTGAAGAATTTCAGGAAAATCGAGAAAGTCTCATCTTTGTGAGCTAAAAACATTACCCAAGTATATCTAGAATAATCATCTACAATCACTAGACCATATTTCTTTCCTCCTAGACTTGTGGTTCTAGTTGGTCCGAAAAGATCCATGTGAAGTAGCTCTAAGCCCTAGAAGTTGAAACAATGTTTTTAGATTTAAAAGAACTTCTAGTTTGTTTTCCAAATTGACATGCATCACATATTTTATTATTTTCAAAATCTAGTTTAGGTAATCCTTTAACTAAATCCATTTTAATTAGTTTTGAAATAAGGTGTGTGCTTGCATGACCTAATCTACGATGCCACAACCAACTAATTTCATTTATGTTAGCATTGTCAGCAATTAAGCAATGATCACTCAAAGATAATTTTTCTAAGTCAACTAAGTAAACATTGCCATGTCTATAACCAGTAAATACAATGCTATCATCAATAGAATTAGTTACAGTGCATATAGAAGATTTAAATGAAACATTAAAATTTTTATCACATAATTGACTTATACTTATTAGATTATGCTTCAAACCATTAACATAAAGTACATTATCAATAACTATAGATGGAGTTATGCGAACTTTACCAAGGCCCATAATTTGACCTTTACCGTTATCGCCAAACGTCACAACTCCACCTTTCTTTTCTTCCAGGGTGATGAATTCATCTTTGTCACCCGTCATATGTCTTGAGCAGCCACTATCAAGGTACCACTTTTTCTTTGATCTTTTGGCTACAAGACATTCCTGCAATATAATCAAACTTTATGCTTAGGTACCCAAGCTTTCTTGGGTCCTTCATGGTTAGCAGCAATAAAAATTGTTCCTTTCGGAACCCATATTTTCTTAGCTTTAATATTTAACTTGTTGTTATTTTTAACGTT
Source organism: Calamus simplicifolius (assembly GCA_900491605.1). Lineage (NCBI taxonomy): Eukaryota > Viridiplantae > Streptophyta > Magnoliopsida > Arecales > Arecaceae > Calamus > Calamus simplicifolius. The sequence goes on from UESW01004290.1 coordinate 596,224, forward strand.
TTGCATTCAAATGATTTATGACCTTTTTCATTACATTTAAAACAAGTTATATTACTTTGGTTGGCTTTTATAAAAATATTCTTTAGAGATTTCTGTTTTCTTAATGTGTTATATCCTAAACCAGCTTTGTCAAAAACAGCTTTTTGACTATCTAGGATCATGTTAAGTTTAGTTGAACTTAAAGTGAATTTCTCAACAATGTCTTTATATTTTTTAACATCTTTCTTAAGAGAGTCAATTTCTTTAGCTTGCTGTTCTTTATCTAAAGCTAAAGTTTTATTGATCTTTTAAATCTTTAGTTGAGTTTTTAGTTTCAGATTTTAATAAATCTTTTTCTTGATTAAGATTATCTCTTTCTTTCCTAAGTTCTTCTTTTTCATTAGTTAAGTTCTTAACTTCTAAAGCTAATTCATTTTTACTTTTAGCTAAACTAATATTGTCATTTTTCAAAAACTTATACTTTTTTTTAAGGATTTAAAATCAATCATAAGTTCATTGAAAGCCTCAAACATTTCATCAAATGTAAATCATCATTTGAGTTTTCAGAACTTACCTCATTGTCGTTGTCGTCGTCGTTGGCCATGAAACAAATATTGGCAACTTCCTTTTGCTCTTCTTCGACGAGGAAGATTCATCAGACCATGTTGCCATATGCTTTCTTCTTTTTCTTGTAGGCCTTTTTCAGCAAAGGACAATCATACTTAAAGTGCCCTGGCTTTTTGCACTCATAACATACTAAGGGCTCTTTTTCTTTTTCTTTCTCCTTGTCCTTTTTCTTATCCTTTTCTCCTTCAAATCTTGCTCCAAATTTCTTTTTATGGCCTTTTTCTCATAAACCTTCTGAATTTTTTGGCCAAGAGAGCAGTTTCCTCATCATCTTCATCATTACTTTCACTGCTGCTCTCTTCCATTTCTGCAGTCTTGAGGGCAAGTTTTTCTTCTTTTTGTTTCCTCCTCAACATGCTGCTTCATTGTTAACTCGTGGGTCATTAAGGATCCTAGAAGCTCCTCTAAAGGTAGTGCATTGAGGTCCTTTGCTTCTTGGATAGCAGTGACTTTGCTTCCCACGATCTTGGTAGTGACCTAAGAATTTTACGCACAAGATCAGCATTAGAATAAATTCTACCAAGACTTTTAAACCATTCACAATATCAGTAAATCTAGTGAACATGCATGTGATGGTTTCAGTTTGTTCCATGTAAACAATTCATATTTATGAACCAAAATATTTATTTTTGATTCCTTTACTTGGTTTGTTCCTTCATGAGTATTTCCAACCTATCCCAAATTTCTTTTGCGGAATTACAAGTTGAGATTCGGTTGAATTCATTTGAGTCTAAGGAACAATATAAAATATTAATGGCTTTAGCATTTAGTTGTGCCATTCTCCTATCATTATCATTCCAATCCCTTTCGGGTTTAGGAACAATAGTGCCATCAATAAGGTGTGTGGGTGTACTAGGTCCATTATTATACTCCCCAAATTCATAATCAGAAGCTTGAATGAATATTCTCATTCTAGCTTTCCAATATGAATAGTTGGTTCCATTAAAAAGGAGGTCTATTCGTAGAATGACCTTCAGCAAAACTTGAACCAATTTGTGTTGCCATATGGATCTTTAGCCCTTGATCGTGAGATCAAATTCTAAATGAGCACTTGCTCTGATACCAATTGTTGGCCCAGATGGCAACCCAGAGGGGGGGGGTGAATTGGGTTCTTAAAAATTTAAGACTTTTTAACTTTAATTGATTAGTTAGCAAGATGTGCAAGTGAGAGGCTAACTAAAATTAATACACAAGCAAATAAAGAGAGATAGAGATAGAGAAAATAGGCACGGCAAACACAAGATAATTTTATAGTGGTTCGGTGCAACCACACCTACGTCCACTCCCAAGATTCACTTGGGTCCACACTATAATCTCTCTAGATTACAGCCGAGTTGTTTTCCAAGCTCACAACTCAAACTTGTTGTTTTACCGGGTGCACAACGAACCCAGCTGGTTTTAACTCGGGCTTACCAGCACAAAACCCTACACGTTGTTTTTCAGGGCTCACAACTAACCCAACACAAGCACTCCGGCTTGTAACGAGGTATACCAACCTCCACTAATTCAATCCACTGATTGAATCAGCAAACAAAAATAAGATAGTGTTTGAACAATAAGTGCTCCCCTTGAGCAAATATACAAATGAAGTACAAAATATAAAGGTTAGAAAAGCCTGATTTTTGCAGATGGTAGATGCTTGGGCTTTCTCCTTCTTCTCTTCAACTCCTCTGAAGTGTTGAATCACGCCTCAGCTAGATTCTTGACCGTTGAAGACTTTGGAGTTGAGATGAAGCTTTTCCTCTTTTGAAAATCCGCGATTTGACCTTTGAAATGCACTTGGATTTTCTTTTGGCTCTTGTGGATTGATGAGAAGGAGTAGACGAAACTTTCACTTGGATTTCACTCCTTTTGAAACACTCTTCTTTGAGCTAAAATGATTTTTCCAATATGCTCTGTTTTTCCCTCTTTTCAAATGATATTCTTTTCTCTCTTTTTGATTTTCTCTGGGTTGTTTTGATTTGAAAAGAACTCCTCTATTTATAGAATCTGCAAAAATATATCCGTTAGAGACAAGGAAAAATAGCCGTTATTCAAAAATCTTACCGTTGGGGCTGATGTGTCATCGTTAAAAATCGCGCCCAGAATTCGCGGAGTCGACTCGAGCTCTGAGGGAGTCGGCTCGAGGTCGATTACCAAAAATAGAAACATTTTAACCATTGAGGGGTCGACTCGCGAAAACATAAGTGTCGGCTCCTGAAAGTCGGGAGTCGACTCGAGGAAAATGGGGAGTCGACTCGAGAAGTGCTCAAAAAACATGGGTTCTGTTGTTTGAGCGGAGTCGGCTCGCACAGACAGGAGTCGGCTCGCAAGAATTCAGGGGTCGACTCTTGAAAACCAAGGGTCGACTCGAGAAACTCAGGCAAACTGGGGAGTCGACTCGGAAACCCTTGAGTCGGCTCGGGACCGATACAAAAATCAGAAAAATGTTCTGATTGACTTTAAAACTTGTCCCAATTAAATTTAAAATATAAATTTGACTTGAATACATTAAATATGACATTTATCATGGATTCAAGACATGTTTCAAGAATTCATCGATTGAAATATAATTATTAAAAATTCCTTTTTGAAATCTTTTAAGCATACAACTTGAAACTTCTTTTTCTAACGGTTCAAAACTCATTTGATATAACCATTGAAAGTTCATTCCTTTCAATTTGAATAAGCTCAAGGTTTTTGATAAATAAACACATTGTTTTCTTTAAGATACTCATGGCTTTTGGAAATCATCAAAATCAATAAAGTTGGGGCAATTATGTTTCAATAATTTCTTAACAATTATTATTATTATTAATTGCTTTCTATCTTATTCTCAAATAATAAAAATATTGATTAAGCGTCATTCATTATATTTTACAAGTGTGGAACTCGATCCTTCAAGCGCAAGTGCATGCCACCAAGCACCTTCCGGCAATTGAAAGATGTCGTGTTTTTATATTTCTATTATTATGCTTGTGCATACTTAAGCGGATAATAGAATTTTTTTTTCCATTTATATCTGTATTTATATGCCAAGAATGTGAACTTTAAAAAAAGAAGATAAAGATATATTGTCATTTTATTTTATTTTTTGCTATGTAGTGAAATAAGAATAGGGTGTAAAAGAGGAGAAGGGTCTCAGCTTCTCTTTTATTTTCTTTTTCCTTTACGTACCTTTGTCTGCTGTATAAACTCCCCTTAGATATCATCTAACTTTGAAACACATGGAGGACTTGGCCTCTAGCGAGCTGAGGTTGGTTCGCTGATACCGCCACCTAAGCTCTGGATTCTTCGACGAAACAAAAAATTGAAGGCCATGGAGAACATCCATGGATGGATTCATATTCAGCCGGGTGACCGGTGGGAGTTTTTGCTGGCTCTGCTCATAAAACTATTGTTTCAGAGGAAAAGTTTTGCTGCACATTGGACGTGTGGATTGGCCGTATATCTGCGCCACTGCACATATAGTACGCGCTAAAGCCCATTGTGCTTCGGTACGTGTGGTGGCATGGGTGCAGTGCACAAGTCTTTCCCATGTTCCGGATCTTTGACAGCCGCAACTAGACAAGAGATGGAGAGATGGAAGAGGCCATATTAATCAAAATTATTGCAAGCGGATCATCCAAGGCTATGATGAATAATGTGGGATCAATAAAAGATAACTTGTATGCTAACTCAACAATATATGCATGTTTGACGGTGTTATTGATGCCTATGTAATACAATGTATAGTTACATAATAAATTCTATTTTGAAAGCATTGAGGGATGAAATCTAAAAATTGAGTTATCCTGTTTTCCGTGAAACTAGCTTATATACCAGTCCAAAATTTCATACTCTATCCAACCAGAGACAGCAACCAAAAGGAAATTAAGGGGGAATTTTTTATTTGTGAATTCTCAAAGGTGAAATTAGACCGATCCACAATTACCAATTCATCTAAAAAGGAGAAAAAAAAAATCAAAGATATCGTAAACGAGAGTGTTCAGAAGCAAGATAGATTGAGAGATTGAAAGAAAAGAAGCCCAAAGGTAGTGTTTGAAATAGGGATATCCCCTCTTATTCCTAAAAGCCATAATTATAAGGGATAGTCGGGAATAAAGTTAACCAAAGGGATAATCCATGGTTAACCATAATTAACCATGGGTTACCCCCTTAATTTATTTTCTAAAAAATACAGGAATAGCTGGTTATCCCTCCAAATAAGAGTAAAAAAAAGTTATCCTATGGATTTACCTTTTTGCATTTGATATGATCAATGGGAGAGGGGAATTTCTATTTGCACCGTCCAGAGTACTCAGTACACCCCCTATTTTTTAAAAAAATCCTAAACTACCCTTTTTTTTCTCTCCACATCCCCTCTCCCGTCTCTAGAACCGCCCCCCTCCCTCCTCCCCCCTCGTCTCTTCTTCGGCACCGCTTCCTTCCCTCTCTCCTCTCCTTCCATCTCCTCTTCAGCACCGCCCCCTTCTCCCTCCCTTTCCCCTTCCGTTTTCTTTTCGGCACCATCCCCTTTCTCCTCCCCAACACATTTCATTTCCCGTCTTCTCCCATTCTCCGGCATCGTTCGGCCAAACAGGGCCGAACAAAGGGCCTCCATTCGGCCTTGTTTGGCCGAACGGAGAGCACCGACGTCCCCCCAGCACCGTTAGGCCAAACAGGGCCGAACGAAGGCCCTCCGTTCGGTCTTGTTTGGCCGAACAGAGAGCCTTTGTTCGACCTGGCCTATCAGACTGAATAGAATGGCCTTTGTTTGGTTAAACAGGACCGAACAAAGGCCCTCTATTCGGCTCTGTTTAGCCAAACGGTGTCGAAAGGGGAGCCAGCGCTAGGGGAGAAGGCGCTGGCCGATGCTAGGGAGTAGAAAGGAGACGGGCCGAGGGCTGCGGTGCTGGGAGGGAAGGATGGGCGAGGGGCCACGGTGCTAGGAGGGGAGGAGACGCGGTGCTAGGTGGGAGGGAGGAGATGGGTGTGGAGAGAAAAGAAGGGAGCGTAGTTTAGAAATTTTTTTATATAAAAATAAGTGGGTGTGGAGAGCAATTTAGGTTGTGCAAATAGAAATTCCTATGGGATAGCTAGAAGTAAACTCTATTCCGTACACTTATCCATGGATAATATTTTTCTATCAAACACTACCTAAGAGAATGATTTGTAGGGTTTTTTCGTCTCTTCTTTGCCATTATTTTTGGAAACTAAGAGAGATAGAGGGAGGATAGAGAGAGAAAGAAAGGATGGTGTGCCTTCCATTCGATGGCCCCTCTTTAGATGGTATAAAAAGCATGAAGAGAGAGGTTCGAAGTAAGAGAGAAAAGAGAGAGGAAGTCCAAAGTAGCGTAAGAATATGGCGCGTGGCAATAGTTTACGCTATCATTTTAAATATATGGCAATAGCTCCTACGTACTGTCATGATCAATTTGTATATGATTTGTATAAAGTTCTATTTTCTCAAAGCTTATAATCAACCAATTTTGTAATGTTGTGTCATTAAAGATGATAACTTTTAGAATGTGTTTGATATTTGATAATAATTCTTCTTTTTAGTTTCATAAAAATAAATAATTTATAAGCATTGCAAAAATGACTATTTACTCCTCTTTAAATATGAATTATACTTATTTTGATAAATTTTATATATGAATTATACAGCCTTCAAAATATGAAATCTTTCCTCCGTATGACATAAGCAGGACTAGTAATTCTTTTGACCAACTTCTATGTAATTACTTTTATTTTTTTTTGTATGTAATACTTTTTATTATCAACCTCTCAATATCAATAGAAAGGTAGATTATATGAGATCATCATTTTTTTAATATATTTAATAAAAATGTCACTCTATAATATCGTATTATTGTTATTATTTATGCAAGCATGTTAAGCAAAAAAGTTTTGAACTAATTATATATATATATATATATATATATTAAACGAGGAGCTCCCTATGTTATATCATACTATACTATATTATACTATAATATAAGATATGTTATTTAACTATTTTATGTGAAGGAATACAAGAATACTTTAGCACGTTCCTCCAACACATTTTATATAACATAAGTTGGTAAGCATTTGACTTCAAAATTTAATATCTAATTTAATTTAATATAGCAAACCTAGTAAAATGTACTCTTTTCTTACACTAGGTCGCAATTAGGTAAAAGAACAAGAACACAAGACCTTAAAATCTCAAATTGGATGTAAAAAAAAAGTGTTAGACTAATAATATTAAGAAAGCACTCTTGCATAACCATCCATTGCGTTGTTTGGACTTTGGAGTGGTCATTTTCATGTGGAGCTTCGGATAAATTGATTAGCACATTAGCAAAATACTTTTCCCAACCTCATTTGCTTTTAGTTTGGAGAATAATAAAGATCGACGAGGGAGTGATGGTTCCCAGAAACTTTTGATTTCAAGGACCAAAAAATTATCACGAGGATCGACTCGAATCTAAGCGGATATAGAGATGAAATCACGATCGTCCGTCATAGCTGTTCCGCACGAATGCGTTGTATGTGCGAACGAGCTGTCTGTATAGCCCCACTGGAGTCCCCGCCCCTGGGAGCTTCTAAATACACCCCAAAAACTACTCTCCACACCCACTGCGGATAAAATATCAATTCCAGCAAGAAGAGGCAAAAGCTTGATCCTGAAATGATGCCAAAAATGAAAAAGCCACGAACAATGCATATGGGAGATAGAAGGCAGGAATGTGGAGTCAGATCATGAAGGGGAGCCAAACATGGGAAGGAAAGGGGAAGAAAGCCACCGCCGCCGCCGCTCGCCTCTCCTACTGCCGCCGCCGGTTGCGTGGGGTGCGAGGGGAAGGAAAGAGGAGGTTGTCGACTGGGGTGTGAGGGGAAGAGGGGTATGAAGAGAAGAAATGAGGGTGGGAAGGGTTTTAAGGGTAGTTTAGCTTTTTTTTTTTTTTTAGTTTAGAGCATGTTTGAATGGAAGGAAACGAAGAAGGAGAAACGAAAAGAAGAAAGATTATAAGCTATCTTGTTTGAAAGAAGGGTGAAAAAAAGAGAAAAAAAAAATAAAAGTGACGGATAGAAGATCAAAATATATTTTTATTTTTATTTTTTATTTTTTATGATTTATTTTTTATTTTAAAAGATATAATTATTACATAATTTTTTTATTCAAATAAAATAATTAATATTATTTTTAATTTTTTATTAATAAGAGAAAAAATATTTTTTTCTTTTTCTTTTATTCTTTAAATAAAAGAAAAAAATTAGAGAGGAATTTTAGGGGTATGGGGGAGTAATCCAATTTTTTTTAAATTTTTGGGGCCGTATTTAGAAGCTCCCCCCGCACTTTCCTCCCAAAGCCCTTTCGTTCCCTCGTCTGCCCTTCCGCCGCCGTCTCCTCCGTACCGTGGTGAAGCATTCGAGGGCGCCGGTCATGGCCTTCCGAGCACGGGAGATCTACAAGAAGGTCGTTCGGAAGGTGGGGGCGGATTCTTTGCCGGCGGAGGTGCTGGAGTCGGTGAGGAAGAGCCTCCCCAACAACAAGCTCGTCATGGGCAGGGCCAAGCGCGGCATCTACGCCGGCCGCCACATCCAGTTCGGCAACAAGGTCAGCGAGGACGGTGGCAACAAGTACTCCTTCCATTACCCGCTCTCCCCCCTTATCCCGTCGATTCCATGTTTTTAGAATTTTGTATAATTTCCGTTATTTGATGTTCTATTTGGCTTTGATCTCACCCTGTATGTATTCAAAACTTCATCTTTTTTTAATTTATTCTGTCGCAAGTTCTTAAACATGGCATCTTTGTTTAGATTGGACTTGAGAAACTGAATCGTCGGTGCAAATTAGGTGTATATGAGGATTTAATTTGTTTTGTTGGGGAAATAAGTTTGACTGGTTAAAATATATGGCTTGCTATATTTTCGTGAGATAGGAATTTTTAGGTTTTTCTTTGGTCATTTCCTTGAATTATTTATGACTGTGCTAGCATAAGTGTATGGAAATCAATGGTCGGATTTGCCTTTTCTCATTGTTTGATCTTGTAATCATCCACTGGCTAAAATAGTTCTTTTAATTCATTATGGTTCTCAACCAGTTAATTGCAGTTAATCTCCATCATATCACCTTGCGATGTGTAAGACTGTTATTGAACTTGTAGTAGTTAGCACTTATAGGCAGAATGTGTAGGATAGGGAACAGTTTTTGGGGAGATATCTTTCTGGATGAAATTTGATCTAAAGTAAGCGGACAGGTTCTTTGTTGAGTGTGTGAAAGAAAGGCCTAGAATTAGATCTTTTGACACCATCAAATATGTACAAGCAAAGGTTCCACGTAGTGCAGCAGAAACTTGGGCGTGTGATTGTTTGATTTTGAGCAATCCAGAGTAGTTATGCAGTGTAACAAGTACTTACAGTGAGGGAGGTGACCCACACTTAAAGAAGATTTTCGTTTATATTAGGCTGTTTTCCTTATACGGTGGATTTTCTCTCATTATGACCTAAACAAATTAAGTAGGTTTCAGGACAGCCAAAAAAAAAAAAGTTTGCAAATTGATTGTGTGGATCTTGGGAAGCCTGTTGTTAGAATTGACAGATTGCTAGTGTGAAGTCTGTACTTAAAATTCACCATTAGTCTGTTGTTTTCTGTTGGTACCCATTGATTGCAACATGCTTGCATGTATGATTGAGTAGTAAGCTCTTATTACCTTTGCATGTGTCATGTTTGAAGTGTCTGTAATTTTCAAAAGGATGCTTGTAATACATCATGGGCTTTGTATGCTAGTGATTAGTTTTGATTGTTAAGAATTGATATACGTCACTAAACTGCTTACATGATGGAGCATAGCTTTTTACAAAATTGAAAGTCCATAACCATGAATGCAGTGGGGCTATTGTCTAAATCTGAAAGCTAAATAGGAAACGTACCTGACACCTGATGATGCCCCACATCTTACTTCTTGATGGGATTTACAGTGTAGCTAGCCTAGCCTATTTTCTTTTTTGGGGGGATTTTCTAAGTAAAATCTGATAGCAATTATTTCTTCACAATGCTTTTGATTTTAGTGGCAGTTATTTGTTGAAGTTTCAATGGCAACAGGAAAAACACATAATTGCATTTCAGCTTATGTACAATTCTAAATAGAATAAAATGTATCCACTTGCTTCTTCAAATCATCTTTTCCTCCAGCTTTATTTCTTAGTAAGTTTTTTTGAAGTGCTTTTGTCTATCATGTGAGTTGTGGACTATCTAAAAACATAATAAAGCTAATATCCACGAACAAAATGGTGCGTGGGTTTACAGCAAATCGAATCATCCGTCCAATGGAAAGGGAAAAAAATCAAGGTATTATTAGTAATTCACATAAGATATTGTTGCAAAACCCTTTAGGCTAACGTCTGATGCTACGATAGGCCAGTTTCATACTCGGCGTTTCCCCAAATCCTACCTTGCGTTTCCTTGGAAATACCCTAAGGCTTTGTTTGGATCTTTGGAGGGGAAGGAAGGGGAGAGTAAAAAGAAGAAAAGTGATGGAAGGGGAAGAAAGAAAAAGGAAGGATTGTTCTTCCTCTCTTATTTGGAAATGATGGAAGGAAAAAAAAAGGTAATATCAATAATCTTGTTTGGATGGAGGGAGGAGAAAAGAAGGGAAAGAGTTATGTGACAATTATATTCCCTTAGAATAAGAATGAACCGAAAGAATGGAAGAATGAACAATAGAAAATAAAGAGATATTTTGATCTTTCAAGAAAGTATGACTTAAATTTTTTTTCTCCCCCAGCTTACCCCCCGATTTGGGTTAACAAATTTCAAGAAAAGAAGAAAAATCGATTGCTCCCATTCTTTTTCTCCTCCTTCTTTCATCCTCCTTCCAAACAAGATATCTTATGACTTTTCTCCTCCTTTTCTTTCCCCTCCCCTCCGTTCCCTTCCATCCAAACAGACCCTAATAAGAGGACGATTCCGCCTTACCAAAGAGCGGATTTGAGATTTGTCCTCATTTCGCATTCGACCAAGTCCGCCTCCATCAGCCCGCCGGCTCCAAACCCGCCACCGCATCCACTGCCGCCATGCACGAATGAGGGCTCTGACTTGCGAGCTATCATCTGCATAAACTCTGCATCCCCCCCGTTTCGGTGGTATTGGTCGCAGAGCGGCGCCTCCGACATCGAAGTCTACATTGCCATGGCCAGCATGATGATCCGCCAGTAGAGAGGCCCCTTCGAAGTGAGGAAGTACGAAGAAAAAGAAGCGCCGGCATATTCCTCCAAGGATCGGCGACATCTCATGCTCTTGCTGGATTCTGGCAACGGCTTTCAGCAGCATGCCGGATTTTAGGTATGGATGGTATGGGACAATTTTGCAAGACAATGAGAGCTATAACATCGAATGGCTTCCAGAGCGGCGACAGCCAAGGAGGAGGAGGGCTGCTGGGCTCTGCCATCTAATTTTTGCTTATGGAGGTAATGCTCCTCAATTAATCTGTGCTTTTATAGCAGATTTTATCCACGATTTGATTTCATATTAATGAATTGAAGGTTCGAGAGAATGAGTTTTTTTTTTTTTCTTTTAATGCAAGAAATTAATGAATTGCGTTTAATTAATTGAGCATATATTTGTTGGACTTTTTTAATATTTGGAAGATCAAGATAATATCTTCGACGATAAATGGGCACCATAATTACATAGTGCAGGTGTCCCGATGAGAAAATCGCATTGATGGTTAATGAATGGTTACTAAATTTTTAGTTGCTGATATAAATGCAGTGATGGAGGTATTGTATATCTTGTGTTCTTATCTAATAACGGTGATCAGCTTCAATTCTCACCAGCTTTTCTAGAAGCTGTATATTAGAAAATCATATATTCTACGTAACTTGGCTGATACCATGAGGTCAGCAAATGTCTTTGTATCTTTTTCTACTATGCTGGTTTAGAATAATATTTCCGTCAGACATTTATAANAGTTTGCAAATTGATTGTGTGGATCTTGGGAAGCCTGTTGTTAGAATTGATAGATTGCTAGTGTGAAGTCTGTACTTAAAATTCACCATTAGTCTGTTGTTTTCTGTTGGTACCCATTGATTGCAACATGCTTGCATGTATGATTGAGTAGTAAGCTCTTATTACCTTTGCATGTGTCATGTTTGAAGTGTCTGTAATTTTCAAAAGGATGCTTGTAATACATCATGGGCTTTGTATGCTAGTGATTAGTTTTGATTGTTAAGAATTGATATACGTCACTAAACTGCTTACATGATGGAGCATAGCTTTTTACAAAATTGAAAGTCCATAACCATGAATGCAGTGGGGCTATTGTCTAAATCTGAAAGCTAAATAGGAAACGTACCTGACACCTGATGATGCCCCACATCTTACTTCTTGATGGGATTTACAGTGTAGCTAGCCTAGCCTATTTTCTTTTTTGGGGGGATTTTCTAAGTAAAATCTGATAGCAATTATTTCTTCACAATGCTTTTGATTTTAGTGGCAGTTATTTGTTGAAGTTTCAATGGCAACAGGAAAAACACATAATTGCATTTCAGCTTATGTACAATTCTAAATAGAATAAAATGTATCCACTTGCTTCTTCAAATCATCTTTCCTCCAGCTTTATTTCTTAGTAAGTTTTTTTGAAGTGCTTTTGTCTATCATGTGAGTTGTGGACTATCTAAAAACATAATAAAGCTAATATCCATGAACAAAATGGTGCGTGGGTTTACAGCAAATCGAATCATCCGTCCAATGGAAAGGGAAAAAAATCAAGGTATTATTAGTAATCACATAAGATATTGTTGCAAAACCCTTTAGGCTAACGTCTGATGCTACGATAGGCCAGTTTCATACTCGGCGTTTCCCCAAATCCTACCTTGCGTTTCCTTGGAAATACCCTAAGGCTTTGTTTGGATCTTTGGAGGGGAAGGAAGGGGAGAGTAAAAAGAAGAAAAGTGATGGAAGGGGAAGAAAGAAAAAGGAAGGATTGTTCTTCCTCTCTTATTTGGAAATGATGGAAGGAAAAGAAAGGTAATATCAATAATCTTGTTTGGATGGAGGGAGGAGAAAAGAAGGGAAAGAGTTATGTGACAATATATTCCCTTAGAATAAGAATGAACCGAAAGAATGGAAGAATGAACAATAGAAAATAAAGAGATATTTTGATCTTTCAAGAAAGTATGACTTAAATTTTTTTTTCTCCCACAGCTTACCCTCCGATTTGGGTTAACAAATTTCAAGAAACACTACAAGATTTTTGCCTTTCAGCAATGAATTTTTTTGCAATGAATTTTAAAATTCATTGCAAAAAGATATTTGCAATGAATACAAATATTCGTTGTTGAAAATTCGTAATTAATTAGGAAGGACTTTCTGTAACGAATAGTTTTCGTGGTGATTAAAAATATTCATTGCTGATTGTTTTAGCACCACATAATATTCATTTTTGCGGGAAAATTGTTGGCACCAAAAACTTTCAGCAACGAATTACTATTTCTGCTATGAATAAATTCATTGTTAAAACTTCGATCATTAGCAACAAATTTTAATTCATTGCAAAAGTTAATTTTTTAAAAAAATTAATAAAAATAATATATTCAGCAATGAATATTTTTATTTTCTGCAATGAATATCCAATATAAATAAAAATTAATTAAAAAAAATTATTAGAAGAATCGCCCTAACTACCTCTTCTTTTTATCTATGCCTTACGCTAGTGCGTGGATAGAATAAGGGTTAAACCCTATTTCTAAGCAGCCTGATAAAACCCTATTTCTAAGCAGCCTATAGGAGGACTTCATTGCCATCATCGTTGATCCAGGTATGCATCTCTTAACCAAACCGAGTTATCTAGTTTTTCTTCTATCCTAGTTTTATTTTATCTAGTTTTTCTTCTATCCTAGTTTTTGTTTAAAAAATCCTAACCCTAGTCTTCTACTATAAACTCCCGGTCCCAGACGTGGTTGCGTTGGGGGGAGGTGTGGGGGGGCTTGATGGCTTTTGAAGGGGGGGGGGGGGGGGGGGGGGGAGGAACAGATCCGTGTGTGGGGTGGCGTGGGGGGGGGGGGGGAGGAACAGATCCGTGTTGGGTTGGCGCGGGGGGGGGGGGGGGAAAGGAACAGATCGTGTTGGTTTGTGTTGGGGGGTGGTGTGGGTGGGTGATCGTTGGTGTGTTGTGTGTGTGTGTGTGTGGGGGGGGGGGGGGGGAGGAGGAACAGATCCGTGTTGGGTTGGCGGGGGGGGAGGAAGAAGAAGATCGTGGGGCTTGGTGGCTTTTGGAGGGTGTTGGGGGAAGGAGCAGATCGATGTTGGCGTGGGGTGATTGTTGGTGTGTTGGGAGACGGGTGGTGGTGGGGGGGGGAGGAGCAGAGAAGGAGCAGATCGTGTTGGTGTGGGTTTTGGGGGGGGGGGGGGAAGGGGGGAAGAAGAAGATCGTGGGCTTGGTGGCTTTTGGAGGGTGTTGGGGGAAGGAGCAGATCGATGTTGAGCAGATCGATGTTGGCGTGGGGTGATTGTTGGTGTGTTGGGAGGGGGGGGAGGGGGAGGAGCAGAGAAGGAGCAGATCGATGTTGAGGAATAGATCGTTGGTGTGGGAGGGCTTGGTGGCTTTTGGGGGCGGGGGAGGAACAGATCCAAGCTTGGGAAAAAAAACAGAGAGTTGGGGGAAAAAAAATAGAGAGCTGGGGGGGGGAGAGAACAGATCGAGGCTTGGGGAAAAAAACGTTGATGGTGTTGAGGTAGATTTTAATCAAGGCAAAACATCCCAAGACATTGATCAGCCATGATTTTCTCATGGTAAATGGTATTATCAGCATCCAAAATGTATCTAGTTAATACACAGGTAAATATGCAAGTTATTTTAATACATTACTATGTATTACTCACATTTGTACTTATGGTTTCCATCATCAACTTATATCGTTTGGAATAAACATGGCGAGCTTGGACATGTAGCAGTAGAATATTCTGACTCATCCTCAGAATCTGAAGGCATCGAAGCAGCAATCCATGATGCAGTTGGGCCAAACTATGTCCATGTGGAGAATGCAACCAATGTTGCTTTTGAGGAGATGAACGATGGTGATCAGAGAAGGTATGATAAGATGTTCGAAGAACTTAATTGTGGGTTATATGAAGGGTGCACAAAATTCCTCTTTGGAGTTTATAATTAAACTCATGCATATAAAAGTCTTAAACAAGTGGTCTGACCACTCGTTTAATATGCTTCTGGAACTATTAGCTGATGCATTTCCCACAAATAATCGATTGCCAAGAAAGTTAGGGGAAGTGAAGCGTTTGTTGGTTAATGTAGGCTTGGGTTATCAAACTTATGATGTGTGCAAATATGATTGTTTTGTATTCATGGGTGAAGATGCTGGAAAAGAAGAATGTCCTGTGTGTCATGAACCTCGTTATGTACGTAAGAATGAGAAAACGAAGGTGCCTCACAAAAGACTATTTCACTTTCCAATTACTCCTAGATTGAAGAGGTTGTTTGCTTCACGAAAGACTGCAAAAGACATGCGTTGGCATCATGATTGTCATGATGATGATGGAGACTTGTCTCATCCATCCGATGCTGAAGCATGGAAGCATGTTGACAACTTGTATCCTGACTTTGCAGCTGATTGCCGGAATGTACGACTAGCTCTTGCTTCTGATGGTTTTAATCCATTTGGTCAGATGAGTAGTAAATATAGTGTTTGGCCAGTCATTCTAACACCATACAATATACCAACATGGAAGCTTATGAAACAATCTTTCATGTTTCTGAGTTTGCTAATTCCTGGGCCTAAATCTCCAGGAAAGGACTTTGATGTTTTTATGCGTCCTTTGATTAAGGAGTTGAAGGAGTTATGGGATGTTGGAGTAACGACCTATGATGCATACAAAAAAGAGATCTTCAACCTCCGTGCCATGGTTATATGGACTATCAGTGATTTTCCTGCTCTAGCTTATTTGTCAGGGTGGTCAACTAGCGGGTACAAGGCTTGTCTTTTTGTGGTGATGACACACCGTCTGTTGGCATTACTTGTAAACGATGCTACATTGGTGCTCGTCGTTGGTTGGAACCAAATCATAGGTGGCGCAATAGCAAAGAATTTGATGGGTTTCCAGAAACTCGTGGTCCACCAGTCAAACTCTCTGGAAAGGAGATTATTTCTCGATTAAACAACTTACATCGTTGTTGCCCAGGAAAACACCCAAACAATCCAGATAGGAAGAGAAAGCGAACAGAGGCAGAGTCCAACTGGACGAAGAAGAGTATATTGTTTGAGCTACCATATTGGTCCAAGCTACTATTACGGCACAACTTGGATGTCATGCATATTGAAAAAAACGTGTGTGATAACATCCTTGCTACACTTCTTAACATCCCTAAAAAGACAAAAGATAATGAGAATGCTCGTAAAGACTTGGAAAATATGGGCATACGCAAGGAGTTATGGTTGGTGCGACGACCTTCAAGACCTAATGCATTGCCACAAGCTTCATTTGTTTTGACTAAGTCCGAGAAAGACAAGTTCTTTGAGTTCATGAGGGACGTCAAACTTCCTGATGGGTATGCTTCCAATGTCAAGTGTTATTTTACTGAAGATAAGAAGTTATTTGGCATGAAGACACGATTGTCATGTTGTCTTGCAAAAGTTGCTGCCTGTTGGGTTGTTGAATTTTTTTACAAAGGACATTCGAGCCACATTGATTGATTTATGTTTATTCTTCCAAAAAATATGTTCTAAAAAGTTAGTGAGGACAGAATTAAAGGAGTTGGAAAGAGGGATTGTTATAATTTTATGCAAGTTTGAGAGAATTTTTCCTCCTGCCTTTTTTGATGTTATGTTGCATCTTTGCATACATTTGCCTCAACAAGCCTTACTTGGTGGACCAGTTGGTGATAGATGGATGTATGGGGTGGAGAGATGCTTGGGTACTTATAAGCAATATGTAAGGAATAAGGCACGACCTGAAGGTTCTATTGCTCAAGCTTATGTGGTCGATGAAGCGTTATCATATTGCTCAATGTATATGTCAGAGATAGAAACTAAGTTCAGCAGGCCTGAACACAATGTTGATGTGTCAGAGGTACCTCAAGAATCAAAGGTTGGGGTTTTTAAACAACCGGTTCGATGTTTTGGAGGAAAAAAGTATATCGATATTGCTGAAACAAAACTTCAGCTTCATTGGTATATACTCAACAATGCCAATATTCAAGAATTTTTTGAGTAAGTATAATAAATTGCTTACTACTTCTATCTATTACATTTGCTCATCTCAACATGTATACTAATATTGTACTTGTTATTGTAGTGAGCATATGTGGATCCTCCGTAATGAAGGTCATGCCAATCCCTCAATGGAACTACAACAAAGAACGTTCCCTGTTTGGTTTAGATCTAAGGTGATGATTTGATATTTTTCTCCATTAATCACTTTCTTAATCAAATATATGGTTAATATGATGAAATTGCAGATGGAGATCTTGAGATCATCTGGGTCACCTCGAGCAACTGATGAGCTTTACTCATTGGCATTAGGCCCGAAGGATGTTTATAAGTCTTGGAGTAGTTGTGTGGTCAATGGAGTCCGATTCCATTGCAAGGATCGTGACGAAAAAAGGATGACACAAAATTGTGGGATCACTACTAAGTCTTTTCATAATGGTACAGAAGTTGATTTCTACGGGTGCTTGTTCGAGATTTTGGAACTTGATTATTTATATGGTAATAAAGTCTACCTTTTTAAATGTACATGGTATAATACTGATACTGCTGGAAGAACAAAAAAAGTTGAAAAGGTTCATGGCTTTACTTGCATTCGAATAACCTCAGAGTGGTATAAGAATGACCCTTTCATTTTGGCGACCCAAGCAAAACAAGTGGTCTACCTTCCTGATTTGAAACATGGAAAAGATTGGCGGGTTGTTCAACATTTTCCACACCGACACATATGGGATATGCCTAAAATAACCGAAGTTGATGAAGTGGTTGAGGAAGAGGTGTTGCAGGAGGATCATGTGTCCAATATACCCCTTATGGTTGAGGATAACGAAATCAGTAGTCATGAATTGGTTCGAAATGACCTACCACCAATTATTATTGACAATGATGTTGCCAACAAACCTACAAATGAAGATGACGATAATAGTTCGAATACTGATGAGTTTATTGATGATGATGAAGATGATTTCTCCGAATGAATAAGTAATTATGTAATATGTTATATTTCTTTAAGTTCTTATTATCCATAATCATGCATGATTTCTAACATATCATATATTTCTTTACTTCAACAGAGGATGTCGAGTGGGAGCACTGTTATTCCTTCAGAATCTTCACAAGGTATATAAATAGTATTACTTTTTTTTTGAAATAAACAATACCCTAACTATCTTATATTCTTTGTAGGTACTGCTCCTTCGAAGAATGGTCGCAAACGCAGTAGAAATTTGAAAGTCATTGCTGCTCGAGAAGTTGCAAAGCAAGCTAAGTTGCCTCTTAGGTTTGAGTTCGGCATTCGCCAGGTGCTTGGTGACAATGCAGTCCAATTCAACAATTGCTGTGGGATTGTTGCTCGACAAGAAGCATCTTTTCAGTATCGCGAGTGGAGGAACATTCCTGAGCATGAAAAACAAACACTACGTGAAAAGGCAGCAGTATGTCCTTTTACTTTAAAAGTCCTAATTTCTTATAATATCGTTTGAATGTGGATGAGATCTGTAATGTACTACAACTTTTAGAAAATGACATTTTATATATCTACTTTCAGAAAAAATCAATTTTAGTAGTATAAGAAAGAAAAAAATTGTTGATTTGCTTACATAGTTAACATTTGATTCAATTCCAGAAGGGATACTATTGCATGTAAAAGATGGGACTTTCTATGATTTAAAAGTTGTTGTTTGTGATTAGAATGGACTTTCATCATTTAGCATATGCAGTTCATTTTGTTTGTTAACATGGGAAAAAACCATTTGTTGGTAACACATTCAATTAAACTTGAGTCTCAAGTTGAGTCAATGGATGATGTACTTAGGTGTCACTTTGAGAATCCCATGCTCCATAGAAAGTTGTATTTTCATATTTGATGTATCATGCATCATCTTCAAGGTCAACATGGAAATCCAACTTGTCTAACTTGATAGTCATAGAAATCGGGAAGGAATGAGCATCATCTGGATTATCAATCCCAACAAATATGCAACATTCTTTCGCACTGTAAGCTTTCTTTCTAACATCATTCCATTTGCTTCAACAAAAGTGTTGTAGATTGCCTTGGAGAAGTGCATACTCATTGATGGCATCGTACATTCAACCTAGAAAACAAAGAAGGAAGAAAAGAATCATAAAAGGAATGTTTCCACACTAAGGACTGTAAACACATGAAATTAAATGGGTAATCCAACATATTCATCAGGATACATGCATCAAGAAACAAAACTGGACTGAAATGAAATTGATCTGAATTGGGATGTTTTTTTGATCTGGAGATGTTACAGCAAAGTTTCATTTTCCAAGCATATAGTGTGTTGCAGCAGGGTTTTATTTTTCAAGCGTATAGTGCTAATGAAGAGGTGGGTTGCATTCTGAAAAGTTTTATTTAAAGTTGGTTTGTAATGTTAAAGTATGTTTGGATGTGATAAGATATACTCTTCTCATAAACTAATTTAATTTTCTTCTAGGATGATTGGGATATTGATCTGACAGATAAAAGGATAAGAGATATTATTGACAAGCAATTAAACGAGGCTTGGAAGCAACAAAAGCACAGGTTTTATGCTTGGTACTTGCAAAAGGAGATGGACAAGCTCTCAGATGCAGATGCTTACGCAAAGCCTCATCCATATTGTAAACCTGAAGATTGGAAGTTCTTAGTCAAAAATTGGAGGTCAAAAGAATGGCAGGTATGATTATTTGATTATATTGTTTTATTGAGTCATGAATTTCTTATGTGTTCATTTGCTAGATTTTCATGCTTCAAAGTTATTAGTTATCTCTTTTCTTATTATAGGAAAGGCGAGAGAAGAATATTAAGAACCTCCGCAATAGAAAGACAAAGACTAAGAATGGATCAGTGACAACAGCAAACCATCATGTTCGTCGCAATAGGAATGTCGCTGTTGATAATATCAAAAGTTGGAAGGAGCTTCGTCATGACGAGAAGACGGACAAGTGGACATCCGACATATGTCGAGACCAATATGTAAGTATTTAATTCTAAATTATGATGTTTTGTCCATATTATTGTTATGGAAATGATATCTTTTTTTCATTTCATATTTTTCTCTGATAGGCCCAGATGATGACATATAAGAATGACTCAGAGAACCAGCTCACTGACCTTCAAATTATGGAGAAGGTTTTGGGGCCTCGATCAGCATATGCTCCAGGATGGTCGCGTATTCAAACTAGTCGTCAATTAGGGGAGAGACAGTTTGTTGAATCTTCTACAATCCACAATGTCAATCGACCCTCTTATGATGAGCTTGTTCAGCAGCTTCAGCAAGCCAACGAAAAGATCGGCACCATGTCCTCAGTGCTAGAGAATGTTACGGCCCGCATGACTGCGATTGAGACTTCACAGGTTACATCGTCGAGCAACCCTCCCTTTCATCTTCCGCTGACATCTTGGATGACAGAGATTGAGTTGTATCTTCCACTGACATCTTGGATGAGAGAGATTGAGTTGTCTATGCATTGTTCACTCTTTTATCTTTTTTTTAAGCTGATATCAAATACTTTACTTTGGTTTAAAACATTTCGGTTGTATTTTGGATTTTGAACTTTGTTGATGTATTTATTAATGCTATTTAGTTTCATGAACTTTAATTTAAAGTTATTCATAACTAATTTGGCTTTCCACAACGAATTTAATATTAGGAACAAGTTATAATTGCAATAATTTTAAATGAATTTGCAACGAAAATAAATTTATTTAGCAACGATCTCTTTTCCGCAATGAAACTAAGTTCGTTGCAGAAACTCATATTCAGTAACAAATTAGACTAAAAAAACATTCGTTGCAGCAAACATTTAGCAACGAATTTTGTTTCAGCAACCAAAATAAATTTGTTGCAGAAACTCGACTTCAGTAACGAATTATTGTATTTTTTTTGAAAGTAGTAGCAACGAATTTTCTAGATTCCGCAACGAAATGTTTTCATTGCAAAAGGTAGACTTTCTGTAACGAATTATATTCGTTGCTAAAAGTAGTGATTTGAGCTTTAGCAACCAACTTTCTGTAACGAATGGTAACGAATATAAATTCATTGCGAAAAGTTTTTCGCAACGATTTTAGCACTTTTAGCAATGAAAAAAATTCATTGTTGAAAGCCAAAAATCTTGTAGTGAAAAGAAGAAAAATCGATTGCTCCGATTCTTTTTCTCCTTCTTCTTTCATCCTCCTTCCAAACAAGATATCTTATGACTTTTCTCCTCCTTTTCTTTCCCCTCCCTCCGTTCCCTTCCATCCAAATAGACCCTAATAAGAGGACGATTCCGCCTTACCAAAGAGCGGATTTGAGATTTGTCCTCATTTCGCATTCGACCAAGTCCGCCTCCATCAGCCCGCCGGCTCCAAACCCCGCCACCGCATCCGCTGCCGCCATGCACGAATGAGGGCTCTGACTTGCGAGCTATCATTCTGCATAAACTCTGCATCCCCCCCGTTTCGGTGGTATTGGTCGCAGAGCGGCGCCTCCGACATCGAAGTCTACATTGCCATGGCCAGCATGATGATCCGCCAGTAGAGAGGCCCCTTCGAAGTGAGGAAGTACGAAGAAAAAGAAGCGCCGGCATATTCCTCCAAGGATCGGCGACATCTCATGCTCTTGCTGGATTCTGGCAACGGCTTTCAGCAGCATGCCGGATTTTAGGTATGGATGGTATGGGACAATTTTGCAAGACATTGAGAGCTATAACATCGAATGGCTTCCAGAGCGGCGACAGCCAAGGAGGAGGAGGGCTGCTGGGCTCTGCCATCTAATTTTTGCTTATGGAGGTAATGCTCCTCAATTAATCTGTGCTTTTATAGCAGATTTTATCCACGATTTGATTTCATATTAATGAATTGAAGGTTCGAGAGAATGAGTTTTTTTTTTTTTTTTTTGCTTTTAATGCAAGAAATTAATGAATTGCGTTTAATTAATTGAGCATATATTTGTTGGACTTTTTTAATATTTGGAAGATCAAGATAATATCTTCGACGATAAATGGTTACCATAATTACATAGTGCAGGTGTCCCGATGAGAAAATCGCATTGATGGTTAATGAATGGTTACTAAATTTTTAGTTGCTGATATAAATGCAGTGATGGAGGTATTGTATATCTTGTGTTCTTATCTAATAACGGTGATCAGCTTCAATTCTCACCAGCTTTTCTAGAAGCTGTATATTAGAAAATCATATATTCTACGTAACTTGGCTGATACCATGAGGTCAGCAAATGTCTTTGTATCTTTTTCTACTATGCTGGTTTAGAATAATATTTCCGTCAGACATTTATAACAAAATATGTGCTTTTAAAGTGACATGTATAAAACTACATGTTAAAAAAAAACAAAAAACAAAATTTCAGCAATTCAGGCGTACGTGTTTGCTTGCATCATGAACATTGTGGAGATGAATCACCTCATTGTTCTTATTTCATGAATGAGCGTACCCATTCTGGTAGAGGATATAGTAAACTAAATCGGCTGCCTTGTGTTAAGTGTTAAACGTCAAAGGATTCTTAGTTAAGATGTCCCTAACTTCTTAGGCATAATTGATCGTAACTACAAATTTACATGCATAGAAAGAGAGAGAGAGATAGAGAGAGAGAGAGAGAGAGAGACTTGGTGTGCATTTGAATATAGCCAAGTTTAGGTTTGATCATCTTCTTCATCCTTTTATTCACACAGTTTACAAATCCTAAAGATAAAAAAAAAAGTAAAAGAAGTGGAATAATTTCGGGATCCATGTAAATCCAAAGATAAGTAAGGTAATAAAATTCTAGATTTGGTTTCATTTAAATATAGTAAAGTTCAAGATCCGATCACTTCCCCCATTCTTAGATCCGTATGAATTTTGAAGTCACCCAATCTTTTTTACTTTTTTCATCTTTAGGATCCATGAGTTGTATGGTAGAGAAAGTGGCCAGACCTATGTTGGTTATATTTGAATATACCAAGTTCAAGATTTGATCATCTTTTCCATCTTTTGATCCATACTTATTCCGAAGCCATCGTAAATTTTTTTTTTCTATTTTTGATAGATTTAAGAATAGAAGAGATGACCTTTCTCTCTTTCTCTCTCTCTCTCTCTTTGTGCAAGCAATAGTAACCATATAGTTTGTTTAGAACAGTCTGGATTCCTTGTGTGAGGTGCACAAATAAATTTAAAATTAGTCAAGCTACAGTTGATTGCATTTCCTGTGATCATAAAGTGTGGTCGTGTCATGGGCGCTCTGATTGGAAGTTTACATTGACTATGCCATGATGATGCCCAAAAGGAGGAGAGATGGCCAGTAAAAGTTTGCAATATTGATATTAGATGATTCATAGACTGATTCAATCTTATGCATGCTTGAAATGATATCAATACTTTTTTCACATCAAGTTCGGGCAAAAAATCAGTGTCATGAAAATTTTATGCAAGACTAATTCAACATTCAGTCGTTCTTTGCAGAAAATTAGTCTACACTCTGAAAATCAAGTTTTATGACATCTTAGTCTTCTCTACATACTTTTGTATTACTTGTATTGCATAGCATCTGGTTCTGAAGTGATCTACCTCAGTAGAGCTCGTTGAAGTGAACATTCTTGTTCCAAAGAAAAAATAATACTAATTATTTTTTAATCCAAAACCATGGATGGTGCGGAACATCTCTTGAGATGATGGAAGCTATAGCACTAGATGTCTTCTTGCATGCTAATGTCTGGAAAGGATGAGGTTTGGTGAAGGCATCTATTATAAAATTAATGGCGATGCTTCCCCACCGTGCACTCTTATAGCCAAGTCTCCCTAGGCTCTAGATTATTAAGCATCTTTCATGGCTAAGAAACCCTTTGGACAAAACTGTTCTTATGAATCTGAAGGTTTGAGAAGATATGTTTTCTGATGTATAATAGAAACTGCATATAATGACAGTATATATGTGGAACTGGCATATTTTCAGTCAGTAGGTAGTACTCCGTAACCATATTTGGACTTCTGATTTATACTTAGAAGATGCATCTGCCAATGGAAATGATGGATTTGCAAGGATATATATAATCTTTAAATGACAACTAAATTGATAACCACTATTAACTTTATATTTCTAAGTTTTGATCTTTGAGTAATATGCACATGAAACCAATTCAAATGAAGTAATGAAAAGCATTTCACCAGCTAAGTTGACTTCTTGTGTGAGATTTGACTTATTGATTGCCCATCAAATCCTTCTTCCTTCATCACATGCAATTTTTTTTGTTTCTGAAACATTCTTTAGAGGAAGAAAAATATTGGTCAAAGAAAAAATACTACCTCCAAACTTTTGTTTCTTAATGTGGTTGTAGCAATTCATCAAATGAAACGGTAAAGTTTATTGCACGCATCAAATGTGAGTATAGGGGCAGAGCTGGCTGTGTTTCCCAGCACTAAGGTAATGCCATATATACTTTTTAGTGGAAAAAAAAAGAAGACGAGAGAGTACCTGTCTTTAGATACTTTGCAGTCCGATTTGAGACGACATTGTTCTTCACATCTCCCACATTCGAGACAAAGCATGTTAAAGATAAGAAGAATATGGAAGGCAAGAAGAGAAATAGTAAATATATAAACTAGATCAAAACTGTCATGGAACTTGCATTTTAAAGCTGTCCATGGGATTCTGAAGGCCATCAGATCAAAGAATTATAGCTCTTCCAAGACAAAAGGAACAAGAAAGTAGGAAATTGAAAGTAAAAGAATTTACTTGTAGGGTAGTTGAAGCCCAGACGCATCACTGGCAGTGGCAATGTTGACAGAATTTGAAGGATAAAGTAGAAGTAGATTGTTAGCAGAAAATGAGAAACTTGGAATATTTTAAGGGATTTTGGAAAGTTGGTTCTCATTAATGTTTTAAAAATCGGACTGAACAATAAACTGGCTTGATATTTGGGTCATGGGTTAATCGGTTTGACCGGATAAACCAGTTTGATCAAATCAGATGATGTCATAATTAATTTTTAATTTGATAATATAAAAAGTAATAAAATATAAATATCAAACTATAGAAAAATACCTTTAAAACTTATATGATTGTTAAAACAAAATTTACATAACATTAAAACTATAGAAAAATATCTTTAAAACTATAGATGGATTGTTTTCAGGTGCAAACCAGAGTGAAAAATTAAAAAACAAAAAAACCTAACTCTAATTTCATTTATAAAAACTAAAAAATCTAAAAATCGAGGTTGGACCGGTTCTTCGTAACCCGGCCGGTTCAGTTTTTAGATTTTTACCGAATCATATAAAAGTCAATTTTAATACTAAAATCAGATCGGACTGGTGACCGATTTTTGGTTAGGCCGGTTCGATCGACTGGTCTGGTTTGATTTTTAAAACCATGGTTTCCATATGCCGAGATTGGTAACAAGCTGCATATCTGAAATCTCATGTGGTTCTCTTGCACAGAAAAGATACAACAGGCTGTGGTGGAGAGCTGAGTGACGCTGGAGATGGAAGCTGATATGCTCCAATTTAAGTCGTTGCAGGAGCGATCCCAGGTTTTTTCCAGACAAAATCTTGTAGTGTCAATACCGTTCCAATTCAGAATTCATGGGTACCGAGGTTTGCGATCCACTTAGGAGCTCGTGGATAATTTTGTCAGTACCTTAGAACGTAAAGTCAGCAAGAACCATAGGTTTTTATGATAAACTTGTAGCGATAGAAAATGTCCCTCTGGCTGCTTGCTGCAAAGAAGGTAGGAAGGAACTTTATTTGAATCCCCTATAGTTTGGAAATCACGAGAACTTTTTGAGAATTTCCCAGGAGTCCACCTCTAAACCACCTTATCAAAATGATTAGAAGGTTGGAAAAAGGGTAGAAAATCCACCGACTGTTTCGATGCGCTGCAGAGAACTCCAAAGCTGGACGATAATTCCTCAAACTTTGCTGTAAATGCTTCTCCTGCTAGCTCGATACCCATCATACTTTGTCTATGTAGCTTAACAGCCGTTTTCTATTCTTCGTTTATTTCTTTCGCATGGAGAATAAAATGGCATCCTTTCCTCCTGTTGTCCACCATCTCTGGCATTGTTCACCCAAAGAAGTACTTATGTGAGGGGAGACAATTTTCTTAGAGTCCACGGACCAATGGAACTACTTTAGGATATCTCTGTTTAAAGTTTTAAAGTGATAATACCTTGACTCCCGTCATTTTTATTTTATTATTTTGCTATGATTAAGCGTCATTCATTATAACAAGTGTGGAACTAAGCGCAAGTGCATGCCAAAAGAGGATGATAGGGTCTCAGCCTCTCTTTTATTTTCTTTTTCCTTCACGTACCTTCGTCTGCTGTATAAACTCCCCTTAGATATCATCTAACTTTGAAACACATGGAGGACTTGGCCTCTAGCGAGCTGAGGTTGGTTCGCTCATACCGCCACCTAAGCTCTGGATTCTTCGACGAAACAAAAAATTGAAGGCCATGGAGAACATCCATGGATGGATTCATATTCAGCCGGGTGACTGGTGGGAGTTTTTGCTGGCTCTGCTCATAAAACTATTGTTTCAGAGGAAAAGTTTTGCTGCACATTGGACGTGTGGATTGGCCGTATATCTGCGCCACTGCACATATAGTACGCGCTAAAGCCCATTGTGCTTCGGTACGTGTGGTGGCATGGGTGCAGTGCAGCAAGTCTTTCCCATGTTCAGGATTGGTCCGGATCTTTGACAGCCGCAACTAGACAAGAGATGGAGAGATGGAAGAGGCCATATTAATCAAAATTATTGCAAGCGGATCATCCAAGGCTATGATGAATAATGTGGGATCAATAAAAGATAACTTGTATGCTAACTCAACAATATATGCATGTTTGACAGTGTTATTGATGCCTATGTAATACAATGTATAGTTACATAATAAATTCTATTTTGAAAGCATTGAGGGATGAAATCTAAAAATTGAGTTATCCTGTTTTCCGTTAAACTAGCTTATATACCAGTCCAAAATTTCATACTCTATCCAACCAGAGACAGCAACCAAAAGGAAATTAGGGGGAATTTTTTTTTTGTGAATTCTCATAGGTGAAATTAGACTGATCCACGATTACCAATTCATCTAAAAAGGAGAAAAAAAAATCAAAGAGATCATAAACGAGAGAGTTCAGAAGCAAGATACATTGAGAGATTGAAAGAAGCCCTAACAGAATGAAGGGTTTCTTCGTCTCTTCTTTGCCATAGTTTTTGAAAACTAAGGTAGTGTTGAAATAGGGTATAAGAGGGGATATCCTCTGGATATCCCATAGTTTTTGGAAACTAAGGTAGTGTTTGAAATAGGGGATAAGAAGGGATATCCTCTGGATATCCCCTCTTATTTCCAAAAGCCATAACTATAAGGGATAGCAGAGAATAAAGTTAACCAAAGGGATAATCCATGGTTAACCATGGTTAACCATGGGATATCCCCTCAATTTATTCCCTAGAGAATGCAGGAATAGCTGGTTATCCCTTCAAATAAGAGTAAACAAAGGTTATCCCATGGATTTACCTTTTTGCATTTGATATGATTAATGGGATAGCCAAGGGATATCCCTAGGGATAACCAGGGGATAAATTCTATCCCGTACACTTATCCATGGATAATATTTTTCCTATCAAACACTACCTAAAGAGATAGAGAAAGGATAGAGAGAGAGAGAGGATGGCGTGCCTCCCATTCGATGGCTCCTCTTTAGATGGAATAAAAAGCATGAAGAAAGTGGTTTGAAGAAAGAGAGGAGAGAGGAAAGCCGAAGCAGCGTAAGAATATGGCACGTGGCCATAGTTTACGCTACCATTTTAAATACATGGCAATAGCTCCTGCTATCGTGATCAATTTTTATAATATAGTGTATGATTTGTATAAAGTTATATTTCTCAAAGCTTATAATCAACCAATTTTGTAATGTTGTGTCATTAATGATAACTTTTAGAATGTGTTTGATATTTGATAATAATTCTTCTTTTTACTTTCATAAAAGTAAATAATTTATAAGCATTGCAAAAATGACTATTTACTCCTCTTTAAATATGAATTATACTTATTTTGATAAATTTTATATATAATTATACAGCCTTTAAAATATAAAATCTTTCATCCGTTTGACAGAAGCGGACTAGTAATTCTTTTGACCAATTTCTATGTAATTACTCTTATTTTTTTTGATATGTAATACTTTTTATTATCAACCTCTCAATAAAAACTGTATCAATAGAAAGGTAGATTATATGAGATCATTATTTTTTTAAATATATTTAATAAAAATGTCACTCTATAATATCATATTATTATTATTATTTATAAAGCATGTTTGGCGAAAAGGTTTTCAACTTGTTTATATTTTTTTTATTTACCGAAAAAGCTTGCTATGTTATATCATACTATACTATAGCTGGTAAGCATTTGACTTCAAAATTTAATATCTAATTTAATTTAATATAGTAAACCTAGTAAAATTTACTCTTTTCTTACACTAGGTCGCAATTAGGTAAAAGAACAGGAACGTAAGAGCTTAAAATCTCAAATTGGATGTAAAAAAAAAAAGTGTTAGACTAATAATATTAAGAAAGTACTCTTGCATAACCATCCATTGCGTTGTTTGGAGCGGTCATTTTCATGTGGAACTTCGGATAAATTGATTAGCACATTAGTAAAATATTTTTTGCAACCTCATTTGCTTTTAGTTTGGAGAATAATAAAGATCGACGAGGGAGTGATTGTTTCAGAAAACTTTTTTTTTTTTTTAGTACAGTGGATGATTATATCTCTCTAAAGTGAATCAAACCCGATATATGAGAGTACAACATTTGAAAAAGGATAATAGGGCAATGGTCACCGTGCTGCCAGCTTCAAAAATCAGAGTGATGATCATTCTGGTAGCAATCTAATCAACCACGAAATTGACTTTCCGATAGATGTGCCAAATTTGGGTGCTAAAAATTTCTTAAAGAATAGATCGGATGTCGCAAATCAAGAAGATGGTAGGAAAATGGACACTGGACTCTTACTGGAGCCAGTGAATAACCGTAATAGAATCTTCCTTAATAATAAGGCTACAGGCGCCCAGACTCCGAATGGCACAGGAAATACCAGTCCATGCTGCGTACAGCTCCGCAAGAGGCATCGAGAAGTCAAGCAGGCCGAAACCTCCCGCTGCTAGCATCACACCATCTGACCCATAGATCACAAAAGCTGATCCAGCACATCTACCTCGAACGTTCCCATCAAAGTTGATTTTGACAAACCCTAGAGGTGGAGGCTTTCAAGAAATGAAGACCGTGCGTCGATATGTTGCCGAAGCAGTATGAGAGTCCCAGTGGTTAGGGTTAGCAGAACCAAGAGTACTCTGATGAAAATTATACTCAGCAGAGAAGGAAGCAGTCCTAACGACCTTGCCGAAAGGAGTCATCTTGTCAGTGAACACGAGCAGATTCTGGGATAACCAAATCTAGTAAGCTGTATAAGCCCACATAGGACCCTGCTGATGGATTCCCTTCCTCATAACTTGCTTAATCAGGCTTAAAAAAGAGATACGCTAAGACACAGAACCATGCATCCAGGAGCAATCATCTGATATCTACAAAATTTGTCTCGCTCTAGAAAATGAAACCTTTGATTTCAAGGACCAAAATATTATCACGAGGATCCGACCTCGCTCCAAGCAGCCGCTTCCATTCCAAGTTCTACGCGTACCCAAAGTTACACAGGGTCGGTCTCATTTTACGAACCCGAATCTAAGCGGATATAGAGATGAAATCACGATCGTCCATCATAGATGTTCCGCACGAATGCGTTGTATGTGCGAACGAGCGGTCTATATAGCCCCACCGGAGTCCCCCGCGCTTGGGAGCTTATAAATACACCCCAAAAACTACTCTCTGCACCCACTGCCGATAAAATACCAATTCCAGCAAGAAGAGGCAAAAGCTTGATCCTGAGATGCCAACTACCGATTCAGAAAATGAAAAAGCCAAGAACAATGCATATGGGGAGATAGAAGGCAGGAATGTGGAGTCGCATCATGAAGGGGAGGAAGGGGAGCTGGACAGGGGAAGGGGAAGGAAGCCGCCGCCGCGGATCGCCGCCGGTCGCGTGGGGTGTGAGGGGAAGGGAAGAGGAGGCTGTCGGCTGGGGTGTGAGGGGAAGAGGGGTGTGGAGAGAAGAAATGAGGGTGGGGGAAGGTTTTAAGGGCAGTTTAGGATTTTTCTTTTTAATTTAGGCGGTGTAGACTGTAGAGAGAAATTTTAGGGGTGTGGGGAGTAATCCAAAAAATTTTAAATATTTGGGGCGTATTTAGAAGCTCCCCCCCGCACTTTCCTCCCAAAGCCCTTTCGTTCCCTCGTCTGCCCTTCCGCCGCCGTCTCCTCCGTGCCGTGGTGAAGCATTCGAGGGCGCCGGTCATGGCCTTCCGAGCACGGGAGATCTACAAGAAGGTCGTTCGGAAGGTGGGGGCGGATTCTTTGCCGGCGGAGGTGCTGGAGTCGGTGAGGAAGAGCCTCCCCAACAACAAGCTCGTCATGGGCAGGGCCAAGCGCGGCATCTACGCCGGCCGCCACATCCAGTTCGGCAACAAGGTCAGCGAGGACGGTGGCAACAAGTACTCCTTCCATTACCCGCTCTCCCCCCTTATCCCGTCGATTCCATGTTTTTACGATTTTGTCTAATTTCGTTATTTGATGCTCTATTTGGCTTTGATCTCACCCTGTATCTATTCAAAACTTCATCTTTTTTTAATTTATTATGTCGCAAGTCCTTAAACATGGCATCTTTGTTTAGATTGGACTTGAGAAACTGAATCGTCGGTGCAAATTAGGTGTATATGAGGATTTAATTTGTTTTGTTGGGGAAATAAGTTTGACTGGTTAAAATATATGGCTTGCTATATTTTCGTGAGATAGGAATTTTTAGGTTTTTCTTTGGTCATTTCCTTGAATTATTTATGACTGTGCTAGCATAAGTGTATGGAAATCAATGGTCGGATTTGCCTTTTCTCATTGTTTGATCTTGTAATCATCCACTGGCTAAAATAGTTCTTTTAATTCATTATGGTTCTCAACCAGTTAATTGCAGTTAATCTCCATCATATCACCTTGCGATGTGTAAGACTGTTATTGAACTTGTAGTAGTTAGCACTTATAGGCAGAATGTGTAGGATAGGGAACAGTTTTTGGGGAGATATCTTTCTGGATGAAATTTGATCTAAAGTAAGCGGACAGGTTCTTTGTTGAGTGTGTGAAAGAAAGGCCTAGAATTAGATCTTTTGACACCATCAAATATGTACAAGCAAAGGTTCCACGTAGTGCAGCAGAAACTTGGGCGTGTGATTGTTTGATTTTGAGCAATCCAGAGTAGTTATGCAGTGTAACAAGTACTTACAGTGAGGGAGGTGACCCACACTTAAAGAAGATTTTCGTTTATATTAGGCTGTTTTCCTTATACGGGTGGATTTTCTCTCATTATGACCTAAACAAATTAAGTAGGTTTCAGGACAGCCAAAAAAAAAAAAGTTTGCAAATTGATTGTGTGGATCTTGGGAAGCCTGTTGTTAGAATTGACAGATTGCTAGTGTGAAGTCTGTACTTAAAATTCACCATTAGTCTGTTGTTTTCTGTTGGTACCCATTGATTGCAACATGCTTGCATGTATGATTGAGTAGTAAGCTCTTATTACCTTTGCATGTGTCATGTTTGAAGTGTCTGTAATTTTCAAAAGGATGCTTGTAATACATCATGGGCTTTGTATGCTAGTGATTAGTTTTGATTGTTAAGAATTGATATATGTCACTAAACTTCTTACATGATGGAGCATAGCTTTTTACAAAATTGAAAGTCCATAACCATGAATGCAGTGGGGCTATTGTCTAAATCTGAAAGCTAAATAGGAAACGCACCTGACACCTGATGATGCCCCACATCTTACTTCTTGATGGGATTTACAGTGTAGCTAGCCTAGCCTATTTTCTTTTTTGGGGGGATTTTCTCAGTAAAATCTAATAGCAATTATTTCTTCACAATACTTTTGATTTTAGTGGCAGTTATTTGTTGAAGTTTCAATGGCAACATGATTAACTCATAATTGCATTTCAGCTTATGTACAATTCTATATAGAATAAAATGTATCCACTTGCTTCTTCAAATCATCTTTTCCTCCAGCTTTATTTCTTAGTAAGTTTTTTTGAAGTGCTTTTGTCTATCATGTGAGTTGTGGACTATCTAAATGGGCGTAATGTCCAATTAGTTTGTTTTGATTTCATCTTTTGGGCCAGTAGTATGGCATGAATCCCTCACAATATCATTCAGGGAATTTAAACTTCTTAATTGCTTGGATATGTGAGACGTTGGCGCCATTCTTTTAGATTCTTGATATGTCAGGGAATTTGCATAACTTGCTTATTGCTATTTAAGGACTATTCTTGATATTATTTAAATCTCTCACTAGTATGATTTATCCTTCTTTTTCTGCACGGAATTATGCTATCAATGAAGAACCCAATCTGATATTGCAATATTCTTGTGATAAAGGTCTAGAAGGACATGGAAGCCTAATGTACAAACAAAGCGCCTGTTCAGTTATATCCATGACCGGCATATCCGGGTCAAGGTTACAACACATGCTCTCAGGTGCATTGACAAAGCTGGTGGCATAGATGATACCTTCTGAAAACACCTTACCATAAAATGGAGACAGAGATGGGCTTGTTTGGAAGGCCAAGGTTGAGAAAATGTATGAGCAGCTTGGGAATATGGAAGTGGGTTTCTTCTCTCCTGAAGAGGAAGCCAAGATTGAAAAGGGCTTTGAAGAACTCCAGATTGCCAAGAGGGAGGCTCGAAGGGATGCAAGAAGAGCTCTGGCAAAGCAAAGGCAGGTAGAAGAAGGAAGAGCCAAAAGTGATGAGACAACAGAAGCAAAGCAGATTGAGGAAGGGATGACTGATGATGTGAAGAAGGCTGATCAAGAGACTCCAAACCTGTCATGATTGGTGAATCAACTCGTTTATCTTGCTCTATTCATTCTCTGTATCCTCAAATAGGTTGGTAATGTATTAGGAACCCTCTAGTTTATGGCAGAACAGAGTTGAAGATGGAAAGCAGGTCATGAGGAGAGCATCAATAAATGACTCCACAAGCAGAAGAACCTGACCAAGGCCTCTACAGTGGAGAAAGGTTTTCTTTTATTAATCAAATGGCTTAAGTTGGTCTAGTCTTTTTAACTGCATGGAACAATGTGTTGATCTTTTGCTTGTAACCGGGCATGAGGTTTGACCCTTAATGTTTTGAATCAATGCCTTATTGGAATTGTTAGTTGCATCAAAGATTGACAAATTGTACAGCTTTTTTTTGTTTAGGTGGGCGATATTTCATGATTCATCCAAGTTTGTCCATCGAACATGCTTATACTTATTTTTCTGACATGGATTTATTGGAGAATTTTTGAAGTTTTTGTTTGGCCTGATGATTCTGTGATGAAAAAATAATTTAATGTTGTGATTATAGCAAGGGAAATTGCCTTGAAATTATGGTCCTCGTTAATCAGTAGTTAAGTTGGACTCTGGTGTATTGCTTAATCCAGCTTGTCAAAACTGCAAACATGACTGCTTGAGATCCCCAGTTCTATTTGTCAAATGGTGAAAGATTCGCCTATTCTACTCTGACATTTCTCTCTTCCAGTTTTTAGCCTTCCATCCTCTCACATTCGAAAACAGAGAAAATAAGATTAATTTGGTTAGCCAATGGCAGCAACATGCCCAAACTGGAGAAATATTTAGATGCTTACCATCTGTGATTTGTGCATTACGGCAACCGCTTGGTTGCTTTTCCTAAAGCAGCAGCGGTACGTAAACGAGGAACGAGCCTACTTTGCGTACCTTTCCCGTCGTTCCTCTTCCAAATGATGAAGTACTACTCATCTTCAATCCCATCCCATTATAAAATTTGTTCAGGTCTGGAACCACAAAATTGTAAAGATGGACAACCAACTCATGGAATACTCTATTGCTATAGATCACGTCCAGAACACATGGAATACTACTCCATTACAATAGATTACGTCCAAAAGCTAGTTTGATATTAACAAAGAATAAAGCGAAGGTTCACAATAGACAACATGGATAAGCCTTCCTCTAGCCTATCTTGGCAAGGACATCATTAAGGGCAGATTTGGTCAGTGCATAATACTTCTCGGCTTCTGGTGTGCTCTTGAGCTTCGCTGCATGATCAAGCTGACAACAAGATGAGGCAAGAAATGTTAGGCATAGATGAGTTTGATGTGGAAGGAGGAGTTCCAAGTTATTCCTTCTCTACTTGTATATATGCTGGTGTATTTACCTCACCAATTGTGTCAAAGAGCTTGGTAGCAAGTTCCTTGAGGCGCTTCTTCTCTTCTTTGGGCTTTGCAGAGATAACGGTATTGAGATCGTAGCGGAGGTAGGAGGCCTTGAGGCGGAGGTCCATTTGGACGAAAGGCCATTGCTTCTTGTCTATTAATTCCTTGATATTAACAATGTCCTTTGCCGACTCTTTGGCCCTAGCTGCAGCTTCTGCTGGAGGAAGTGCTTGCAGGTAGAATCTGTTCTTCAATGGAAGGTCAAGGTCTCTGGGCTCGTCCGAATTTAGGGTCCCAGCTGTCGCATACAAATTCATTGCAACATGAAAGCTGAAAGTACAGTGAAGATACTAGCAGTGTTGTATTAAAGATGAAACAGAGCCCTATGTATCATTCGATCCTTACCGAAGATGTGTGCACGCCTCTCTTTCTCTCTATGGAGCTAGGTTTGGTTACATTCGTATAGAATCAAGCTTTAAATCTGATTTTTTTTTTTATCTTTAAATATAAATAAATGAATAAATTAAGTGTAAAAAATTTATAAGAGAAATGATATAAGTAGCCCCAATTGAAGATAAAATGATAGAAAATCGATTACAGTGGTTTGGACATATACAGTGAAAACCTTTAAATGCTTTAGCTAGAAAGAATGATCTTTTTTAATAATTTATGGTATGAATAAAGGTAGGAGTAGATTTAAACTGATATGGATAAAAATAGTTAAAAAATATTACTATTTATCATTTGAGTATCGACTTAGTCTTGCATAAAGAAGAAAGTAGATTCATGTAGCTGATCCCATGTAGTTAGAAAACGACTTAGTTGAGTTGAGTTGTATTGAGAATCTATACATATCTCGAAGTCATCCCATTTTTCTCATCTTTGATATTCATGATATGTGTGAATCCAAAAATAAAAAGAATGGTTGGATCTGATTTAAGCTATGCAAATATAGCTAAGTTCAACTCTCTCTCTGTATAAGGCAACTTTAAATGGTAGCAATAAACATACGGTAGCCATTTTGACATGATTGTGATGTTGTACTTTGACATCTTTAACTTATGTGACAAAGTTCTTTGATGTTCTAGTTGATTTGATAGAAAGTGTATATTTAGTTTGGTTCAACCTTAGTTGATTTGGTTTGAATTGATGAAATTTAATTCATCATCTCATCATTTATCCATGCTACATGCAAGATAAAAAAAGTTTTAGCTAATTCATTTTCTAGAAACTCCTAATTAACATGCCAAGCACATGAAGCAAATAAAAAAAATCAGATCATCGATTTGAGCAACTCATTAACTAACTAAACATATCAGACCAAACTTACCGTACAAATTTAGCTCTTTTGTTTTATACTCCTTAACCCTGAACTAGCTGAATACTAACCGTAAGGTTGAAAGTCTTCTAACCTGTTATGAATCAGTGGTAGACTTTAGTATGACTCCATATTTAAGCTACCAATTCATAATTTCAAGCTATCTCTAATATGGCATAATTAGCTGTCATTTCTAATTAGGAACAGCAATGGAATGAATCAGAGCTGAATTTTGCTCAACATAACATCAAACCTTATTTTTAATAACTTACCACATCCCTGCACCGTATCCGATTGAGGCAACAAATATAGCTCCTATCTCTGACCTTGCCGAAAACGGGGAACCCCAACCCCGCCTTGTTGGCCCATCCCTATTTTTTTTGTCTTTCATTTTTTTTTTCTTCTACCATTTAGCTAGATTAACTACTAAACTCCCCAAAAATAGGGAGCCCCAAACTATTTCTCACACACACACAGTGGGTTTCAAGTTGAGGTATACGGAAGAACGAAATTATTTTTGGCATGTGCAGCTATACACATGCGTGGTCAATCATTATGGGCGATACATTAGATTTGCACTGTGCCCGATGCACCAAGTCCTTTCCCTTAGAAAATATTTTTCTAAAGAGAAGGACTTTATGCACTGGATGCCGTCGCATGCACCTTGCACAATGATTGGCCATACGCCCATGTGACCATGCATACCAAGAATAATTTTTTCTTTTAGCGTATTGCGTGCCCAGTCCATACGTGCAGTGCGCGCGCTGCTCCTGCACCACATGGTTCATCCCTCCTATTACAATTTTCTTTTAAAAAAAGATTAAAATATTTGATTGGTAGAGAGGAGTCAAGTGTGGTATAATCAAAGAAAAATGTGCAAAGTTCAAACTCTACCCAAATTAAAATTCCGTGTTATTAAGACCATTTCAAAAAACATTCAAATAACATAAACACCACAATTCACAAATTTAGTCCCTGTCTAAATAGTCTTCATACAATCAATCAAGGAGGAATAGATTGCAATAGGTATAGAAAACAAATCTGGTGCTTAGAAAATGGTCTGCATCGATGATTTGCTCATGCAAGAACCCATGCCAAAAAGCTCACCCATGGGTTTCACTGATATATGGGCTTACGCATAGATAAATCATCATATTCAATGCAGGCCATGCGACTTTTCAAAAAATATATATATATATCATATACGAGCATAAAATGGGCCAGAGCACTTACGAAGCCCACCCGAGGGTGGGGGAGGTGGTCCCAGTTTGATGGGCTTGGCCTCGGCGAGCACGGCCTTGACAAATACCCCGCCGGCCATCCCGGCGGCCACGAGCCCCAGCACGGCACGGCGGCCGCTCTGAGGCGCGCCCTCGCCCTTGGCCGGACCTTGCTGGGCCCTCACCGACGAGCCGGCCCGGCCCACGAATACCCGTTTGTTCCCCGGCAGGGCCAGCCTGCTCGAGCCGCTGAGCTGGAGGCTTCCATCCAGTACTGCCTGCGACGAGCCGCGTAAACCGGCCATCGACGCCATAGCTTGCGCCATATCCCGATCCTCTCTCTCTCTCTCTCGTTCGTTTTACTCTTCGTGAAGGCAGCAGAGAGGCGTGCGAGAATTTATTCGGTGCGTCGGTCAGGGAGGGATTGCCTTATCTGCCTTCAGGATTTGGATAAGTTGGGAGCCACTGGTTGACGGACACGTGTCTTTTTTGTTGTCTGGTGCGCCAACGGGTTGGGCTGGGTTCCTCGAGGACCATTAGGAGCTTGCCAAGTGTTTGGCAGGGCTGAACATCTAATTCTCCGTCGAACATCGCCACAGTAACCGTACGATCTAGTGTGGACGGCGACCTATATATATGTTTTCCATCGGTTATATATTTGAATGGCAAATTACAACCAGACGTCTTTTGATATGATAAAACTTTC
This sequence comes from Calamus simplicifolius, assembly GCA_900491605.1. Classification (NCBI taxonomy): domain Eukaryota; kingdom Viridiplantae; phylum Streptophyta; class Magnoliopsida; order Arecales; family Arecaceae; genus Calamus; species Calamus simplicifolius. The sequence continues at coordinate 633,551 of UESW01004290.1, forward strand.
GTTAACGATAAGGTGTGGCAAATTAAAAGATGTGGTCTAGCGAGCCGTGCTCAAATTAATGCAATGCAAAAGGGCAAAAGTCGTCTTACTACAGTGCAGCAAGCGCTTGATGATTGTACGTGGCATATGCACATATTAAAAATAAAAATAATAATTTTTTTTAATATACGTACATATATTATTCGCATAATTTGCATCGCACTCAATGCGCAAAACATCATAAGATTTTAGGTTAAGTTATTAATTAAAAGTAAATGAGGTTGAGCTTGTCTTCTGGCAAAATAAAATTAGAAAACATAAATGATTAGCATTAACAATAACGTCTTGCTATATAAATTTTCACGCGTCAACCCTTTACATCAACGTCTTGGAATTTAGGCAGCAGAGTATCTTTTCAACATTTTATAGGATATATGTTGATCGGTAAGCTAAATTTCTTTCTTTCCAGCGCCATAGCATTTATCAAGAAGCCATGAATGCGTTCTCCTTGGTTAGCGGCCACATCCAATTGCCTGTGAACCAGATGATAACCGTCCAAACTCACATCCTTCGCAACAAGTTATTCGCAGTCCCCACCCTATGTGGGCCTTGCATCATAGTGAAATAATGTTATGGATTTTGCAGCAGTAATCGCCCAGCACATTGACCGTTTATCGAGCACTACAATGTTCTGCAGAAGATCTTTGACTCTCGTTCAGAGACCGTTGAAGCTATCAGGAACTGCCAGAACTCAACGCTCCTTTAAGACAATGAACTCAATTACTTCCTCCTATCCCACTTTTACTGTGAGCTGGTTCCAAATATTCCTCATCCATGACGCTACATCGAAGCAGTATTCTATACATGGAGAATTGTTTATTTCCTTTTGGTAATAGAGAATTATCTATCGTTCGATTAATTGTACGCATTTGATGTCGTGGTTTTTATGCGACTTCCTCTGGCTATTCCTTGGATTGAAACCCCTCAAGACCAACCACATGCACGCAAAGAGAAGTCTGAATCTATAAACATGCAAGCAATGCAATATAAGCAACAGGTGCATCGTTACAAGAATCCCTCTTCAAGTCATTCCGTGTTATTTGATTGAAACGGAGATTTCAAGCTTTCCTGAAGATTTTGCATCGACCGAGATTCCGGCCATCACCTCCTTCAGAATAGCTTCTGTGTCTGCATAGCATGACTGCGTCAAGGAATCACTCTTCTTCTGCACTGCCTCTTCAAGCTGCCAGTTGATAAAATTTACATGTTAGACTCTTGGCCAGCACTAGATATTAAACTTGACGTATAATTAAAATTACAGAAGTAATTTCAGTTGTCCTTAACATTATTTTGCATAGACCTGAGGTTAGAGCAAATTTAATAGAAATCAGTGCTCTGAGGACAAACATCTAATGCAGGCTGAGTCAAGCAGAACAATGAATGAAAAATAAAGTGCTCACCTTTTCAACACTGTCAAACAGCCTGTTGGCAAGATTCGTGAGGGGCTGCTTCTGCTCCTCAGGAGCTGCAGAGATTAGCTTATCGAAATCGTAGTACATGACTGTGGACTTCAGGCAGAGGTACTTCCTGACATAGTTCCAGGCATCTTGCCCCAATAAGTCCCCCAGAGCTAACAGATCAAATGCATGGTGCTTGAGCCTATAAGGTATTATTCGGGGACCAATTTTGCTATGTAGATCCCTTTCCTGAGGAACGAACGCGTGCCTGTCTCTTTGTTAGCAATATCTGCAGGGAAAAAATCATTGTTAATCATGTCCATCTATTATCTCCACTCTTTTTCAGCAGTAAAGCTGCTGAATTCTAGAGCTTGTACTACCAGGAAGGATGAGATGAAAGGATACCAACATCAGATGATGCAATGGATGTAGAAGCTTACTATTAGTAACTGTTGGAACTGGTATTGGGCCAGTTAGCCACAACCCATTGTTTTCCTCTTCAGCATGTGAAATTCCAGTACCAAGTTGATGAAAGAGGGTGAAAGTAGCAAGGCCTATGGAGGCCCTCCTGGAAACTTGTGAGGAGATGCCGCTGCTGGTGTGTAACTGTAACTGAGGTTCTTGGAACGCCTCTTCGCTTTTGTTAGCAGACACCATTACCCTTGATGACCACCCATGGTTTGGTTTCCAATTCTTTATCGGCTTTGGCCTGGCAGGAAGGATTTGAGAAGTTCGACTCAAGTTAGACATAGCAGTAGCCATGGATTTGGAGGCAAGAAAAGTGGCTCGTAAAGGGATGTGTGCAAGGTCGTTAATGCATGTAGCTCTGTTTGCAAGGTTATCCAGTACTGAAGACTGGATGCTACCGACCACACAATTCATATCTATATGGAGAGCTAAAAGGGGGTTTGGCTCCTCAACTAAAGGACAAGATGGACTGCAACCAAAAATGAATGTAAAATTTTTGTTATTTTTTTTTATATTTGTTCCTCTATGGTATCTATCAATTAATATGTGAAATTTTTCAATAATTCTGACAACATCACTACTTCGGTTATATAGAGAACCTAGTTTAATGCCTGGAAAAGATTATATTTGTTTTTCTGCGGTAATCCATGGTTTAAGGATCCCCTCCAAAAATTCTGAAAGAAAGGGGATTAAATTTGCAGTTTTCAACTTGCAATGAGCGGTGCTAGTGGACTGATTTGGAGGCTGAAATGGCTTCGAATCCTCTTGAATCGAATCCACTTCAGACTACTTTTTTTTTTCTTATAAATTGAACAGTTGAGAGAACTTATTTCCATTTCATTTAGGCCTAACCAAACATCCAAAATAATCCTGGAAGCTCAGTTAATGAATAGCCAAACAAGCCTTCTATAATCCATGACTCCCTCCCCTATAGTAATTCCTACCGATGTGGGGTGACATTTGTTGCTGCCAAATCACTTGTGGTGAGCGCCGATGGGCAGAGATCTCCGCAGGTCATCGGAAGCGTCGAGGGAGCAACTTCTTCCTCCGGTAACCTGCAAGAAGTTCCGGGCCGGTAGTTCCAGTGGGGACCCTCCGATGCTCAAGTCAGAGGCTGGTAGAACAGGAGTGTTTTATGAGAAGTAGAGATTCAGTACCCCTCCTCATTGTGAGTTGGGGGTACTATATACCTATTAGGGAGTCCCTTTTACCCTTTGTTGAGTATCTGTCGAATCCCGTTCTGTTATGATTGTCCTCGCAGGCGGCTAGCGGGCGCGCAGTCGTTAAGCATACATCGATGACTGCGTAATACGTGGGTAACCGCCCATGATCTCAGTAAAACATATGAGGAGATATGCGGCGGTTGGTGTCTCAAATCCCTGGGTCCGGTATCCGAGATTGGCTCCGCTATATTAGGAAAACGGGTAATGTTGAGGCCGAAGCTAGGGGCTGAGGCCGAAGCCGAGGACCGAGGTGAGGGTGAGGCCGAAGCCAAGGGCCGAGGCGAGGCCGAGGCCGAAGCCAGGGGCCGAGGCCGAGGCCAGGGGCCGAGGCCGAAGCTAGGGGCCGACACTGGAAACGAGCTATCAACTCATCTGGTTCCAGAAATTGCGCAAAGTGTTATATCGTCACCCAAGGGAAGTGATCAACCACATTAGATGCCCCTCCACCCCTGAGATGGGTGGGTGTATAATTGCCAGCGAAAGGGGTGTTAGTATCCACCAGGTGGCTGATCTTCATGCCATCATTCCGCCCGTTCAGGCTATTGGGATTTGGCAGGATTTTCCTCGGGCAAGGGGTGGTGAAAAGGTAGGCATCATCATTATGGTGAGGTCACCGCTACCTCTTTATTGGCGGTGTTTTTTGTGTTTCTCGAGTCAAGTGTTTGCTGAAGCGGCTTCCAATAGAAAGCGGACACATGGCCAAACCGGAAGCCGGCGGGATGATTTGAAACGGGGGTATAAAAGGGGGAAGTTGTCCCTATCTCTGCTTTTCACCTTTTCTTGTGTTATAATCTCTCACCTTGAATTTGCAAGCGCTGTTCATCTCCCATTTCCATTTCCCTCCCGAGCTCTCTCTTCTTCAGTCTTGATTCAAGTTCTTCAGGTTAGTCCTCATGGCTTCTTCACCTTCTTGCTCTCTTTCTGATTTTGGGGATCGTTCCCCTGTTCCTTCACAGCCTTCCTCTTCCCCGATGACTAGTTGGTCCTCTTCGTCTTCCGACCACGTTTCATTGGAATGACGGGCCCCACCCCGGTGCCGTCCGACCGTCACCGGCCCGTCTACTACCGCCAAGGAGTCCCTTGAATGGACTGCCTCCACCATATCGGCCCAAGACATTGTGAACCTTGGAGCCAAATATAGTTTCCCTCCTAACATGTATCTGTCCTACCCTGCTCCTGATGATAGGGTAACTTCTTTCCGTCCCGGAGGGTTGCCTTGTACGGAGCTTTCTTTAAGGCGGGGCTTCGGCTACCCATCCACCCTTTTATCTCAACCTCTTAGACAGATACTCCTTGACACCCGCACAGTTAGTCCCAAACTCCATCCGAACCATTGTCGGCTTTATGGTACTTTGTCACATCCAGGGTATAGAGACTAGCATCTTCTTGTTCCGTAGCTTCTACACCCTTCGCAAGCAAGCGGGGTGGTGGTCTTTTTCCCCTAAACCCACTAGGATTCTTAAATTATATCTTTCCACATCCATCAAAGGGTGGAAAGATAGGTTTTTTTTGCCAACGTTGAGGGGGTGAGTGAAATATGGGGAACACCCAATACCGATGCAAATAGGGACTCTTCCATACTTCCGAGGGATCGAATTGCATTTGGGCAGCTTCTGACTGCCGACGTCCCTCGGTGCAACCAGCTTTTGATCGAAGAGAACCTCTATCTTGCCGGCCTTATTCCGTCCAGTGATGAGTGACTGATTACTCACCCTACTTTTTCTTCCCTCCTCTCCTTATCTCCTCTTTTTTTTAACACTTCCTTTCATGTTCCTTGATACAGGGATGGCACCATCGCTTGCGAGATAAGACAGGCTGCCACAAGGAAAAGGAAGGTCAAGGCGGATGGAGCCCCTGCCGAGAGGAGGGCCATCATCAAGATTTTCAGGAGGACCGAGGCTGGAGAGGCCTCTGGAAGAGGCGAGATGGAGGGAAAGGCCAAGGTCGGAGAGGCCTCAAGTGGGAGCGAGGCGGAAAGGGCCAAAGCCGACGAAGCCCTAGGGAGCATGGCGGTAAGGGCCGAGGTTGGAGAGGAATCAGGGCAGAACGAGGCAGGGGAAAGGGATTTACCTCGTTCGCCTTCAGTAGCACCGCCTTCGTCTCCTATTGTTCTAATCAACATTTCTCCGGAGCGGGCACTAAAGCGCCGTCACCACAACCCATGGCTACCGAAGCGGAACCGGCCAATGCGGCTACAAGGCCAATTCCAGAAGCCGCTCTATCTCCTGAAGGGGCAGCGGCCAAGGTGTCTCCACCAGCAAAGGCGTCGGAGGGAGCAGAATCGGAGGCTGAGTCCTCGCCTGCAGCCGTTAGGTCAGCGGAGGGAGGTAACGCCGACCCCTCTTTTCAGTCAATTTTGACACGCTACAGCCGCTGGGCCGAGCGGACATTGGCCCAAGCTTCTGTGCCGGAGCTACAAAGGTTCCTCCGACATCAAGGGAGATCTACATTCTTCGAGAGGCGTCCGTGGCACATCTTTGGGTAAGTACTGTTCCATTGTCAACTTTTGAGGTCGTTTCTTCATCTAACCCAAACCATCTGATCATGCGTTGAACTCCATGACCGCCATGAGGGGCCTTTGGTCCCAGGCCGAGGCCGCTCTCGATCAATCTCTAGAGGAAATTCGAGAAGTACGGGCTAGAGAAGAGAGGGCCGAGGCAGTCCTGGAGGAGGCCCGGGCGCAAAAGGCTGAAGCCGAAGCTGAGGCTGCCCGATTTCGTAACCTGGCTCGGGCTGAGGAGGCGGAGGAGGCGCTGGAAGTGGCCCAGCGCCAGGCAGCCAATGAGCTTGATAATGCTCAGGTGGCAAAGGAAAAGTAGAGGGTGGCCGAAGAGAAGCAGAAAGCCGCTGAAGCGGAGATTTACCTGCTGAAGCACTGGCGGCACTCTACCACCATTGAGATCGGAGTGGCCGGGGAGCAGGCCGAGAATGCCAAGGAAATCACTCGCCAATGAGACGCTGAGGCAGCACATCTGAGGGTGACGATGACCGAGGCCGAGAAGAAGGCCGCTGAGGCCGAGAAGAGGGCCACCGAGGCCGAGGAGAAGGCCGCCGAGGCCGAAAAGAAAGCTATCGAGGCCGTAGAAGATTTTAGGGAGTCCAAGGCCTTCAATAGGGAGCTGGCTGAGACAACTGCATTTGCATACGAGGGCAGCTTCCAAGATTGCAAGGAAAAATACGCAGACTCTACGGCCTCGAGAGAATTGAAGAGCTGGAGCCGGACAAAGTTCTCGAAGATGATGGCTTAGCTCCGGCTGAACCCTAGTTTATTTTGCTTTCCTTGCTTTGTATCAAGTCCGACTTGAATCGGCAATTTTGTAAACTGTTGCTATTAATGGAATTTTGACCCATGATGCTCACGACTTGCACCATAGTCAGGTTTTCTAGCGAATAAGTCAAAACGAACTGAATTCCAATGACTAGACCACTCGACCATACATCGTAGGATGTTGTCGGAGCAGTGCCAAGGGAGAACTCCACCACGATCTCGGTCTAGGGCACAGCTAGGAAGTCAGGCACAGAGCTGATGTGGGATCAGGTTTGTGTACCGATGTAGAGTCGAACATGTTCCGATGCGAAGTCGAGCTAAGTGCCGACACGGAGTCGAGATAAGTGCCGATGCGGAGTCAAGCTAAGTGCCGATGCGGAGTCGAGCCAAGTGCCGACGCAGGGTCAAGCTAAGTGCCGACGCGAGGTCGAGCCAAGTGCCGACGCGGAGTCGAGCCAAGTGCCGATGCGGAGTCAAGCCAAGTGCCGATGCAGGGTCAAGCTAAGTGCCGACGCGGGGTCGAGCCAAGTGCCGACGTGGGGTCGAGCCAAGTGCCGACGCGGAGTAGGGTTAAGTGCCAATGCGAAGTCGAGCTAAGTGCCAATGCGGGGTTGAGCTAAGTCCGACGCAGGGTCGAGCTACGTGCGACGCAGGGTCGAGCTACGTGCTGACGCGGGGTCGAGCTAAGTCCGACGCAGGGTCGAGCTGAGCGCCGACGCGGAGTGAGCTAAGTGCCGACGCGGAGTCGAGCTAAGTGCCGACACGGAGTCGAGCTAAGTGGCGACACGAGTCGATCTAAGCGCCGACGCAGGGTCGAGCTAAGTCCGACGCGGGGTCGAGCTAAGCCCGACGCGGAGTCGAGCTAAGTGCCGACGCGAGGTCGAGCTAAGTGCCGATGCGGGGTCGAGCTAAGTGCCGACGCGAAGTCGGGCTTAGAGTGCCGAGGGAAGACTCGGGCTTAGAATGCCGACGCGGAGTCGGACTTTAGTGCTGAGGGGAGACTTGGGCTTAGAATGTCGATGCGGAGTCGGGCTTTAGTGCCGAGGGGAGACTCGGGCTTAGAGTGCCGATGCGGAGTCGGGCTTAGAGTGCCAAGGGAGACTCGGGCTTAGAGTGCCGATGCGGAGTCGGGCTTAGATTGCTGAGGGGAGGCTCTGGCTTGGAGTGCCGACGCGGAGTCAGGCTTAGAGTGCCGACGAGAGGTTCTGGCTTGGAGTGCCGACGCGGAGCTAGGCTTAGAGTGCCGACGCGGAGCTGGGCTTAGAGGGAGAAACAGGATTACTCAAAGTCATGTCAGTGAGAATATTCCAAATAGTACCCTGGTAGACAGGTTCAAACTAAGGAAATTAACAAACTATTGATAATACTGGCGTAGGTTGTCTGCATTCCAAGTGCAGGAGAGAGGCTTCCCATCTAGCCCCTCGACTTTGTACGCTCCGTGGTGAAACACCTCCGTGACTCGGTAGGGTCCTTCCCATCTTGGCGCTAGCTTGCCTCCTTCCATTGGCTTTGAAACTTCAGCTCGCCGGAGGACTAAGTCTTCGGAGCAGAACGTCTTGGGACGAACTCGGGCATTGTAGTACCTGGCCGCCCACTGACAGAAAGCCGCCAGCCGGAGCCGCGCTCGGTCTCATAGTTCCTCCACTAGGTCGAGGTCAGCCCGCAGCTGATTTGGGTTGTCGCCCTCGCTGTACGACTCCGTTCGAGGGCTCGGGACACCTATCTCCACCGGAATGACAGCTTCGGACTCGAAAACCAGACTGAAAGGAGTCTCTCCGGTGGGGGCTCGCGGCATCGTGTGGTAGGCCCACAACACACTGGGGAGCTCTTCCACCCACCATCCTTTACAGTCATCTAGCCGAGCCCTAAGTCCTTGAAGAATAGTGCGGTTGGTCACCTTGGTCGTGCCGTTGGTCTGGGGATGCCCCATAGAGGTGAATCGCTGATGAATGCCTAGCTCGGTGCAGAACTCTCGGAAGGCCGTGTTGTTAAACTGTCGGCCGTTGTCAGTGACGAGGGTGTATGGCAACCCAAACGGCACACTATAGATTTCTAGAAGAAAGATCTCACATTACCCTCGGTGATCTTGGCGAGTACTTCGGCCTCGATCCACTTGGTGAAATGGTCGACGGCTACTAGGAGGAATTTGCGCTGACTGGAGGCTGGAGGGAATGGTCCCAGGATGTCCATACCCCACTGGGCGAAGGGCCAAGGTGCAGCAAGGGGGGTCAGCTGGGACGCCGGTTGGCGCTGGATGTTGGCATGGCGTTGGCAACTGTCACATCTTTTGACGAGCTCGACTCATCCTCCTTCATTGTCAGCCAGTAGTATCCTTGTCGCAAGGCTTTGTACACCAAAGCTCTGCCCCCCAGATGACTCCCACATACGCCTTCATGTATTTCTCGCAGGATGTAGTCTGCTTCCATGGGGCCGACGCATTTGAGGACCGGGTACGAGAATGATCTTCGGTAGAGCTTTCCTTCCATTATAAGAAATTTCGGGGCCCGTCGCTTGAGTAGCTTAGCCTCGGCCAGGTCTTCAGGGAGGGCGCCGTTGGTGAGATATCGTACATAAGCATCCATCCAAGAAGGCTCTTGCTCGACTGGCAGGGCTTCTTCTGTTGTTTCGATACTTGGGGCTTCCAGATGCTCTATGTAAGCTTTTCCCAATGTCCCGTTGATTGATGTAGTGAGCAGGGACAGGGCGTCAGCTCTGGCGTTCTCCTCTCGAGGAATGTAGCTGACGCTAAAGTAGGCTAAGGGAGAGGCTTACGACTGCATCATACTCAAGTAACGGGACATGGTAGGATCCCATGCCTCGTACTCTCCTGTGATTTGGTCAGTGACTAGCTGGGAGTCAGTGAATGCTCTAAGGTGCTTCACCCCGAGCTCCCGGGCCAACGTTATTCCAGACAGTAGGGCCTCATACTCCGCCTGATTGTTGATGGCTGGAAAGAGAAAGCGAAGAGCGCACTCGGTTACAACTCCGTCCGGGTTAGCCAGGACGAGGCCCTCTCCGCTCCCTTGAGAATTTGATGCTCTGTCCACATGAAGGATCCATTCATCCTCTCCGGTCCTAGGAGTTAAGCGATTTGCATGGGACTCTTCTGGTTTCTCCTCGCCCCAGGTGCATTTGACCAAGAAATATGCCAGGACCTGAGATTTCATAGCCAATCGGGGATGGAAAGATAGGTCGAACTCTCCCAGCTTGAGCGCCCACTTCGCCAATCGGCCCGAAATGTCCGGACGAGTGAGAATCGCCTTGAGTGGTTGGTCTGTGACCACTGCGATCGGATGAGCTTGAAAATAGGGTCGGAGGCGCTGGGCGGAGACAATCAACCCGAAGATAATCTTCTCGATTTTGAATACCTGATCTCCACATCGTGAAGCACCTTGCTGGTGTAATACACCGGCTGTTATATTCTGTCGGTGTCCATGCAAACCAGCACGGAACTGACAGCTTTGGAAGAAGCCGCGAGGTACAGAAGAAGTTCTTCTCCACCCTTCGGCTTGGACAGCAGCAGCGGGGAGGATAGAAATTCTTTCAATCCCTCGAAGGCCTCTTGGCACCCCTTCGTCCATTTGAATCCGTTGACCCTGCGCAGTGCCTTGAAGAAAGGCAAACATCTCTCAGCGGACTTGGATAGAAAATGGCTCAAAGCTGCCACCCTTCCCATCAACGTTGCACTTTCTTCTTGTTGGCGAGAGACTTCATGTCCAAGATGGCTCGGACTTTATCGGGGTTCGCCTCGATTCCACGTTGAGTTACCATGAAACCCAAGAACTTGCCGGCTATCACCCCAAAGGCGCACATGCGAGGGTTCAGCCTCATCTGGTATCGGTGGAGGTTGCCGAAGGTCTCCGTTAGGTCGGCGATATGGTTGGTGGCACGAACGCTTTTTGTCAGCATGTCGTCTACGTATACCTCCATGTTGCGTCCAATTTGGTCCTCAAAGATTTTGTTCATTAGCCTTTGGTAAGTGGCCCCCGTGTTCTTCAGTCCGAACGACATCACCTTGTAATAGTATAGTCCCTTCTCAGTTATGAAAGAAGTAGCTTCCTCATCTGCCAGGTTCATCCTGATTTGGTTGTACCCGAAGAAGGCATCCATGAAACTAAGGGTCTCATGACCGGACGTAGCATACACCAGTTGGTCGATCCGAGGCAAAGGAAAACTATCCTTGGGGCATGCTTTGTTGAGGTCCGTGAAGTCTACACACATCCTCCAGTTCCTGTTAGCCTTACGGACCATCACGACGTTAGCCAACCAATCGGGGTAGTGAACTTTCCGGATGTGGCCCGTAGCTTTGAGCTTGCGGATTTCCTTGTCAATGGCTTTCTGTCTATCTGGGGCGAAGCTCCTCTTCTTCTATCGAACGGGCCGGCATTATGGCTTGAGGTTGAGCCGGTGAGTGATTATCTCCTCAGGGATGCCTGGCATATCAGATGACGACCATGCGAAGATGTCGGAGTTGGCACGTAGGAAAGCAAGGAGCCGATCGCGCGCCTCTTCCGGAAGTAGTGCTCCAATCTGGATGGTCCTCATTGGGTCCTCCCCCAAGGGAAAGGTTAGGAGGTGCTCGGCTGGCTCCCCTCTCCTCTCCAAGTCTCGGGGGTTGAGTGGTTCAGGCGCTGCTGCCAACACTGTCTCTTGCGGACTGGGGGCTAAGTGGTAGCAGAGTGGCAGTGGGTTTTATTCTCCCTTCATTTCTCCAACCCCTTCGTCGATCAGGAACCTCACCAGCAATCTCTTGGTGGAGATAACAACATCCAGTAAATTCAAGCCAGGCCGTCCCAAGATAGCGTTGTAAGCCAACGGGACCTGGACCACCAGGAAGTTTATGACTACCGTGCTCTAACGCGGTGGAGTCCCAGCTGTGACAGGGAGAGCGATCTCCTCTTCGACATTTACAGAATCTCCGGTAAAACCCATTAGAGGAGTGGTGATGGGTTGAAGAGAGGAGTTAGACAGGTTCATCCGAACAAAAGCCTCGTAGCTCAAAACATCAACAGAACTTCCACTATCTACTAAAATTCTCTTTACAAGGTGTTTGGCTATTATCATAGACACGACAACGCTGTCGTCATGTTTGTTAACTACCCCGTCCAAGTCCTTCCTGAAGAAAGAAATTACAGAGTCTAACCCCTCATGTCATCTTTTTGAGCTGTTTCCTGCCCCCCAGGAAATCATGGCTATCGTCTTTTCCGTCGGGGTGTTGTCCACGCCGATCTGAGGTGCAGAGGCGCCGATGGACCCGGAGCAAGGGGGTTTTCTCTTCGAACGAACTTGCCTAAGTGACCTTGTTGGACAAGTTCTTCAATGGCCTTTTTCAGAAGGCGACAGTCTTCAGTATCATGACCATAATCTCGGTGGTACTGGCAGTAGAGTTCCTTGCTGCGAGGAACCCCCGGCTTCATGAGGGGTGGGCGTTGGAAGTAGGGCTCGTCCTCGATCTCCAACAGGATGTGAGAAACTAGAGCGAGGAGAGGGGTGAACTGCTCCTTGGGAACGAGCGTTTGAGGCCGATTGTCCGAGCGACGAGGTGGCTCAGGCTTTCTAGATCGTCCTCCGACGGGTTTCGTGGATATTGGCTTCTTGCTGGAACCTTTGTTGGCCTCCCTTCTAGAAGAGTCCGCTTCATCGGCGCGAATGTACTTCTGCGCCCGGCTCAACAGTTCGACATAGGAGCTGGGAGGCTTCTTATCCAGGGAATAGGCAAATCTGGAAGGACGAAGCCCTCGCTTCAGGGCTAGGGTGGCTACAGAGTCCTTCAAGTTATAAACCTCGAGCGCAGCCTCCTTGAATCGAGCAACGAAATCCTTCAGAGTTTCGCCGCTCCTTTGCTGGACAGCAAATAAACTATCAGCCACTCGAGGGATCTTCCGGCATGCATCAAAGTGGGCCAGGAAAGATCGCTCGAGTTGCCTGAAAGAATTGATGCTGCGCGGTGGTAAACGAGAATACCATGCACGTGCCGCCTTCCAAAGTGTGGCCGGAAAGGCAACACACAGGAGAGAGTCTGTCGCCCCTGGACTTGCATGAGGACCTTGTAGCTCTCCAAGTGGTCCAGAGGATTCGTCGTGCCATCGTACGGGTCTAACTAGGGGAGACGGAACCGAGGTGGGACCGGCTCCTTTATGATGCAGCGAAAAAGTGGGGGATGATGGTCGTAGTCCATCCCGTGGGGGTTGGCGATCCGGCGACTAAGCTCCTCCAATCGCTGATGATACTCATCAAGCCGCCGTTCGGCCCGACGAGCGGCCTTCCTGTCGGTGTCTTCTTTAGAGGAGTCGAAAGAGGAGGATGGGGAAGACCGTCGGTGCAGGGAGTGCACATGCCTTGGTTCCTTCTCTCCATTCCGTTGGTGGGAGCGATCAGAATGGTGGGAGAGAGATTGTCATCGCTTTGAGGTCTCCCGATGGCGAGGTTCATGGAGCGAGTGGTGGGAGGCCTCAGGAGGAGTCCTGCCCTGATGAGGTTGACTGGCTCCATGACCCTCCTTATGAGGCGGAGGGGGTTGAGGTGGCAATGGCATGGCGATGAAGCAATGTTCCTATAGTCCCCGCACCACCGTCATCAGATCTTGTACCTGATTAGTCAGGACGTCAAGCCGATCGGCCTGGCTAGCCTATGGTGGCGCAAGAGGCGGAACATGGAGGTTGGCCTCCGATTGCTTAGCCCGTGGGAGGCGTTCCCCGGCGTGGCTGGTGGAGGCTTCTTGAGCTCGCGTCGTTACCATCGTCTCCCTTGCAGAAGTTAGGGGTCGCAGATGCGTGAAGGTGAACGTCTGTCTGCCAGCCCCCCTTCTTGGCGCGCCAATCTGTTGCTGCCAAATCACTTGTGGTGAGCACCGGTGGGCAGAGATCTCCGCAGGTCATCGGAAGCGTCGAGGGAGCAACTTCTTCCTCCGGTAACCTATAAGAAGTCCCAGGCCGGTAGTTCTGGCGGGGACCCTCGATGCTCAAGTCAGTGGTTGGTAGAACATGAGTGTTTTATGAGAGAGTACAGATTCAGTCCCCCTCCTCATTGTAGTCAATGGTACTTATATACCTGTTAGGGAGTCCCTTTTACCTTTTATTGAGTAGCTGTCGAATCCCGTTCTGTTAGGATTGTCCTCGCAGGCGGCTGGCGGGCGCACAGTCGTTAAGCATGCATTGATGACTGCGTAATACATGGGTAACCGCCCATGATCTCAGTAAAACAGATGAGCAAGATATGCGGCGGTTGGTGCCTCAAATCCCTGGGTTCGGTATCCGAGATTGGCTCCGCTATATTAGGAAAACGGGTAATGTTGAGGCCGAAGCCGAGGGCTGAGGCTAGGGGCCGAGGCCGAGGCCAAGGGCCGAGGTGAGAGTGAGGCCGAAGCCAGGGGCCGAGGCTAAAGCTATGAGCCGATACTGGAAACGAGCTATCAACTCATTTGGTTCCGAAAATTATGCAAAGTGTTATACCGTCATCCAAGGGAAGTGATCAGCCACATCAACATTAGCTATCGTGTTAGACTTATAATTCGATATAAATGCATCTCTCTTTCTCGTGCACAAAAAATTTCTTAGCAACTTCACAAATCGGTGGACCAAAGTATGTGATTTAAGACTTGCAAGTAATAAAAGATCCAAGAATTGGGCATGAGTTTTCCCAGTGTCTAATCTGAAGTCGGCTGCACCTGCCGATTTAGAAGAAGCATTCGAGTTACGAGCTGATAAGTAGCCAACAGTCCAACTGGTGGCTTTTAAATAATTTTGCTCAGCAGATTCCAGACAACTGAAGTCGGGAATTAAACTGCCGATTTCATGCAAAGCCTCCGATTTCCTAACTTAAACAGTTAAACGTAATAGAAAGTTCAACTAGGGAGTATTGCAATTTTTCTCCTAGCGTTCCAGCAACTTCATGGACAAGTAGTTCAATATGGAAAAGACTTGCTACATCGCATATCGATCATGTGGATTCATCGCTCGCATATGCTGGTGCATATGCGAAGATCCAATGGGTCTTATCATGTATGCATGCATGATCGATCAATTCGCATGGTTAGTATGTGCTTGTCGCGTCGAAGAATAGTGCAACAAGACTTTTTTGTTCAACATTATTGTTTTGAAAGTCAGATTGGACCGGCTGATCAAACCGATCCAACCGAAAACCTGTTATCAATTTGGTCTGATTTTATTATTAAAGTTAACTTTTATGACCTAATAAAAATTAAAAAAATCTATTGAACCGGTCAGATATCAAAGAACCGGTCCAACCCCTGTTTTCAAACTTTAAGTTTTAATAAATGAAATTTGGGTTAATTTTTTTGATCAACTTATATTCTAGGTCATGGACAGGAGAACGAGACGATGGCGGCAAAGATTGGAAGGCGGGCAGTGGAAAAGGAGGAAGGTGGCTCTGGCGGGAATGAAATGTCGTGGTAGTCGAAGGAGATCAGAGCCGAAGGAGGCAGAGGAAGATGTGGAGATCGGTGCCATAGATCCGAGCCTTGGCAATGGATTTGGTGAGGAGGCAGGCAGTGATGAAGGAAGAAGAGATAGGTAGTGGAAGAAGGGAGGACAACTGGTCTAGGAATAATGAAGAGAAGAGAACGATGAGGCATTGTCCAGTGGCGAAGGAGATCAAGGCAATAATGATCGATGATAGCATGTGAAGGAAGGGAAGAAGAAATAACAAGGGATATAGGCGGATGGTGGCTATGAAGAAAGAGACGGAGAAGAGACAGAGGGGCAGTGGCGCTGTGGCGTGGAGATTGATGAAGAGAGGATGGCGGAGGGGAAAGAGCCATAGCTGCGATGGCGATGACCTTGCATTACTGTTGAAGAAGAATAGAAAGAGAGGGAAGGTAGGAGAGATGGCATCATGTCGGAAGGAGGCTGCGGTGATCCAATGGTTAGCAGGAATCGAAAACAAGGATGAAGCCATCGTGATGACTATGAGAGGATGAATAGGGAAGGAAAAAAAAGCATATGGGTGCTCTGATGGTCAAGAAAAGAAGTTAAAAAAAAAATAAGGGAGAAGAAGTTTTTGAAAAATATTTAGCAAATTTATTTTTTTTATTTTAATAAAAATATAATATTTTATAAAAAATATTATAAATTAATTAATCGGAGAAGAAAGCAACGTCTTCTATTCTAATCTTATGGGTCCTATATCAATAATTTAGAAACTTTGATGGCAAGAATTTAAAAAATATTTATATTTATTATTTTTATATTATTAAATTAAAATTTAATTATAATATTATCTGATTTGATCAAATGTCAAGCCGTTACTCGGTCCGATTTTTTTCGACATCCAGCCAAGGGCCTCAATATAATTTTACATTTTTTGAAGCGAAAAGTTGCACCCCACCTCCAAAAAAAAAAAAAAAATCTCTCATGAGAGCCTCTCCTCTTCTCAAATCTCTCAACTTCCAACCCGGAATCCTCACACCATCGTTCCTCTTCTCTCTAGATATCCGTTTATTTGGTACTCATTCTGTAGATAGAGCTATCACAGAACCTCTGAATTCCCTCCAATGTGGGCATCTCCTCCAAATCATCACCAACTCCAAATCACTGGAGCAAGGGCGGCAACTCCACGCCCACATGGTCTCGTCCGGCGTCCTCCTCGACAACACTTATCTAAGCACCAAGCTATGCGCCATGCATGCTATCTGTGGGAGCATGGCCGATGCCCGCGTGTTGTTCGACAGAATTGCTCTGAAGAACTCCTTTTTGTGGAATGTGATGGTCAGGTGTTATGCTTGCAGTGGTTTCCCCCTTAAAGCTCTCGTCTTGTATCGGGAGATGTTGAGATTCGGCAAAAAGGCAGATAATTTCACGTACCCATTTGTTCTGATGGCTTGTGGTGATCTATTGCTCGTTGAAGTTGGTCAAAAAATTCATTCTCAGATAGTTGTTTGCGGTTATCAATTGGATGTCTATGTTAGTAATTCCCTTCTCTTGATGTACTCAAAATTTGGAGAAATGGACCTTGCGCAGATCTTATTCGATAAAATGCTGGCAAAAGATTTAACCTCGTGGAACACTATAATTTCAGGTTATGCAAAGAACAATGACCCAGAAAGAGCACTAGTGGTCTTTTCTGTCCTGGCTATGGGTGGAGGCGGAATGGACCAAGCAAGTCTTCTTAGCATACTTCCTACCTGTGCCAATCTGGCGGCATTAAAGCAAGGGAAGGAAATTCATGCTTACATTCTGCGGAACTGTTTGGAATTGGACGGCTTTTTAGTTAATTCCCTCATAGATGTCTATGTAAAGTCTGACTTTTTAGCTGGTGCGAGGTGTTTGTTTGAGAGGATAAGTAGGAAAGACACGGTGTCATGGAATTCCATGATTTCTGGTTGTGCTCAACATGGTGATGCTGTTGAAAGCTTAAATCTCTTCCGTCAGATGAACTCAGAAGGTATGGTTCCTGATGAGATTACTCTTATATCAGTGCTTGGTGCTTGTGACCGGATAGCAGCATTGCAATTTGGCAGGAGTCTTCATGCTTATCTTACTAGAAAGGGACTTGATAAAAAGGTCATTGTGGGGACTGCTCTTATAGATATGTATGCTAAGTGTGGAAGTTTAGATTGTTCTCAACAAGCATTTGATGAGTTGCCAATGAAAAATCTGATTTCTTGGACTGCCATGGTTTCGGGATATGGACTTCATGGAAGGGGAAGGGAGGCTGTTGCTTGTTTCAATGAAATGAAAGAAAAAAATATTGCACTGGACAAGATTACATTCACCTCAGTTTTATCAGCATGTAGCCATGCACGATTGCTTGATGACGCTAAGGAGATTTTCCACCAAATGTCAAAGGAATATTCAATAAGCCCCAGTGTGGAGCACTATTCATGTATGGTAGATCTTCTTGGAAGAGCTGGCCATTTAGATGAGGCATACAAACTAATTTTGGATATGGATGTGAAACCTAACGTTGATGTTTGGGTAGCTTTTCTTTCTGCTTGCTGCATTCATCACAATGTTGAGCTGGCAGAAATTGCTGCTCAAAATGCTTTTCGTCTTAAGCCAAAGGGTATTGGCCCTTATGTTTCCCTTTCCAATGTATATGCTGTGGAAAAGAGGTGGAATGATGTGGAAAGAGTGAGAGCTACAGCAAGGATGAATGGACTGAAAAAACCACCTGGTTGCAGCTTCATTGAGTTGGATATGGAAATTCATAGGTTTCTGGTTGGAGATAAATCACACCCACAATCCAAGTCCATACATGCCAAGTTGGATGAATTAAGACAACAATTGAAGAAAGCTGGATATATCCCAGATACAAGTTTGGTGTTTTACGATGTTGAGGAAGATGTGAAGGAAAGGATGCTCTGGGATCACAGTGAAAGGCTGGCAATTGCTTTTGCTCTATTAAATACATCTCCTGGAATGACCATCAGGATCACGAAGAACCTTCGCGTATGTGGAGATTGCCACACGGTTACTAAACTAATATCCAATCTTGTCAACAGAGAAATTATTGTGAGGGATGCCCATCGGTTTCATCACTTTCACAATGGATCTTGCTCCTGTGGTGATTATTGGTGAATTTATGCTTGATGATAAGTCGGCTTTTATTGAAGAGTCAACAAATTTTGTAAGTCAATTTTTTATTCCTGACTAAATCATGCTTCATAATGTACATTTCACTAATATTAGTTGGTGCACAACCTTTGATTTTTCTGATCTATCTGTGCTTACATTGTATTACGATTTTCCCATACTAAATTGTGTAGCATATTTCTTTCCACACCATATAACTATTTAACATTTTAGTTTAGCCTTTTATATTCTAGCATGATTCTCTTTTTATATTCTCAAGACTCTTTTAACTGTGCAGTGTTATTGTTTTTCAAAACTTCTTCAGCAATATGCTGATGCAGAAAATGCTTGAGTTTTCTTTGTACTCTAGTTTCTCCCCTTCTTTTGTTGCCCATGTATGTCTTGGGGGTCTGGTTATTCAGCGATGATCTGTTTGCCGAACTTAGTTCCCTCGCTGCTGAGTCTGACTGGTGTCTCTAAAGGATCTGTAGAGAATTTGAAAACCACTGGATCCCGCATGCACTTTTGAAGAACAAATAGATTATTAATTTAAATGTTTAGGAACCATAAAATTAAAATGTTGACTTCAAAATCCAATTGAAAATTTTCAGCATCCATGACTTGCACTGAAGTATTTGCAAAAGAGTGACACAAATGTACATTCCAAATTTTTGATCTTAAGCTACCCATTCATATTTTTAAATTGGATGTCAGTTTATTGATAATATTTCATCTTTTCTTTTCTTTCGTTTTTTTAGTATTCTTGAGGAAAGGGGAGAATGGATACCTTCCACAAAAGGGAGTTCTGTGGGGTAAGCTTGATGGACCAGGTGGCAGAGCATGCATTTGGAGAAAAGAAAGGTAGGGGATCAATTATTAGCCTATGAAAGAAAGGGAAGTTATGGAATTGATTTTGAATGAGGAAGGATTGATGAAGATTTTGGTGCAGAAAATAAGAGAAAGTTTAGATGATGTGGGCTCAATGAAAGTAGAACCACACATTATGGATGAAAATTGTTCTGGCTTATATGCAAGCAAAATCTGTAATAATTTCAATAAACAAAAATGTGCAGTCGTGATGGAAATGAAACAGAAAGAAAAAGCATTCAGAATATCAAATTGGAACAAACATCAAGAAAATTTGATCGACCTTTGTTCACATGGCATTTAACCAATTCTCATATCTAAATAAGACCAGTGAAAAATATGAAATAACGTCACTAGGATACTTATTCATGGCGACTTCACTCTGTGAAGAATCTTAATTCAATATTGAAGTTATTTTGTCAAATAATTCATCTGCAAAATCAGCAAAATCACCACCCACATTCATATCTGTTTCTGGATCAAATGGGAGTGGTTCCATTGGTTCCGTAGCATCCAGAATATCCTCAATTGGTAATTTGGGCTTTGATCTTTCCATGGGTTTAATGGGTTTGAAATACTTGCTTGGATCTGGACGGTAATCCTGAAACAAACAGATATGATTCAAACTACTATCTATCCTTTTGCTATTTAATTGCATGTACTCTATTCTAGAACATATTATGATTATGAAAATAGAGTAACAGCCTCAAAGGAAGAAATTTACCTGATTGGCATGCATTTTCCTCACAAATGTCTTAAATATTCTGTAATTTTTTGGTTTTAATAGTTCATCTGATAGTCGGAGATATGTCATTGCAGTGACCCTCAGCTTTGAAGGCCCATCTCTGTTGACACCATTTGGCCTACAATTCCTCAATATCTGGTTATATGCTTTCCTATCATATCGGTTAAGTGCATTCTCACATGCGACTTCAATTCCCTCTCTCCATCCCGCACTTAATACCTGACATAATTATTCAATTGTCTTGTAAATCCTATATCAAACCATACTAGGTTAAGTGCATGGCATATTTATAGTGGTTTTACCTGCTGAACGAGTTCCTCAGTTCCACTCTTAGCTTCTGCAATTTGTTCAGAATCTCTCATCTCAACACAAGTAAAGTTCAGGATAGCATTATGCCTAGTAAGCATTCTTGCTATGGTTCTGTAGCCATCTCGGCTGCTTAAGTTGTAGTATCCTGCAGTGAGCTCTGCTGCATGGTTGTCAACTCTATACCACCAGTGGATGCCAGAAACCTGTCAAAGTAATAAACAACCTTGCATATCACTATAAACAATAGCAAACCGCAATTAAATACTAATATAAATTTAAATTGAGCTCATACTTTAGCTGCAAGCTTGGTTTTGCATCCTAAAAAGGCCTGATTAGCTGCATCAAGAATCTGGTCTCCATGTTCTATCAACTTGTTGGAATACCAAGTTAGGAAAAATTGTCCTTTCTCCGTAAGGTATGTCCCATTTGCTGCAAAAAATTTTGTAGAATCAGGTGTGTCATTATATTCTCCTGCATCATCTGGTAATTCCCATTCGGGGTGTCCTGCCTTTGTTGCTGCCTCTTTGAAGTCTGCTTTGAGATATTTGTCATAGCACTGCAAGATTTATGAAAACGTGTTTTCTACAAAGTATGTTACCTCAAAAAGAATTAGAAAATATGTTTCGGATCATTATTTCCCTTTTGTTGTATTCTTACATAAAAGGAAGGAAAAAATGTTTGACAAGAAATTCAGTGATTACTGGTACAGACATTCTGAATGCAATCCAGATATCCAAATTTGATTAAAAAGGTCCCTTTTTGCAGATCACTTTGCTTATTTGACATCACTGAAGGAAACCTGCAATCATTGTTATGAATCTTTGTTGCATTTATTTCTGCTCTAACTTTTGAGTCCTGTTTTGCCATTTGTTCTTGGCTTCATGCCATTTTTTTTGTTATGGTAAAACTAGTTTCTTTTTATGTATCTGTGATATATCTATAATTAGCTTGCTACTGAACTCTAGTGTTCCTTTATCTACATGTGAAATCTGGATCAGCACTTAACTATTTGTGAGTCTTCTGCTAGTTGCACAAATTTTTAGACTAATATGAAAGCTTACCTGAAATTCTCCAATGCCTGGAAAAATCCATCCTTGGGACCCTGGATAGGAGGGGTATCTTAGCTCTCCAGCAGGGCCAAGGCCCACCTCTAAGTCTGTGATCAGATCAGCTTCCAAGAAATCTGCCATGTTTTCTCTGAAGCTCTTCATGTGGTCACTGTAAATCTATCATAACAGACAAGCTGTAACGTCCCTCTCTATTCATGCTTGATTAATAATAAACTTCACTCCATACAATTACAGAGAATTGTAACGTAAACATTTTCTGAAAGCAACTCCACATATTGTCATAAAATTCTCCAAATTATTACCGACTATATCAATCACATAAAAGATTTTCGTTTAAAAGTCCTTGCCCAAGTTTTTGTTGGCTTGATGATGGAATATACGTCTTTTGATGCTAGTGACTTTTTGAATGTCTAGTTAATCAATTTGAATCTTTCTTTTAGTTTTGAGAAAACCTTCATATTTTATCAAGATATTATGAATAATTATTTTATTTATTTCAATGTTTCTCTTTAAAATCTCTCTTCTTTTCGTGCCTTTCCTTTAAGAAAACAATTTCTGATATTTTCTGTTAGATGATTAATGTGTTTGCAGCGCAGGTTCTCAAATGATACAAAACTTCTCGCTTGTTTTCTTGAACAGTCAAGGCCTCAAGGGTCCAAGTCTCTCGTCATTATTTTTTTTAAAATAAAATTTTACTAATTAAAGAAGAAGTAGTTAAGATCTGATAAGGATATCTACAAGTAAGATATGGTCAAACAGCTATGACAAAGATCTAAACGTTCGAACATCTGAAATGTGGCTAACAAACCTAAATTTGACTTGAAATTATCTTGAGAAATCAGTGATGGATTTGATTTAGTAGTGTTTTTTTTTTTTTTGAGAAGAACCTTAGTAATATAGATTAATTAATTTTGTATCAACCTGTAACTCACTTAAATAACACTACTATAAATAACACCAATAAAATAGATCAGTGATGTATATTGAACCTGTAACTTTTGATTTCTTAATTAACACTGCTAGAGATTGACTCTAGGCAATACTTAAATAACGCCAATAAAGATCAACTCCAGGAAAGCATAAAATAGCAAACTATAAGCAAAGGTGGAAAAAGAGAGCAAGATCAATCCAACTATTCATTAAATAACTTGATTTTAGTTTGAGAGCAGAAGCATTTGGATCAATCAAACCTCCAGGGCTGTGCGACCTTCAAAAAGGGGCTGGTTGTCCACTCCAATGGTGAGATACTCTTCATTCCTTCTGCCTCCTCTGCTGGTGTAGAAGATATCTGGGTCTTCCTTGCCAATATCGCGAACCCACTGCGGTATCGGGATGTTGACGATGTCTCCTACATTCCCTCCACATTGATGGAATGACATGATGGCCTGCAGCTTGAGCCCTTCCTCCTGTATCATCTGGAACAGCTGCCTGTAGGCACTCCAATCATATTTCTTTGGACCCTTGGCTTCAGTGATTCCCCACCAAACATCCACCATGACACCATCGACATCTGCCGCTCTCAGTTTCTTGAGCTGCTCCCTGAGCTCTTCGGGCTTCTCCAACACATTCTCAGTTGTGACAACACCCAACTGTTGGAGAGGTTCAGATCAAAGAAAAGATTGTTACTGCAACTGAAACAGAGACAGGATTCTGAATCTATGTGGTCCTAATGGTCATAAGAGAACTTACTGGGAGCATCACATATACTGGAACATAGTTGGCTAGCATCTTCTCCTCCTGTGGTGTTGGCATCTGCATGGTTTGTGCGTGGAGGAAAAAAAAATTAGTGCTTTCCCTTTCTTATGCCTTCCTTGAGAGAGAGAAAAATAACAGTTATGGTCTATCCTTTATACAGAGTTGCGCGTGGAACAGTACTCTTGTTAATATTCTATCTTGCTCCATGTACAATCTCACTTTCAAATCGCCTTATTCTTGACTGCACGCTGCTTTTGTACGCTTGGAATCAAGTTGTTCGACGCCACCCAACAATATCTTTATGAGCATGTTATTCTTCACATGGCAATGTGATTGGTTTTCCTTTCATTCTCTCCCCAATTTTCAGCAAAAATAAATGTCTGGAAAATTGCCAGGAATTGGACTTGTTTGCTAAAGTCCATCATCAGTCTTATGTTTGGGAAATAATACGAGTGCTAAAATGCTTCGGATACATATCATAAATGTACATTTTTAAACTTTATTTTGAGAAACTACCTTTTTGGAACTCGGAGGTCTTAATTTCTGAGAAGTAATGTATCCTTTACTGCAGAGAATGCGACGCATCTTTTATTCAAAACATGGTTCTACAACCCATATTTACTTTATATCTGAAAACTTAAGTGCAGCCATCATTCTTCACGTCCCTTTTCATTTTGTGATATGGCTTCTTCGTTAGATGGGCAAGCTAAATTTCCTGTGGTGTTTAAGAGAACAAAGAATGTTAGATGGGCATTGGAGACTATAGAAAGTCAATTCTATAGTCTCCAATGCCCCGTTGCTGTCACAAATTGGCCTTGCCTCCAACAGCAACTACTTGATGCAATGGGTACATGTTCCTGTCTATAGAATTGACTCGGTGTATAAACACTGGAGACCATCATAAAAGTTGGCTCAAATGTGGTTACCATGTTAATGAAGCATTGCAAGACCATCAGGAAAGGTTACCTTGTACTCTGGAGACATGCTTGGAGCCTCAGGGGTGGCAACCTGAAGAGCTCCAACCCTCTTAGACGTGGCCGGACCACCCAACAAGAGACGGCCGCTAAGGTTTACCTTCCTTGATCTCCCAGTAAAAACTTCTTGCCTCTCCCTGGCCTTTGTTCTCCGATGGAACTCCAAACTTGGCGACCAAGTTCTGATCTCCAAGCCACCCATGTACGAGATGCTTGTCATCGTGAGCAGTGAATTCCTGTTCTCAAACTCTCACAAAGAACTCAATTCCATTCTTGTTTGCTTTGGAGAGGGAGAATAAGTGGTGGGTATGATTCTTTTCTTGTAAAAATCTACAAAGCTTTGTATGGTTTGATTCCTTGTCTTGGAGCTGGTGATGAACGTTAATCTTGTAAGCGTTGGTCCTATTACTGGGGCCTTCCGTATGTGTTAATTTTCCAAGCGGCCATTTTCTATGCGGTCTCTAGAAACGTAGGCGAAGGCAAGAAGTCTATTTTTCAAAAGGACGCAATGCATATGCTCCGTCCATTTGTTGCTGCCACTGCCAGCCGTTCATATCAGCTGTTCTTTTTTTATTTTCCGTTTTCTTTTCCTTTCCTATATTAATTATTTGTTACTTTCTTGTGTTTATTTTCACTTCGGATATACGTACTGATTCTCTAATCCTTCAAGGCAAGGCAATAACAACGGAGGAGTTGCTCAACCTAGTCCCCACTCAGCTCGGCAACAGACTCCGGTCTCCAAAGAGTTCCATATAAACGCTTTGAGCTAATTTGAAACAATAGATCTCGATCTGGCAGCTTGACATTTTATTAATTAATGAACACCTATCCATTAAAGTGATACCGATGATTAGATAAATGAGTTTAAATAATTTATTTTACCAATAAGTAACATTCAGTCATACATCATGAAGTTCAGGTTTGCTAAGTTCTTGACACGGGGAGACAAGCAATCTCAACCCATGCTCAAGACAGTCTACGAAGAGGGAGATTTAGTCATTTCAAATTGATTCAAAAAGAAGAGGAAGACCCAAGCCTCTTTTAGTAGGAGTTTCTGTTTTTTTTTTTTTTTTTTGGCTTAATCTTGGAGTTGTTGTACCTCAAATGATTTAGAATTGTTTCATGAGTGCTTGAAAGAGGACTTTTATTTAATTCACTCAATGGTGAATGGTTAGATTAGTTTAAATCTTTGATAGAATGATGCTATTTGTGAAAGTTATTTTTAATTAATTTTTTTTTCTTTGTTAAGAGACGTGCTGTCATTAGATCGATTACTATATGTTGTTTTTAGATTGTTCATCATATCATATATCATCAACTCAATTTGATAGTTTATACCACGTCACGGCCATTGTTGATGAATTGCAGCTGGAGCGGTGCAAGTAGGAAATAAAAGGATTGGGGGAAACGCGAGCAGTCGGCCATTTGGACCTTTTGGGTCGAAAATGTAGAACCTCTAGCAACTAGAAAGCAATCAAGACTTAGATCACTGGAAAAAGGAGAAACCTTGGCACAAGGACGAAGCCACAGTAGCGTAGATAGCGAACGCAAGGAGATGGTAGGCGAACAAGCATAGCATGCAAAAGGAGCTTATATTTATTTGAAAAAAAAAAGTTTTACCAATTAACTTATGGCCTGTTTCGTACTGCATTTAACCTTTTTTTTTTTTTTTTTGTTACAAGCGAGCGATCACACCACTCTGGCGCGAGTCAAACCCGTAAGATTAGAATACAAAATTTGCTGCAAAATAACCGGGCAAGGGACTCCGCAGTGCCATTCCCACTGGCCAGGATGGCGAGCAACAGAAGAAGCAACCCAATCAGCCGCAGCATTGGCCTTCCTGTAAACATGACGAATCACGGGGGCACAAGTCGCCTGAAGAGAGACCCTAATATTTCTGATAAGGGAATTTAGAATAGAATATGGATCTCCATCCCAACTAATCCACCTGATAATCGTGAGAGAGTCTCCCTCAATGATCAATCGGCGATAGCCCAAATGATAAACAGCATGAGTAATGCCAGCCCATGCAGTCTGGAGCTTCGCCAAAGGAACAGAAATGTCTATAGAGCTGTGACCACCAGCCGCAATTAACTGACCATCGGCCCACGAATGACAAACCCAGATCCAGCAGTACGACCAGATACATAGCCATCAAAATTCACTTTGACGTAACTCGGGAATGGAGGCTCCCAAGAGACGAAGACCGTAGAACGGCGCGCTGCCGAAGCAGCAGAGGAGTCCCAGTGGCCAGGCCCGTCAGAGTGAATGCCAAAATGGCAGCGAGTGTACTCCATAGAATGAAAGAAAGCATGGCGGAGGATCTCCTGAGGTGAGGCCGTCTTCTCAGCAAAGACAATCTGGTTCCGAGACAGCCAAATATGATAAGCCAAATAGGCTGATAATACACCCTAAGAGCGGGGACCTCTCTGGATAACCAAACGGATAGCATGCAAAAAAGAAAGCCGGGTGGGACCATCTTCCGAGAGCCATGGGGTAAAGTGGGTCAACTACCATATCTGGGACGCACGAGGACACATAAATATGACATGATCAATAGATTCATCCTGCATTCCACATATTGGATAGAGAGGCATTATAGAAAGACCACGATCAGCCAATAGAGAACAGGTAGGTAGGTGATCCCACATAAGCTTCCATAAAAAGAGCTGAATCCTAGGATGAACTGGCAACCGCCAAATCCAGGCAACATCACCGATGCCCGATGTTCGAGACTAGAAACGGGCAACCAAATCCCTAGTGGGGGCGCAAGGAAGACAAGAGCGATGCCAAAGTCTGATGTCCGGCCCAGCAGAAAGATGAAGAGGCATTACGAGGATCCTGCGTGCAAGCTCCGTCCCAAACAGCCTAGACACCATCAGTCCATAAGCTGAGAGGGCTCAATATCAGAGCTGATAAAAGTCGGCCATCGAGATAGTGGAATATCAGCTATCCATGTATCTTGAGTAACATCAACAGAAGTCCCATCCCCAATCATGCAATGAATATCAGTCATGATAGTAGGGGTCGCCTGGCAAATTGCACGCCATAATAAAGAACATCCACAGGGGAAGCTGCTGGCCAAGTCAATAGTCAAGCCACTGTATCTGCCATGCATGACCGAACTCCAGAAACAATGAGGATCCAGAAGGAATCTGGAAGCATGCCTCGCCATAATAGCCTTTCGATGAAGCACCAATGACTGGATCCCAAGACCACCCTCCCGAGTAGACAGACAAACATTGTCCCAAGCCAATTAATGAATACCATGACCCCCCCTGCATAGACGCCCGGAGAAACTCCCGTATGCGTCTCTCAATCCGGCAAAGGCAGGTAGTCGGAATCAAAGTGTTGGATAATAGATAGAGAGGAAGCGATGTAAGAATAGAGCGGATCAAGGTGATACGCCCCATCATAGAAAGACCCGAAACCTGCCATCGATCCAACCGAGCAGAAATCCGACGATCAAGGTCCCCAAAATCTTGCTATCGGGGCCGCCGCCTCGTAATGAGAATGCCAAGATAGGTCAGACTGTCAGAGGAGGTCGAGATCCCAAATAACTAGGAGATAGCAGCATGACAACGGGGAGAGGTCGAAGGGCTGAAGCAAAGAATAGATTTCTGCAAGTTAACCTGTTGCCCCGAGGCCCGGCAATAAGACTGAATAATAGCAGAACAGTTAGCTTTATTCTGAATAGAAGCTGGGCTCAACAGAATACAATCATCAGCAAAGAAAAGATGAGTAAGTGGAGGTCCATGAGGCCCAGGCATATAAGGCAGCAATCGAGATGCCCTAACCGCCTGATTAAGAGTACGAGACATATCATCAGCACACAGAATGAACAGGAATGGAGAGAGAGGTTATCCCTAGCAGAGTCCGACGGCAGAGGAAAAAACTCAGTCGGACTACCATTAATAATAATAGAAAAGGAGGGCCCTTGGACACATGCCATAACCCATTCAATGAATAGATCAGCAAAACCAAACTCCCGTAGCATGTGTCGAAGAAAAATCCAACTCATCCTGTTATAAGCTCTCTCCATATCTAGCTGAACAACCATGAGAGACTGTCGACGAGTGGCTCGCTGGAGGTCATGCATAAACTTCTGGGCAATAAGTGCATTATCAGTAATACTACGCCCACGAATAAAAGCCCCCTGCTCCGGAGAGATCAGGCGGGGAATCAACCCCTGCAATCGAGTAACCAGGATGCGAGCGCAAACTTTATTACATAAGCTGATCGGCCTATAATGCTGGTGTAGTAGAGCATTCCCTATCTTGGGAACTAGGGTAAGAAAAGTCCTCTGCCAATATGGAGGAATAGCTCTGGAAGAGAAGACAGACTGAATAGCCAAGATGACATCCTGCCCAACAATATCCCAGAAGTAGCGGAAGAAAAACGGCGGAAAGCCATCTGGGCCAGGAGCTTTGTCAGGTCCGAGAGCCTAGACCACAGAACGAATCTCCTCTGGCAAGACCTCCCGAGTCAAGATACCATTATCATTCTCTGAAACCTTGACAGCTTGGATAGTAGTGAGAACGGGGCAATCAGAGGCTAAGACCTTCGACCAGCGAGCCTAAAAGAAATTGAGAATCTGCTACCGAATAGCCTCCTCATCATCAAGAATATTACCATCCGCATCACTAATCCGCCGAATCCGATTAGCAGCACGCCTAGCCACAGTGGCCTGGTGAAAGAACCTGGTGTTTCGATCTCCATCCTTAATCCACTGAACCCGGAACCACTATCGCCAATAAGTCTCCTGTTGTCTAAGCAAGGAATGATGCAAAGCCAAGCTATGCCTAAGAGACTGAAGATTAGACTTGGATAGGAGACCCTCCGCATCCTCCTTAGCCTGAAGAGTAGCAATATCGGCTTCCATAGCCTGGACTTGCTGCATGAGATCCGCAACCTCTCTTCTATGCCACCTTAAAAGTCTACGTTTAGTGAGCTCAAGGCGGCGAGAGAGCCGATAAGTAGAAGTCCCTCTAATCGGAATATGCCAAACCTGACTTATGAGGGACCGAATCGACGAGTAATACGTCCAAAACTGCTCAAACCGAAAAGGCCCCTTCTTATGAGATGACAACTCAGTAGAGATAAGGAGGGAATAGTGGTCCGACGTAATCCGAGGGAGATGAGTAATAGTAGCACAGGAAAAGGACTGCAGCCAGGATGAAGAGGCCAACGCCCGATCCAACTGCTCCCACATCCGAGCATACCCACTTCGGTTATTACACCAAGTAAACTACGGCCCCAAAAATCCCAGATCAAAAAGGCCAGCCGAGGATATGAAGGAGCGAAATTCCATGGAATTTGGAGAATCCACAAATCTCCTCCCCCACACTTCTCAGAAGCATCCAAAATACAATTAAAGTCACCAACAATGAGAGTGGGGAGACCCTGGCCTGATAAGGTGAGAATCTCTGCCCAGAGATCGCATCGCTGATGATAGTCAGTACTGGCATAGACACCCAGAAGCAGCCAGGGTGGAGTGATCCCCTCCGATATAACCAGGGCCACCTGCTGGGAACTATGGTGAAAGGCATCAACTCAGATATCAGGGTTCCGCCATAGGGCCAAGATACCTCCAGAGAGACCATTAGCTTCCACTGCATAGGAAGACCAATTACGGGAGACTTACCGTCGGAAGCGCTGAAGACTAGTACCGGACAGATGAGTTTCCAACAAAACACATATATCAAAATGATGAATCTGCAAAAGCCTACCAAAGAAGGAGCGAAAGGATGGTTTCATCGCTCCTCGAACATTCCATATGAGAATCTTCACAAAAAAAGAAGCGAGAAAGCCTTAGGCCCCACCCTGAGCCGCCATCATAACCCTGTCTGAGTGGTCTTTCGAATCAGGACACTGCACCTGGAGTCCATGATCAGGCAACTGATACACTGCCTGATCAAGAGTATCTGGCTGCAAAACTGACTCCATTGGAACCACATCATTCAGAACCTTAGAGTGAGATCCTTCTTCCCTAGTGATAGGAGAGGATGAAACAAAAGTATCTTGACCCTGGGGAAGTCCAGATACCAGAGGAATCACATCCATTGAAGGGCCTTTTCCTAGAGTAGACACCCGACCCTTACCTTTCAAAGCCTTAGGTGATAGCATGGGCCCACCAAACTCACTGGCTCGGGCCCATTTCAAGGAAGCTAGATTGGCATCCACCCGGGCCTTAGAGCATCCAGTCCAGCGATCCGATCCAAGAAGGCTAAAAGGATTAGTGGCCACTTTCCCACCCACAAGCAGCTGAGAACCATGGTCTACACTAGAATCAGTATTCTGAACCTCAGAGGGAGGCACAACTAGAGCATCTTGCCTTAAATTGGAAAACTGAATCTGAAGATTGCTGCTTATCTTTTAGCACAATTGGAAGATTGCTCTTCCTCCTGCCCTTAGAGACCGTCTGAGATTTGGAGTCAATAGCAGGAGTCAAAGAGTCCCCAGCAGAGCCCTCGGGAGCCAAGTTGATGACATTCTCAGAGTCTACAGTAATCGGCACGAGGGGATTCACTCGGCATGGTCCCTTCCCCCCTTGGTGTTCAGAATTGACAATGACAACATTGGAATGGGAGGGAGATGGCACAGCTCTCCTGCGCGAGACCTTACTCGGTTTTAGCCAGCCCTCCAACTCTTCCTTAGACGCAGCTGGAGCCTTAGCAGAAGACTCCCCACCTGAAACCTTACCTGATGAGTCCCCAGTATTAATCCGAACAGGGGGGGCTTCCAAAGACGGAGGGCTGCCATCCAGGGGCCATATTGAGTAGCTGCCGCAGAGGACTCCGAAGCCGTAGAAGACGAACATGGTCCAGACAAGTGAATAGAACCACAGTGCGAGCAGATACTATCAACGTGCTCATACACAAATTGCTGCCAAAAAGGGGATCCATGAGCTCTGACTCTCGCCCCCGGCCGGAGAGGCTTTCTCAAATCAACTCTGACACTGGCACGAGCAAAGCTTCCTCTCCGCCTCTCCCGCCTGAAAGCATTAGCCTCCACAAAATGACCGGCCACCGAAAGAATACTTTAGAGAGTCTCCTCGTTCCAGTATTCAATTGGAAGGTTTGGGAGGCGGATCCATAGCAGAGCAGAATACACTGCATCATCCGCTGGGATGAAATCAGGACGCCATTCCTCCATCACGAGCGGTTGATCGTTCACAACCCATGGCTACTTCATAGCAGCTCCTCTGGCTGTCGGAAGTTCAAATTTCAGCAAGGTTGTTCGGTGAGCAAGAGAGATGAAGTCAATCCGGCCAGCAAGTCCCGCCCGATGAAATTCCTTAATCACCGCTTCCGGAGGAACCCATCTTGACAAGGACCTCACAATCAACCCTGACGCAATCCAATCCTCCGTCTCCCGATCGATCGCCACCGTGGGAAGCTGGATAATCTTCAGAAACAGATGTTTCAACCCCGCAACGTCAGCAGGGGACGGCAGCAGAGCAGACCAAGTAAATGAGCTCCCTCCCTTGCGTCGCAGCGGCGCTCCATGGTCCAAACGACCATCACCACCGGGAGGAATACCAGAGCTGCCGTTGGCCATCGATAGCATAGCACCGATCGCCTGCACCACTAGAACCACCGGAGATCGAAATGAAGAAGTTCCGCAGCGCTGATCTTAAAGCAGCCAAGAACTTCATGAAGGGTGCTTTAAAATCGGACGCGTCAAAAACCCTGTAGAACCTCAGCCACAGCTAGATAGAGACTTTACAACTATAGGTTCAGATTCTCCATAGCTATTGGCGCGGAAGCACCGCAGTTACACGGAAGAAGACTCGAAAATCGCCACAGAATCGCCCCGGAAGTCGCCCCAGAAATCGCCACAACCATTGTTTTCATTTACAAAAGACGGGTCCCTAGTCAATGAAATCATTTTGTTATTTTTTGAACTTTTTTTTTTGTTAATATGAAATTCTTTTAGAAGTGGGCAAGTTATGAAGGTTGGAATTGGATGGACAAAATTGCTAAAGTTTAGTGGGGACTCTCCCTTCCGCATTAATCTTCACGAGACATTATACTAGCTTGTAGGAAAACAAAACCAAAAAATAGCAACAGTGCCAAATAAATTCGGAATTAAACTATATTTAAAAAAAAAGATTTAATGATGCTAAACTAGATTCTCATTATTGTATCTTTATAAATCCTTTCAACTCCCTGGATTTACTTTATGTTTTTGAAATAAAACCATTATAATATCATAACAGCCAGTATAGTAGACTTGATTTTGAAATCTTCTATCAAATTAAATATATATCACATGCCAAAAAATAATAATAATATTTTCTAATATTTTATAAGAAAATCGCATTTCATGAAATAAAAATCTTTAACTTATTCTTCTCAGAATATCCAATAATCAGAGCCAGATTTATAAAATCTAGATATCCATTGCATTTAAATTAACTAATTTTATAAAAATTAATTTTTTTTTAATCTATTTAGCATTTATTTAGAGAGCAACACCTTTCCTTCTGGTATAAGATCAGTATAGAATTTTTTTTAAAAAATATACTACTATATATATGTAAAAAAAAAAGTAATGCTTCACATTTTTCTCTGATTTTCTATTATCAACTTTTTTTTTTTTTCCCTCCTTTCTGTTAGTTAATATAAAAATAGAATATAATAAAAGGTTAAGAGTACAATAAAAGCGAACGGACTTTGAGCCGGCTGTCCCTTGGATTATTCCGGAACCTTTACCCCACCACCCTCGGAAAGGTAGCTAGGCCACCCCACAGCCTTACCTTTTCCTCTGACGCCTCCACGTGAACCAACTATTCACCACGGCCCAAACGAGTCCACCATCGAACAAACCCTCTCTCTCTCTCTCTCTCTAAGCTTCTGGTCTCTCATCAAAGGTGTTCCATGGTAATGTATGCGTGTAGAGAGAAGAAGAGGGGATAGACGAGTTGGAAGGAGTTTGGTGAGATCGCGATCATGTGGTGCTACGTGGGAAAGGCCACGAAGATCTTCTTTGTGGTGGTGGCCATACTCGCCGTTGTGGGCCTCATCCTCGGCTTCGGATTCCTCCGCCACGGGCCCCGGTCCAGGGCCCACGATGGCGGCGGCTGCGACGGCGAAGGCTGCCAGCCCGCCATCCCCGTCCCCAACCCCCCCACCGCCACAACCCCAACGCCGGCGCCGGTGCTCCTCAGCCCCCCAACCCTCGGAGTCGCCGCCCCACCCCCGGCGCCTCCGCTTCAGTAGTGGCCTCGATTTTAATTGGGCGGAGAAATTTTTCCCTTTCTCTCCTTTTTCTTCAGATTCATGTAAAGATTCTTTCTTTTTCCTCCTCATTTGGGCTTTGGTGCTGTAATCTAACGAGGGAGCAGAGGATTTGGTGTATCAATTGATGTTTTTTTTTTCACGATTTTTTTTTTGGGAGAAATTTTGTTTTTCTTTTAAATTTTAGCAAATATACTTTGGAATTAGTGAGTGAAGTGCAATTCCGTGTAGAATAGTCGATTGCGAGTCCAATTTTATCTTTTCAGCGCGTTTAGGTTGATTTATTGTCGTGGTTTTTAACCAAAACTACATTGGTCTACTTGCAATCATTAAAATCTCACAAATGCTTTTAAGATCCACATGCTTAGAATTAGGAGCTCGTATTTCGAATCCGAGCTTTGTTTTGTTTGCAGTGCATCGATGATCGGGGCTTGAAATGGCCTGAGGTTAACGATTTTTTATTGAAAGAAATGGACCGTATGCAGAACATTTTCATGTGGAGTTTGGTCTTTTTAGTGTGGTGGACGTAATTTGCAACCAAACTATATCATATTTTATTATAATTATGCATCGAAACTTTGGAAACGATCAGGGATCTAACTTAGCTTTGTCAAGGCCGATCCTAAGCCTAACTAAAGGAGAATGATTGAATTATGTAGTTGACGACTAACGAAAAACTTTATCATATTTTTTTAAAATAAATATATTAAATTAAATTATGCGAATTGCTATGACGCCCCATTAAGAAATATATTATACTTACCTATGGATGTTTCAAAAATAAGTAAGGAATGTCGCACTAGTTCTGAATAGAGTAGAGTGGAGGAAGCAAATTTATGTAACCGATCTCATATAGTAAAAAAAAAAAAAAGGCTTAGATGAGTTAAGTATTAGAGAACTAACTTAAGTATCTCATAGAGATAAACAAAGAAGTTAAGAAGGGCTTGAGGATGTTATCGTATAAAATGTTATGCCAACGCCTAATTTGGCGATGAATTAGAAAATTTAGTGGATGACACGAGCCGTTCCGTGCTGTTTTGGTTCAGAGTTATCAAATTAGGGTTCAGTTTTAGTAAGAATCATTGGGTTGGGTCCTTTCTGCATCCAAATAGGTCAAATGAAGTTGTTTCTTTCTCCTTTTTTTTATTTAAAATATTTTTTGGTCCTTAAACTTTCGCTCAAAATTCATTTTGATCAAACTTTTCATTGTTATAATGTAGTCCTTTATTTTTTAAGAATGTTTCTAACAACGTAACAAGTTAGTTAAAATTGATGAAATAGCTAACGTATCATCTTAGTGATGCAAATACATAAACTATCATTTATCCCATATGACAAGTTAGTAGAAGCTAAAGTGGTAGTTCACATGTTTGCATTAGGATGATAAGTCAGTTATTCATTAATTTTAATTGATCTCGTATATGAGGATATAAGAAATATAATATTTTTAAAATATAAGAAATTAAATTGTGTCAATTGAAAGTTTGAAGATTAAAATGAATTTTGAGTAAAAGTTTGAGGATTAAACATATATATATATATATATATATATATATATATATATTAAGGTTAAAAAAGTTTAAACAAGTTGGGTTGGTCACAAAGCCTATATTATTAGCTAGGTCTGAACAGGTGCATGGACTAGTTTATGGAGAGCAATCCTCATCTTATATAACTAAGTCATGTTTTGTTTGGTTCAAGGTTATGATTCTAATATAATTTAACCTTGATCCAGATTAATTGCCACGTAAGATTGGATATTATAATAATTTAAAATATATGCCTTTTGTTGATGCCATATCATCTTTTTCGATAGTTTGCGAGAGTCTGATCACCTTCTTCAGCGAGCCTAGGATCTTTTAGTGGGCTCCACTCTGAT
The DNA here is from genome assembly GCA_900491605.1 of Calamus simplicifolius. Lineage (NCBI taxonomy): Eukaryota > Viridiplantae > Streptophyta > Magnoliopsida > Arecales > Arecaceae > Calamus > Calamus simplicifolius. The sequence continues at coordinate 668,258 of UESW01004290.1, forward strand.
TGGGATCCTACAAAAAGTCTTGGGGGCCGAAGATTTTGGCAGGGACCCTTCGACGCTTAAATCAGTGCTTTGGCAACAGTCGTAAACTTGAAAAAAAGCTCAAGAGATTTAGAAGAAAGTATTCTGTGTGAGTGTATGAGAGTTCATTATATGGTCGAAGGTTCCTCTTACCCATTTTATAGATATTTGTGAGTCTTGAAGTGTAACCATTTGTCAGAGAATGCACGGTTGGCAGGCCAAGTCCTATTAGACATGGGTGACCATATGGCTGATGGGCTAGGTCCCATCAGACGTGGGAGGCCACTCTGCAAGGTTGCTGGGCTAAGTCTCGTCAAACATGGGTGGCCGCATGGTAGGTGGGCTAATCCCTCAAACATGGATGGTCACATGATAAGTAGGTTAGGTCCTATTAGATGCGGATGGCCTGCTGCAAAATTTGATCCCCTTAGCGGCATGCGTCCCTCCCTCCCTCGACGGAAGTCCTCTGGCACCTGTCCCCTCCCGGTGGAAGGCCCTCGGTCAAAGGGGGTCATGGGCTGTAGCACCCGCTCCTCCCCACCCATCTCATATGGAGGGAGACGTTCACTTGAGGGGATGCACGCTCCAGGGAGTCCTCCACGATTCTTTTCTATTGCTTTCCTTTTCCTCTCTCTCTTTCTCTTTCTTACTGTTCGCATGGCAATGAGGTGGAAAAGGTGGAGGGCAAGTGTAATTCCAATGTAGACAAATTGCTTACGATATGTTATTTTATTTGAACCGTAGGAACCAAATAAAAAAAAAATAAAGTTTTGGTTTAATTTAATAACTTTTTAAAGTTCAAAACTAAAATGACACATCCTCCTAAATTTAAGGGTTAAAATTATAGTCATGAATAAAATATAAAGTTGTGGATGATCTAATGTAACAATAAATATCTACTTTTTCTTATTGGCCTACAATTAGAAAAAACAAATAATAGCATATAAACAATGGACTAAGGCACTATTACAGTTTGATTAAAGATAATTCACATTATTATGGTTGTACTAAATGAACTACGACAACTTTTTGAATACTAACTATGAAGCATGAAAAGTTTACATTTGAATTCCTCTTAAATGACAATCCTTCTACATTACTTTGTATGTAATCCACTCACATGAGACACTCTAATTAATCAACCTATCAAAAAATCATATTATCTATAAAGTAAATATTAATAAAGTTTCCCACGATACTATTGGCCTCAAGATCCATAGGTGTTACAAACATTTATAACATACAACAAAGATGCACTAATGTGGTGTGTCTTAAATAATAGCTTCATATTTCAATATGTGTTGTGTTGATACAAAAATAAAATGAAAATTATCGTTTGTTAATGCGGGAGAAAAACAAAAATGTCATGGTTGTGATCTTATGATTGTTATATCCTTAATAACCATGTTTTAATATCATCAATATGTTGTATTGATGCAAGAATATAGGTAAAATTATCATTTGTCAATACAAAAAAAAAAAAAGAAAAATATCATAATTATGATTAAATAAATATATCTTTTTAATTTTAAATAAATATGCCATTCGGATGTTTATGATTGATTTTAAATAAATATATCTTTCTAATTTTTTAATTAATCATCATTATAAACTAATTATCAAATATTTGTCATTTACGATTTAAATTTTGTAAGATATGCTTCATCAATAAGCATCTCAAAATCATAAATTATGTTAGTTTGATTAATTCTATTTGATGCATGGGTACTCAAAATTGATCTCCACGTGATCCAAATTTGATGAACATCTATAGCATTCCAACCAGGATCTTTTTTTTTTTTTTTTTGGTTACAAACGGGCAATCATATCATTTTAGGATGAGTCAAGCCCGATATATCGGAGTACATATTTGAGAGAGCACCACCGCGCAAGAGTTACCCGATAATCAATACCAAGGACCAGAATATGGGCACCCGAGCAGCTACCTAGTCGGCGGCAAAGTTAGCTTCCTGGTATATATGCCGAATCTGAACAGAATCAACCTGCCGAAGCATAGACCAAATGTCGCTAACCAGAGGGTTGGTAAAAGCGGGTCGCGTAGATCCTGTTGGAGCCATCGAACAACCGTAGTGGAGTCACCCTCAATGATAAGCCTACGAATGCCCAAGCTGCGTATAGCATAAGAGATACCAACCCATGCAGCGTGCAGCTCCGCAAACGGCACAGATAGATCAAGAAGTCCAAACCCACCAACCGCCACCATCAAGCCTTCATAACAATGAATGACAAAAGCCGATCCCGCCAAGCGACCTTGAACACTACCATCAAAATTGACTTTAACAATCCCTAGTGGAGGGGGTTCCCAAAAGATGTAGACCGTACCCTGGTGCGCTACAGAGGCAGCAGGAGAATCCCAGAAGCTAGGGCTGTCAGAGTCCAAGGTAGACTGATGGATAGTGTACTCAGCAGAAAGGGACATGGCCATCCTAACAATCCGATGGGGAGGGTCAACCATAGCAGTAAAGATATGTCGGTTTTGAGACAACCAGACCTGATAAGCTAAATAGGCAGCTATAGAGCTCAGCCGATCAGTATCCCTCCTCATATCCTACCGCAGAAAAGCCAGAAGGGAGGTACAAGATAGGCACTATGCACATTCCACGAACAATAGCCCGCAATCTGCCAAGCCAATCTCGCTCTAGTACAAGTAAAAATGGCGTGGTCAATAGTCTCCTCCTCAGCACCACATAACGGACAAGTAGGCTGGATCTCCATTCCCCTCCTAAAGAGGAGGGAGCAAGTAGGAAGGCATGCCCAAGCCACCTTCCAAATAAATAGCCGAACTCGCGGGTGGATGGGGAGCCTCCAAATCCAAGACGCATCCATAGTCCGGCTGGCCTGCGGCTGAAGTCCGCCATGAGATCCTGATCGGAGCACTTGTCAAACAGGATTGCCTCCATAGTCTAGTGTCCGAAGTGTGATCCGAAAGGAGGGGAATGGAGAGAATGCGCCGATGCAGATCATTACCAAACAAAGTGGTTATGAGAGAAGAATGCCAGGCCCTGTGATTCTGAACAATAAGGTCAGAAACTCTCAATCCATGGGGATGTCAATACTGACAAAAGTGGGCCATCGGGCCAAAGGAACATCAGCCAACCACGTATCCCGAAGGACATCAACTGACGCTCCATCATCGATCATCCAAGAAGTATGTGGAAGCACAGCCGATGCATGACGACAAACCTCCTTCTAGAAGAAAGAGTAGCCACAGACAGACTGAGATGGAGTATGTATGGACCACTCACCATATTTAGCACGCATAAATAAGCTCCATAGACAATCAGATCTAGCAAGAATCTCGTAGCGTGCCTAGCAATCAGTGCCTCCCTTCTCGCTATAAGGGACTGTATCCCAAGCCCCCCTCCGAGATCGGCATACACACAGAATCCCAAGCCACCAAGTGGAGCCCATGGCTATCCTGCCTAGAACCCCAGAGGAAATCTCTAAACCACCTCTCCATCCTCCTCAAACATGTCACGGAATGGATGTTAGAAAGGATGTAAAGAGGGAGAGCAGTAAGCACTGATCGGATAAGAGTGAGCCTAGCTATCATAGATAACCCAGTGACTTGCTACCCATCCAATCTATCACGAATACGACGCTCCAATCCACAAAAGTCAGAGATCGTGCCGCCTCCCGTTTTAGGAACACCCAAATAAGATAAGTGATCAGCCTGATGAACTATACCCATTATGTGCATAATAGAATCCCTCGTAGAAGAATTGGTCCTTTGACTGAAACTGATCGTGGATTTATCTGTATTAACCTTTTGACCAGAGGCCCTACAGTAAGACTGGAGCACTAAAGCAAAAGCAGTAGCATTACTAGCAGTAGCCCTCCCCAACAATATACAGTCATCAGCAAATAAAAGATGAGGTAACATGGGCCCTTGGGGGCCTGCACTGTAAGGAGCTAAATAAGAAGTCTGCTGAGCTTGATGAAGAGCCCTAGATAAAGCATCAACGCTGAGGATAAATAAGAAAGGCGATAGCGGGCATCCATGTCTAAGACCCACCTTAGAGTGGAAATAGTCCGACCGACCACCATTAACAATGATGGAGAAGGAGGGCCGATGAATACAGGCCATGATCCATACAACAAACAACTCATCAAACCCAAACTCTTGAAGTGAGCGGAACAAGAAATCCCATCTGACTTTATCATAAGCCCTCTCCATGTCCAGTTTAACAGCCATCAGACATTGGCGAGCAGGGGCTCTGAGAATATCATGCATAACCTCTTGAGCAAGCATCACATTATCGGAGATACACCGACCAGTGAGGAACGCCCCCTGCTCAGGAGAAATAAGGCGATGGACCACCCTCCTCAACCTGGAGACCAATAGCCGAGCACAGATCTTATAAAGGGTAGTATAGAGGATGATAGGCCAAAAATGGTGTGGCAGCGAAGCATCAGTCCATTTCGGCACCAGGGTAATAAGAGTCCTATTCGAGTCAGTAGGAATAGATCTGGTCTGAAAAACTAACTGGATAGCCTACACCACATCTTGACACACAATAGCCCAATAATGACAAAGAGAAAACCCATCAGGCCCTGGGGCCTTATCCGGACCGAGGTTCCATAGGGCTAACCGAATCTCCTTAGCATTAACAGGTCTGGTAAGAAAATCATTTTCCTTATCAATGACCTTAAGAGGAGCCGCCATAGGGGATATAGGGGATCCATCCCCAGAAGACTCAGTCCAGCGAGATTGGAAGAATTGAAGAAGCTAATCCCTGATACCCTGCGAGCTCTCCTGGACATTCCCCTGATCATCAAAGAGCCTCCTAATTCGATTAGAAGCATGGCGTTTTAAGGTGACCTGGTGAAAAAATCTAGTATTCCGATCACCCTCCTTGATCCACTGAATACGGGATCTTTGTCTCCAATAGACCTCCTGCTGTCGAAGAAGGGAGTGGTGGAGAGCAAGACTGGACCTAAGAGAAGATAAGTCAGAATCATGAAGACAACCAAGCCGATCTTCCTTCTCTTGGAAAGAAGCAATAATGCTCTCCACCTCCTCAATTTGTCGGAAAATGTCACCCACCACCTCCCTATTCCATCTGGACAGCCTGCACCTCACTAGCTTCAGACGCCGAGATAGTCTATATGTGGCATTGCCTCTGACAGGAAGATGCCACACCTTAGATATTAAGGTTTTGGCAGTAGGATAAGAAGTCTAGAATTTCTCAAATTTAAACTGACCCGTCCGCTGAACAACCACCTCAGTGTCAATAAGAATAGGACAATGATCAGAGGCAATTCTGGATAGGTGCGTAATAGTAGTAGATAGGAAAAGCTGAATCCAATTGTCTGTGGCCAAAACACGATCCAACATTTCCCAAACTCTAGCAGAGCTCTGGTGGTTGTTGCACCAAGTATACCGGGATCCCTGAAATCCTAGGTCCAAAAGATTGGCGGTGGCTATGAATGACCGAAACTTAGAACTGCCCGTAGACTCTACAAATTGTCTACCACCTCTTTTTTCATTGGCACTAATAATGCAGTTGAAGTCCCCAGCCACCAAGGAAGGAATGCCCTAAGAAAGCAGGGACCGAACCTCATCCCAAATAATACGGTGGTCCCAAAAATCAGTACTGGCATAGATACCAGACAGAAGCCAAGATGCCGACGTTCCTTCAGAGATAACCAATGCAACATGCTGGCTACAGTGGTGAAACCTATCCACTCTAATATCACTAGATCTCCATAAAGCAATAATGCCACCAGATAAGCCGTCAGACTCAATAGCATAAGAAGACCAGGTTCTGGATATCTGACGCCTAACATGAGCCAAACTCTCCCCAGACAACCGAGTCTTCAACAAAACATAGATATCACAACTGTGAAGTTGCATAAGCCTCCCAAAAGAGGAGCGAAACGCTGGTTTCAGAGCTCCTCTAATATTCCATATGAGGATCTTCATTCAGTATCAGGGGGGGCTCCCGATCCCCTAGCATCACAGTGTCAGGAGGACCACTATCAATAGGGACACCCAGTGATGCCCCCTGATCCTGGCTGTCCATAGCCTGAACCACCGGCTCCACCTGGATGGCCTTCTTAAGAAGGCAAACAACTGAGTCATGGGACCAAGTCGCTGAAGAGCTCAGCTGGTGGGCCTCAGTGGTGACAATAGGGGTGAGCACCTTGTTAGCCTAGTTCAGCTTGGGCGCAATATCTGACAAGGTCCCATGCCCCTTCAGATCACCCAAAGCTGTAGAGAAGACGAAGGTGGCTTGCGCACTGCCTTTGCCTGGAGCAAATAATTTACCTTCGCCTTTCGAAGCTTTAGAAAGCACTTTTGGAGCCACTGATTCCACAGGCCGGGCTCGCTTGAGTGGCCCAGGATTGGCTTCCAACCGGACCTTCGGCCTACCCGCCCATCTGTTAGAACCCACCAAGGTAAAAGGATTGGCCAAGGTATCTGTTGCCCAGACGTAGTAGCCCAAGAGGGGGATGAATTGGGTATTTTAAAAATTAATTCAATGGATGATATTGACTAACGCAGATATGTGCTTAATCAAAAGTTAATTTGCAGCGGTGTAGTGGAGTGCACAAAATAGAAAATACACAGATCAATCAAACACAAACACAGCAGGGTTTATAGTGGTTCGGTGCCAAACTCGGCTCCTACATCCACTCCCCAAAAACCTTTGGGAATTTCACTAATCGTATCACAACGATTACAACCCCTAGCCTTCCCCGGCTAGTCCTCTTGTTTTCACGGCACAAGGCAGCCAAATCCCCTAGCCTTCCCGGCTAGTCCTCTTGTTTTAATGGCACAAGGAAGCCAATCCCCTAGCCTTCCCGGCTAGTCCTCTTGTTTTACTGGCACAAGGAAGCCAATCAAGAAACTAGGGTTATCTCTAACCCTAATACAAGTTTTATCAAAGAATAACAGATAGCTCCAAATATGAGCAGATATTCAAATAAGAACTTTACAATTTTTAGAAGCAATAACCAGCAGCAAATGTAGAATGTTGACGCAGCTGAGATTTGAATCTTGCTTCAAAGGCTTGGACGATTTTTGAGCAAGTGTTGAAGGATGAAACTTCGCAGCACAAAGACTTGCTTCTCAAGATCCGAAAGTTGTAAGCAATAAGCACTCTCTTTTGATTTCTCTCTTTTCTCTCTTTATATTCTTGATGTGTCAAAATATGTAAGAAATTCGTCAAGGTTTTCTTCTGAACATCTCTATTTAAATCAATCAAAAAACTATCCGTTAGATTCATTGGTAAATAGAAGAAAGAAAAACGGGAAGAAATAAAACCGTTTGAAATATTTTCCCGAAATGATGAAAGCATTAAACCCATTGCTAGTGAGGGATTCCTGTCCATAATCAAAAGAAAACGGTCAGCATTCATCAAAATAGAAATGAGAGAGAGAAAGAGCATTAAATGAGAGAGAGAGAGAGTAAGCATTTAAAACAAGGTTGGCTGAAATAAATTTTCAGCAACTCCCTTCAAGAAAACGTGCGGCCCATGGAGGAAAAGGGGAAGAGCAAATGCTAAAGCTAGCTACCCAAGCTAGCTAACTCCCAAAGCTAGCTAACTAGCTAGCAAGAACTCCACGGCAAGAAGAAATCAGCCAAATCCAAGGAGGGATAGAGTAGCTAGCTAGCAAGCTAGCTCAATTCAATATTCACACGGCTGAGAAGAAACCAGGAGATGAAAACATTTAAAAAATAGTTAGCTCATAAGTTAGCTATAAAAGGCAAACCTATTCATGACAAAAATAGCTAACTCCCAAGCCATGAAAGCAATTAAGATAGTTAGCTTATAAGCTAACTCCCAAAGGGAATCATGAAAGATGGTTAGCTTGTAAGCTAGCTTTCTCAATAAAAGCTACGAGAGATAGTTTCATGAAAAGGAATTCTTATCATCCAGCTAACTCATAAGTTAGCTATCCATAAAGGTGTGAAGCCATGATAAAAGATAGTTAGCTTGTGAGCTAACTCCATTTTGAATTCATGCGGCTGATTTGAAAAAGGGAGGAAAGAAGTTAACTAACTAGCTAGCTATTTTAAAAAGTATTCTATCATGCAAAAGGCTAGTTAGCTTGTTAGCTAACTGGATGAAAAATAGCTAACACATAGCTAGCTATACCATGTAGTTTTCATGCTACGTAAGATGGAATGGATGAAACAAGTTAGCTTGTAAGCTACCTCCTTCAACAAAGCATTCGGCCAAGGAGAAAAAGTGAGGAAATAAGCTAGCTTTCCAAGGAAGAGAAACCGGCCAGCAAGAAGGGAAGTTAGCTTCCCAGCTAACTTATTCCAAGAAGTGTTCGGCCAAGTGGAAAAAATCAGCAATAGATAGCTAGCTTGCAAAGGAAAACAGCTAACTGATGGAAGGAACAAGCTAGCTTCTAAGACAACTCTATTTATGCATGGTTCGGCTAGGCACATTGAGTGGGAAATAAATTAGCTAGCAAGTGGGGAAAGCTAGCTAAGAGGAGAAATAAGGTAACTCACATATTCATGCAATAATTCTAAGCAATTAAAGAGTCAATTAAATGTTTTGTAATCATCAAAATCAATTCAAGGGTCAACAATCTCAACAGTATCAGATGATGTCTTCTGCAAAGAAGGCACAGGCTCCCTAAGGCCCCCAAATTGAACTGGCACAGAGACCAAAGACCGGCACGCTAACCCCCCCTCCACCGAAGCCTTCAGTGAAGAGTGAGTCATAGAGGCCCTTGCAGAGGAAAAAACAGAAACACTCTCCTTGCCCACATCCGGATGCACTGATGCCGATCGACCTCGCCCATCATCACAGCAGAGGAACTGGCATCAACCCCCGCCACACCATCCCTAGCCGTCGACTTGCGAGTAGTCTTTTTAGGCAACTGCCATTCCTCCCAGGTGGACATAGGGGTCTTCCTGAACTTGCTTCCATCCTTCGGTTCCTTGACATGGGGTTTCCTTGGATGCCGTAGAGCTGCCATCCACGGCCCATACAGCGAAGAAGATGAGGGAGAGACACTCTCAGATGCAAAGCCACAGCCACCCCCGTGATGCAATGATCCACAGGAGCTGCAAATTCCTTCGAAATGCTCGTAGATGAAAGGTTGCCAGAAAGGATTGCTGATGCCACGCACCCGCACCCCTGGCCGCAGTGGCTTCCTCAAATTGACTCTGACACAGCCTCTAGCAATCCCTCCTCTCTTCCTCTCCCTCATCACTGCATCAAGGCAGACAAAGTCACTAGCAACTGAGAGGATGGAACTAACAATTGGCTCCGGCCAGAACTCAATGGAAAGGGAAGGTAGGCAAATCCACAAAAGAACAGAGGAGAGGGAGTTATCGGAAGGGACGAACTCCGGCCGCCAGTTCTCCATGGCAATAGGCTGCCCATTGACAACCCAAGGCCTGCCCAACGCTAAAGCCTTGGCATCAAGATCAGAGAATCTGAAGATGAAGTGGCGATGAGCCAAGCACAGAGCTTCAATTCCGCCAACTGCACCAGCTCTGCGAAGCTCTCTGACGATAGCTTCAGGCGGAACCCATCTCGTTAGGCTCTGGGCAATCACTGCCTTAATCCCCCACTCCTCCGATTCCTCGGCCAGCGCTTGAGATGGGACTTGAAGGACCTCCGGGAACCGCCTCTCCAGCGCCGCAACCACTGTTGGAGCTAGTGAAGACGACACCCAATCAAAGCAACGAGCAGAGGACCAAAATCCATCTCTCCCCTCACCCGATCCTCCATCTGCGTCCATAGGAGTCGAATTCGATGAAGCATCTTTCGTCCGGCTGGAGGCCGAGGTTTCGACACCGATCATCACCGGATATCCACAGCAAACTTTTCGGCCGCACGAATCTAAAAGCACCACATAAACACGGAACCTCATGCGCTCAGCACACGGATTTTAAACCCCTATCGCAGACCAGGATCTTTCAATGGAAAAGGAATTGGTCCCAAAACCTAACGGGTACGGGCAGGGATTTGGTGAACCCGAACCTGACCCTCCCAGTAGCACCCGACATCCGATCAGATCATAAAACGAGACTTCCTTTCTAATCCATTAGATCGACGATCTCTCCTCCGAAAGCCATCCATCAGGCCGTTAAAAAGGCAAGGGACGGTAAAGCCGAGTCCATGAGTGGGAGAGCCATCAGATCAACGAGTTCCCCATCTCACTCAATCCGAGCCGTCCGCAGACACAAACTCTGTCGTTTAAGCCCTGCGTCTCCTGCGGTTAGGGTTTTTCTCGATGCACCGCAACCGCAGCTAGGGTTTTCCAAGGTTTGTTTCGCTCGCTGTCCCTTTGCTCCTCTTAACCCCTCTTCCCTTCCTCCGGGATCACCGGCTAACGAAGGTTTTTCTATCCTTTTTCAGATCTGGATCTTTCTTCTCGCGGCTGATTTAGGTACTCCTCCTCTTATCCTTATCTGTTTTTCGAGCTTTGTGGCTCTTCTTCGGTCTTTTGCCAGAGTTTAGTTGGAGAGAGGATCTTCATCAAGTTTGTTCTTTTGTTTTTCTAATGATAATTTTATTGTACTTTTGTTCGTATGACGGGATTGCTGGGTTTGATCCCATCTTTAATCTTGTCTCGAATTTAATTAATTGTGATTTTTGGCCAGTTGTGAAGGGCGGGTTAGTAAGTGAGAATTGATTTCGTGGGCAGAATGTGATGATATGTTGGTATCTTGTCCAAGAAAACATTTTTTTATTAGATTATTTGATTTTATTATCGCATTTGACTTGATGAATGAGCATAGAGTAAATCTAATTTTGTTGCATTACCCGATCTTTTTAAATATGTACTTCTCTTTGGTACGGATGGGTAGGAGAAAAAAACAACGTTTTAGTAAAAAAGAACATGGAATTTAGGAAAAAAAAGAACTCACGAAAATGGGATATTGTGCGAGAAGTTGTTCTCTATTATGAAAATGATATATTGTTGGAGTAAGATCACTAGAGCATCTAATTTGATATTCAAGAAAGTGGCAATTTTCTTTAAAAAGGAGTTCAGTAGAAGATGGGATGAGCCGTGTTCTGTTATAAAACATTTAGTGAAACAAATGTGATATGGCTGATCACGCCATGTCAAGGCTGATTGATAAGGTAACCGATGGATGAAGACGATGATTAAGTGGCCAAGACCCAGGTCGATTCCAGAGTCGGAGTCGATTTCTGACCCCGACTCCTGAGTCGGCCTCCAAGACTGATTCCAGAGTCGGCCTTCAAAACCCAGATCGACTCTAGAGTCAGCCTTCGGCCTCGGTTCTAGAGTCGGTCTCCAGCATTGGCCCAGAGTCTGGTCCAGTCCGGTACTCTTGGCCCCCACGTGGTTCTTCTGACATCTGCAACCATCACGTTGGTCACCTACCATCTGCAACTGCATGTGGCCTCTGTGGCCATTGCCAGTTGTGGTGCATGTCCGACAAGAACAGGTTTACTTGCCAATTGCGGTGTTGCACCAAGGAGGTACGCTCGTGACTAGCTCAGACGTAGTTGCGATCTGTCTCTATCGATCATGCCGTCGGTTCCCCGCCAGAGAATGACGTTTCAGATTCAACAACCTTTCAAAAAGGGGTAAGAGGGACCTTCGAATATGTATAAAAGCCTTCACTTATAATGAGGGAAGGGATCTGAACTTTAAGCACTTGGGACTAAGTCTTTTAGTCCGCTTCCACTCACTATTTCCTAAGTTACTCACTTGAGCGTCGGAGGGTTCCCATCGGATCAACCAGTCCCTAGGGACTTTCTTGCAGGATTCTCATCCGAGAAGGTCTTTGAAATTCCTCAAACCCGTTCTTTGGATCTTTGCCATTACTCGACGTTCGAGGATAGTGATTTGGCGTCAATGGATTGTTGCGTCAGGTAGGGGGCAAAGTGATGAGGAGATAGAAAGCTCCGGAATTGCTAGTTGCAGACCTCCACTTCCATTAGAAATGGAGAAATGGTGGTGACTCGCGCTTAGGAGATTTTCGTCAACCACGTTGGGGGCATCGTCAAGGGGTTAAGCAGCAGAAGGCCAACCTCCCCACTCCACCTTCGCCACCACCTTAGGACGACCGGATCATCACCCTTACTTTGCAAGTCCAGTCACTTGTAGCGGTGGTCCAGGAGCTGCAACAACAACCAGTGGCCGCGTAGCGGCATCCAAGGCTACCCTCGCTAGGTGTGGGGGTTGCCCAACCCAGTCAGCAATCCACTCGCGGAAGATCCCCTCAGCGGGAAGCTCGTCGCCGTCATGCCTCACCCAGGCACTATCGCCGTGCCGCCGTCATGCCTCGCCCAGGCACTATCGTTGGGAGGCCTCTAAGAGGCCTCGGTCTTCCTTCCGCCATGCTAGTGATTCCCCTAAAAGGCGGCACGGGAGGGAGACTGAGCGAGGACATCATCATTGGCGCCACCCCTCCCTGTTCTTGGGATCTTCTAGGGAGGGGTCCTTCGATGGTCAGATCACTTGTTGGGTCGAGCGACGACTGGATAAGTACAACCAGCGGCTGGAGGAGCTCAGCCGCAAAATCATCCATCAACCGGAGGTGGACTATGACAGCCCCTCCCGCTATCTTGTCGTATCATGGAGGAGCCGATTTTGAATCGATTTTGGCTCCCCTAGCTGGACTCATACGATGGCACCACCGATCCCTTGGACCATTTGTAGAGCTATAAGGTCATTATGCAGGTCCAGGAGGCGATCGACTCCCTCCTCTGCATCGCCTTCTCGGCCACCCTTCGAAAGGTTGCGCACGTCTGGTACTCCCGCCTATCGCTGCTCAGCATCAAATCCTTTCAACAGCTGGAGAGGGCCTTCTTGGCGCACTTCGATGCATGCCGGAAGATCCCTCGGGTGGTCGACAGTCTATTCGCCGTTTAGCAGAAGAGTGGCGAGTCATTGAGAGACTTTGTGGTCCAGTTCAAGGAGGCCGTGCTCGAAGTCTACAACCTCGAGGATTTTGTGGCCACTTTGGCCTTGAAGCGAAGGCTTCGCCCTTCTCGCTTCGCTTACTCCCTTGATAAGAAGCCCTCTGGTTCCTACGTCGAGTTGCTGAGCCGCGCGCATAAGTACATCTGTGCTGGCGAAGCAAATTCTTTTCGGAAGAAGGCTGATGGAGGGCTCAGCAAGAAGCAGGCCCATCCGGAGCCTAGCGGGGCTTGACCCAGGAGGCTTGATCCTCTTTGCCGGATGTACAACCGGCCCCGAGCTCTCATCCTCGGAGGGGAGCACTTCACCCCTCTACTTGCTCCGATATCACACATCTTAATGGAGATCAAGGATGAATTCTACTTCAAGCGTTCCGTCCCCATGAAGCCAGGAGTCCCTCACAACATGAACTTCTACTGCTGCTTCCATAGAGATCATAGCCACGATACAAAAGATTGCTGTCAGCTGAAGAAGGTGATCTAGGACCTCATCCAGTGCGGCCATCTAGGAAAGTTTGTCAAGAGGGGGAACCCAGTAGCGTCGGGCCCGTCGGTACGTTCGCCTACTCAAATCGGTGTCGACAACACTCCAACTGAGAAGATGGTGACTATGATTTCTTGAGGGGTGGGCGACACTTTCAAGAGGCTACAGGGGGACGAGGGGGTAGATTCTGTAATCCCGTTCTCTAAAGGGGACTTAGAGGGGGTCGACAATCGTGTCCATGACAACATGACAATTGCAAAACACTTTGTAAAGAGAATTCTTGTGGATAGTGGAAGCTTTGTCGACGTTCTCAGTTATGATGCTTTTGTTTGAATTAGCTTGTCTTCTGACTCCTTTCGGCATGTAACCACGCCTTTGATGGGCTTTATTGGAGACTCTATGAGGGTGGTGGAAGAGATCACTCTCCCGATCATGGCTGGAACATCGCCGCGTCAAAGCATGGTCTTCATGAAGTTTCTGGTCGTCTGAGTCCTTCTGGTCTACAACGCCATTCTTGGGAGACTTGGACTGAACCTCTTAGATGCCATCATCTCTACCAAGAGGCTGCTTGTGAGATTTTTCACCAGTAGAGGGATCGAAGAGATGCATGGGGAGCGGAGCCCAGTGCCACTCTGTTATCACAAGGCTTCCAGTCCCTAGAAAGCGTCTCCTCTGTCGGTGCCCGAGCTACTTGATCCTAGAGACTCAGAGAGGAGAGGAGAACCGGTCGAGCGCCTGCTGACCTTCCCGCTGGGGGAGGACCCAACGAAGACGGTCCGAATCGGGGTGCTTCTCCCCGAGGAGGCGAGAGATTAGCTTATCACCTTCATACGGGCCAACTCGTATGTCTTCTCTTGGTCAGCGTTAGACATGCCAGGCATACCGATAGAGGTGATTACTTACAAGCTCAACATCGATCCAAGGTGTCGGCCGCTTCGGCAGAGGAAGAGGAGCTTCATCCCTGAGCGGCAGAGGGCCATCAATGAGGAGGTCCGTAAGTTGATAATCGCCAACCATATCCGAGAGGCCCATTACCTTGTCTGGCTGGCCAACGTGGTAATGGTCCGCAAGGCCAACGGGAGCGGGAGAATGTGTGTTGACTTCATCGACCTCAACAAGGCATGCTCTAAGGATAGCTTCTCACTGCTCAGGATTGACCAGCTAGTGGACACCACGTTAGGCCATGAGACGCTTAGCTTCATGGATGCCTTCTTGGGGTATAACCAGATAAAGATGGACCCGGTTGACGAGGAGGTCACTTCCTTTGTGATCGAGAAGGGTGTCTATTGCTACAAGATAATGCCCTTTGGACTGAAGAATGCAGGGGCTACATAGGTGTATGTGGACGACATGCTTACCAAGAGTGTTCATGCAGACACTCACGTTGCTGATCTGGCGGAGACCTTCAGCAACCTTCGCCGCTATCAGATAAAACTAAACCCGCAAAAGTATGCCTTCGAGGTGACGGTGGGTAAGTTCTTAGGCTTTATGGTGATAGCGGGGAATCGAAGCTAACCCAGAGAAGTTCAGCGCCATCACCGACATGAGGCCCCCGGTTAGCAGGAAGGAGGTGCAATGGCTCATCGGGAGGGTGATAGTCCTAAGTCGTTTTTGTCCATGTCGATGGAGAAATGCTTGCCTTTCTTCAAAGCCTTACGCAAGATCAATGGCTTCGAATGGACGGGGGAGTGCCTGAGAGCCTTCGAAGGATTGAAGGAGTTCCTATTGACTCCACCGCTGCTGTCCAAGCCGACGTAGGAAGAGGAGCTCTTCCTTTACATCACTGTGTCCCTTGAGATGGTCAGTTCCATGCTCATCCGTATCGACACCGATGGGACACAGAGACCGGTTTATTATACCAGCAAAGTGCTTCATGACGTGGAGATCAGGTATTTCAAAACAGAAAAGATTATTTTCGCACTGATCGTCTTCGCTCGTCTTAGGCCCTACTTCCAAGCCCATCCGATCGTGGTGCTCATGGACCAGTCGCTTAGGGCTATCCTGTCCCGTCCTGACACCTCTGGCCGATTGGCTAAGTGGGCTCTCAAGCTAGGTGAGTTTGATTTTTCATTCCGGCCGAGATCGGCCATGAAATCCCAAGTCTTGGCGGATTTCCTGGTCGAATACACTTGGATCGGGGTAGTCAGAAGAGCCCCGCTCGACACCCTCAGATGCTACGTTCGATGCGGGGAGGGAGGGCTTGATCCTTCATGTTGATGGCGCATTGAATTCCCAAGAAAGTGGAGCTGGCCTCATCCTTGCGAGCCCGAGGGAACAGTAGTGGAGTACGCCCTTTGGTTCCTCTTTTCAGCCACCAACAATCAAGCCGAATATGAAGTCTTGCTGGCGGGAGTGAAGCTCGCCAAGGAGCTCGGAGTAAAGCATTTTAGGGCCTTCATAGACTCCTAACTCGTCTTTGGGCAAATTACTAGGGCGTATGAGGTCCAGGATCCCGTCATGTCCCGCTACCTGAGCAGGTCCAATCATAGACCTTATCTTTTACTCACTTTAGTTTCAGTTACATCCCCAGGGGCGAGAACGCTAGGGCCGATGCTTTATCCCGACTGGCCACTTCGGCCGACGAGGCCTTGGAGAGGACTTACATGGAGCATCTGGAAGCTCCAAGCATTGACGCAGTGGAGGCCTTGCCGGTCAATCAAGAGTGCACTTGGATGGATGCGTACATTCGATACCTCACCGTTGGTACTTTTTCCGTTGACCCTGCGGAGGCCAAGCTGCTTAGATGATGAGCCCCTAAGTTTCTAGTGCTCAACAGGCAACTATACTGGAGGTCTTTCTCTCACCCTCTTCTTAAGTGGGTGGCCTTGCAGGTGCCGACTACATCCTTCTTGAAATTCATGAAGGCATCTGCGGGAACCACCTAGGAAGCAGAGCGCTAGCGTACAAGGTCTTACGCCAAGGATACTATTGACTCACCATGAGAGAAGACACTGCTAAGTTGGTTCGGAAGTGCGATAGCTGTCAGCGATACACCAACATCCATCGACAGCTGACTTCCTAGCTAAGCCCTTTGTTGGCTCCATGGCCTTTTGCCCAGTTGGGGATGGACATCTTGGGATTGTTTTCCCTGCCTTTGGTCAACGGAAGTTTCTGCTCGTAGCCATCGACCACTTCACCAAGTGGATAGAGGCGGAGGCACTCACCAAATCATCGAGGGCAAGGTGAGATCCTTCCTCTGAAAGTCCATCGTCTGTCGGTTCGGATTGCCTCATACCGTCGTCATCGACAACGGTCATCAGTTCGACAATACCCTCTTCAGGGAGTACTATGCTGAGTTAGGCATCTGCCAATGGTTCACCTCCGTCGGTCACCCACAAATAAATAGAGCGGCCGAGGTCACGAATCGGACTATCCTTCAGGGACTCAGAACGTGCCTGGTCGACTTTAAAGGAAGATGGGTAGAGGAGCTTCGAAGCGTGCTGTGCGGTATGCCCACGATGCCACGGACCCACACTGGGTAGACTTCCTTCAACCTCGTATTCGGATCGAAGGCCGTCACCCCTGTGGAGATCGGCGTTCCTAGCCCTCGGGTAGAGTCATATAGCGAGGAGGGCAATCCGAATCAGTTACGGGCCAACCTTGACCTTGTTGAGAAGGCGCGCGACCAGGCACGACTGAGGATGGCCGCTTACCAACAAAAGACCGCAAAGTACTACAACGCTCGAGTTTGCCCCAAGGTGTTTCTTCTAGGAGACTTGGTCCACAGGCGAGCCGAGGTCTTAAAGCCGACGGAGGGGGGCAAACTATTGCCAAACTGGGAAGGACCTTACCGAGTTACCGAAGCCCTCCATCGCGAAGCGTACTGGATCGAAGGACTTGACGGAAAGCGACTCTTCCGCACCTAGAATTTTGATAACCTCAGTCGGTACTACCAGTAATGTGCATAGACATTTGATTATGAATTGGAGCGTTTTATTCTTTCATAAGTTTGAATAACTCACCCTCTTGGCTAATAAAGATATATTTAAGTATCTCATTTTTTCAGACAAAGACCGACTTCGCATCGGTACTAAAGCCCGAGGCTAGCTTGGCAGCAAATACCACGTCGACACTCCGTGTTGGCACTAAAGCCCGAGGCCAGCTCGGCAACAAAGACCGACTTCGCATCGGCACTAAAGCCCGAGGCCAGCTCGACAACAAAGATCGACTCCGCGCCGGCACCAAAGACTGACTTCGCGTCGGCATTAAAGCCCGAGGCTAGCTCGACAACAAAGATCGACTCCGGATCGGCACAAAGACCGACTCCAGCTCGGCAACAAAGACGTCGGCACTAAAGCTCGAGGCCAGCTCGGCAACAAAGACCGACTTCGGATTGGCACGAAGACCGACTCCGGATTGGCATCAAAGACCGACTCTGCGTCGGCACTAAAGACCGAGGCCAGCTCGGCAACAAAGATTAACTCCGCGTTGGCACTAAAGTCCGAGGCCAGCTCGGCAACAAAGATCGACTCCGTGTCGACACCAAAGATCGGCTCCGTGTCGGCACCATAGACCGACCCTGCGTCGGCACCAAAGACTGACTCCGTGTCGGCACTAAAGCTCGAGGCCAGCTCGGCATCGAAGATCGACTCCGCGTCGACACTAAAGCTCGAGGCCAGCTCGGCATCGAAGACCGGTGCAATGCTAGCACGAAAGCCCGTCGTCGGGACGGCACCTAAGACCAACCATCAAGCGTCGGCACGAAGACCGACGGTTGCTCGGCGGCGAGGACCTATTTTAGATCCTCCCCTTAGAAAATGTAGGTCCGTAACACTTGCGACCTTCCACGGGAATGGCCAAGGAGCGAGGCGATCGTGTGCAAGGACCAACTCTGGGCCGGCACCATAGACCGACGCTTGGGTCGGTGCAAAAGCGGATTTACCATGGAGTCCGCGTGCGAGGCTGCCCCTAAGGCCGGCTTCCAGCGCCGATGCCTAATTCGGTGCTAAGCCCGACCCCCGAGTCAGCCTCAACACTCGCTCCGAAGCCCGTCTCGAACTTGGGCCGAGTCATCTCTCCGAGCCCACTTAAAGTCATAAGAGACAACATGCAAACAGATCTAAGTACCAAAGAACATTCAAATACTTCGACACTTAAAATTTTTTTACTCTTTGTTACTTGTCAAAATGTTTACAAAATGCCGACTCAGGTCGGGCTTCAGTACAAGAGCAAAAAGAAGAAGAACAGACGAAAGGGCCTTCAGGTGTCGGCCGGTGCGGACCCATCGTTGGTCGAGGTGGGCCCATTGTCGGTCGATCTTCACACCGAGGGCGATCCCTTCGGCTCCTCGTCGTCTGGCTCGAGGTTGCTGAGACCGGGAATGCCAAAGACCCGCGCCACCTTCTCCCTGTACTCTCGGAAGTCCTGGTGGT
Organism: Calamus simplicifolius; assembly: GCA_900491605.1. Lineage (NCBI taxonomy): Eukaryota > Viridiplantae > Streptophyta > Magnoliopsida > Arecales > Arecaceae > Calamus > Calamus simplicifolius. The sequence continues at coordinate 687,028 of UESW01004290.1, forward strand.
AGATGTCGACCGAGGCCTCCGCCAGTTCTTCTAAAAAGGCCTCAGAGCCTCGATAGCGCTCCATGGCCTCGGTCGCCGCCCTCTCGATTGCCTCCTCTGCGGCTCGCATCGTCGTCTCCATCCATCTCTGACACCATTTGGAGGGCCTCGCTCTTAGCTGCGATGACGTCGGCCACTCTGGCGTTGGCCATGCAAGCGATCTCCTCGGCATCGTTGGCCCGCTGCTCGTCCGCCTTCACCTTCAGGTATAGGGAGTGGAAAGCGCATGTCCCGGGCCTCGATCGTCACTCGGGCAACGTCCATCCTCTTCTTGGCGACCCGGGCGCGCTCGAGTTCGGCTGTCGCCCGATGCCTCGCCTCCTCCAGCTCCTGCCCGCTCGGCCCAAGCCGCCTTCAATGCGCCCTCGGCCCTCTCGACCTGGGCCCGAGCGGTGGCGGTCTCTCGTTCAGCTCGGCGGAGGGCCCTGTCAGCTCGAAGGGTGACCTCTCGCGCGACAGTTAGGAAGTTCACCAGCTGCACAAAAAAGGGCTCTATCAGCATGCAATAGAAAGAAGAAATGTATATCTCGAAGAGAAGATACCCACAGCAGAGCGGCAGAGGCATCCCGGACGAAGGCGGAACACCCCTCGTGCCGGAGCTCCTCCTAGAACTCCGATAGGCAGGCCGGGGCCAGCAGCTGCTCCGCCATGCGGCCGTGGTTCATCAACGAGGGCCGGGATAGGATCGTCCTGAGCCCGCTTCCCTTCGCGGGCTCGATCGATGTCGAGGCGCCTACCGCCTCGCCCGGGTCCGATGACATTTCCTCTGCCGATGCCCCCATCGTGGGGGGGGGGGGCACTCCTTGCTCACCCTCTCCCTCAGGCGTGCCTCTGCTTGACAGGCCCTCATCCGGGGCGGGCCTTGCGCCCAATGCCATCGGCTTCGTTGGCGGGGAGCCGGCTTCGGCCTTCGGCTAATTCGGGAGGGTCTCGGCAGTGAGATCAATAGGAGCGGCACGGCCCTCTGGCCCGGCAGAGACTCGGCGGGAGGAGGGGTTGATGATCGAGGGCGAGTCCTCCCCGACCCCTCGGCTTCACTTGCAGCCTTCTTCTTCTTCTTGGCCACCGCCCTCTTCACAATGTCGGTTGGCACCCTCGAATCTGCAAGTGCCAAAGTCAGTCAAAAAAAAAGAGAAGAGAAGAAAGAAATGCAAAGGAAGATCCGCGATCTCTCACCATCTAGGGGTGCAACTCGGGCTCATGAAACTCGGGTTTCCCTCAACCCTAACCTTATTTGTAAATGTCAATCCTAACCCTATTTGTAAAACCTCAAGTCTAACCCTATTTTTAAAAATCGGGTTTGGGTTGAGTTTCGGGTTGATGAAAAAAAAATGACTATGAAACAAACAAGCTTCACATTGCACAAATAAGCTGAAGTTTGAAACAAATAAGCTTCACATTGTATAAACAAGCTGAAGTTTGAAACAAACAAGCTTTACATTTCAAATTGCACGTCTAAAAATATACATCTTTTACATAAGACTAAACAAAAAAAAAGTACATTCTTAAACCAAAAATATTCAAAGTAATCCAGTTGTTGCATAACATTTCAATAGCCACCATATGCATTGATGAAGTCACCTTTATCCTTCGAAAGCAGAAAATATTGAGACGATATAAAGAGCCAGCTAGAAGACCACATAAGTTGGTATAGAGATATTTTTCAAGTAGTGAGACTGCATTCGCCATCCAAAGCTTTCTGATTTTTTACTCATCACCCTTTCCTAGATATTTTAGTTTTCTGCTCATGCTTTTATAAAATTTTGGCAAACTTTATATTAGAAGTTACAAATGTCTCAAAGAAGATAATTAGAAAAAATAAAGATACTAGTTTGGCCCACCAACATTACATGATAAAATGCAATGGTTAAAAGTATATTGCTCATTTTAAAAGGTAATAAAGGTTCTGGTAGAATGTTCATACCAAGAATCATCACTTCCCCAACACCATTGTCAGCTCTACATATCTTTAAACCTAACAAACAAGGCTAAATCATCACTTCCACAACACCAGTGGGCCTGCCGCTTGCGACTTTGCAGGTTTTTTCTCGGGTTCGGGTTGACTGCAACCTGAACCCGGCCCAAGTTGCAAATCGGTTTGGGTTCAACCCGGATTCTTCAGGTTCGGATTAAGCAAACTAGAGTTCGAGTACTGCTGCAAATCGGGTTCGGCGGGTCGGGTTCGGGTTGAACCCGGCCCAAGTTGCTCCCCTTCATCATCACTCGGGAGGATGCCGGCCCGCCAAAGGTACTCCTTCGATAGGAGCCTTAGGGGGGGGGACCTCGGTGGTCAGCAACCGCCCGTGTGCCTCTCGATCCCTCAGGACTTGTCAGATTCTTGTTCGGCTCTAGGTGTGGGACCCCCCAATCTCGTCTCACACCCTTAAGGTTCACAAAGAAGAACTGAGTCTTCCATCTTTTGATGGACAAGAGAAGACTCAGCCTGATGACTCGGCCTGGCCTAGGAGTGAACAACCACCAGCTAGAACAACCCTGGCGGCGGAGGGTGTAGAAAGTGCGGAACAAAGACACTCGTGTCTCTATGCCCTTGAGGCCACAAAGCACCATAAATGCGCAGATGGTCCGAAAGGAGTTCGTGACCAACTGTGCAGGCGCCAGGTTGTATCTACGGAGGAGGTCAATTATAAAAGGATGAAGGGGAAGCTGGAGACCAGCCCTGAAGAATTTTCCATACAAGGCAACCCCTCGGGAAGAGGTCACCCTGTCGTCAAATCCGGGGGCGATCAGCTGGACATACTCGGGTATCCTATAGACTCCCTAAGGGTCCTTAGGTCAGAGGGGGTGATGGTGGAGACGACCCCTTCTGGGCTTTCCCCACTAGTCCTAGGTGGTCGAGCGGAGGACGACGGTGTAGCAGCGGCTGCCGAGCGATCCCTGATAGGGATCCTCTCGGCAACCCATCGTGTGACAAAGGGACCAGGTCCTCTGAGGAAGGAGAAGAGGACCATTGAGGTGTTGGGGATGGAGAGACCCGCAATTGCGAAGAGGAAACGCGTTCCTCGGAAGGAGGGGAAGAGGACCACGAGGGCGATGAAGCCATGGAAGGAAAGCAGAGAGGTTAGGAGGACTGACCTGAATGAAGGAAGAAAAACGGCAAGGCCGGGAGGAGGAAGGCTCGGGTAAGGCTCAGGTTCGGGAGGAAAGAAGGAAGTCTCGGAGACGTGAGGAGCCGGGTTCAAGGTGGTCCTCCTTTTATGCATCCTTTTCGAATCATCCCGCCCGATTCAGCTTGCCACGTGCACACCTACCACTGGGGGAAACGCTTCGGCAATCACCCAGCGCGTCAGGAGGGGATCCACGGCCAATGATCGGACGCGTTACGCCAGCCTCATGATGGCTAACTTTTCGTGGAGATCGAGGGGCTTTCCTGATTCGAGGAGGATCTCTCCAAATCCGACGGTAAGGATTGAGAGGATGATAATGTTGGTACCCCACGTCTCCCACATTAAAGAGGCGTTGCCCCTTAAGAACATGTGCCCCTCTCCACAATTAGAGGCATGCAGGGATCAGCTACCGAGTGATTATGCGCCCCTGTCGACGGGCGAGATACGTAACCGCACCATCTCAGGGGCGGGGAGGGCGTCTGATGTGGCTGATCACGCCATGTCAAGGCTGACGGACAAGGTAACTGACGGAGATAAGGACTAAGTGGACAAGACAAGACCAAGGCCGACTCCAGAGTCAGTCTTCGGCCTCGACTCCTGAGTCGGCCTCCAAGATTGACTCCACAGTTGGGTCCAGCCCAGACTCTAGAGTTGGCTTCCAAGATCGACTCCAGAGTCGGCCTCTAGCCCCGACCTCAGAGTCGGCCTTCGGCCTCGGCCTCGACTCCAGAGTCGGCCTTCTCAGTCTCCAGCATTGGCCCTAGAGTCAGGTCCAGCCCGGTACTCTCGGCCCCACCTACCACCTGCAATTGCACGTGGCCCCCGCGGCCACTGCCAGTTGCGGCGCACGCTCGATAAGACCAGGCCTATGCCAACTGCGGCGTTGCACCAAGGAGGGGGAGGGGGAATGATAGTACGCCCTTGATCAGCTCAGAGGTAGTTGCGATCTGTCCCTATCGACCTTGCCGTCGGTCCCTCGCCAGACAATGACATCTCGGATTCAACAACCTTCCAAAAAGAGGTAAGAGGGACCTTCGAATAGGTATAAAAGCCTTCACTCATAATGAGAGAAGGGATCTGAACTCCAAGCACTTGGGACTAAGTCTTTTAGTCTGCTTCCACTTACTGTTTCCTAAGTTACTCACTTGAGCATTGAAGGGTCCCCACCGGATCAACGGTTCCTAGGAACTTCCTTGCAGGATTCCCATCCGAGGAGGAGGTCTTTGAAGATTCCTCAAACCCGTCCTTTGGATCTTCACCGTTACCCGATGTTCGAGGATAGTGATTTGGTGGCAACAAAATGCAATACCAAACTTTACATTGTATGACATTGCAATGCAATTTGTGAGACTAAAAGTTCATTGTTGCCTTCTTTCATCTTGCGTTCTTGACCCATGCTTTCTGGGCTAAAGTTTTTAGCTGGTGAGTTGAATCATATCCTTTCACTTCAAAGAGCTACAGGATATTAATCCATTTCCAAACCTTCCAAACTAGGCTTTGGGCAAAACTCCCAAATAGGCACAGTTTCAAATATTGACTTCTTAACTAGCCCTTGAGTGCTGTCTCACTGGTATGCTAGTTTTGGTCAAAGCTCCCAAGTTGACACAGTTTCAGATTGGTTTGGAGAAGGGTTGCCATCTCAATATTAAACCCTTTTCTGTTCTATGCTGTTGCAGTTTGGTATGCCTGATATGTAGGTTTGTTCAATGTACTGAAACTCAATATGTATCAGTATTGAATCTCTGTTTGATAATAATATCATACGGTATGTCTGGTATGAGGTGGTATGTATTGGTAAACATATCATGGTTTCGGATGAAGCTAGAGGTCTTGGTTTCAGAGTTATAGCTGCAACAGTAAACCATGTTCTGTAGCCTAAGCGGCGATGCTGATGCCTGAAGTAGAATCTTCGGATGTTTATTTTTCTCCTCCTCCTCCTCCTCCTAAATATTGTGGATGAATCCTTTGCTCCTTGCTGGTAGTTTGTCAGTATTTTCAAATAAAAATGGCATTTTTTTGGTATTGTATCAATATGGAGCTGTAATTTAGAAAATCACAATGGATGTATATTATGAAACAGAGTCAGAATGTTTTTATGTTCTCTAACAATGTGTCTATGTTTCTTGACCTATTTAATGTTCCTAGAAGATTGAGCAGATTATATGCACAAAATGAATGGAGTTTTATAAAATTAAAGGTGCAGCTTCATGTTAGGGAGTTATTTTGGATTTAGAGTGTGATGGCATTTTGGATATATTTTCTTCCTGTTTGCTTGGGTGTCAAATGCAACTTTTATGTACAAAGAAATTTTCAACGTATATTCTTGATCTACTTTTATCTTTGTTTTAAAGGCTTCAACCAGTTGGCTGTGATCTTTGGAGTCAAAATAGAGTTCTAGTGTTGCGTAGTTTTTTGTGAAAATATATACTCATTTTACCTTTTGCATTGCCCTTTCTGAAAGTATAAACTAATTTACTTTTTTCCTTTCTTTTTTTTTTTTTTTTTTTAGGGGGGGGGGGGGTGTTGTGTGGAGGGGATGAGAGGTTCAATTCCTTATTATAATAATGCATGAGCTATCTTTTCATACATTTAATTCTACAACTCTTCCTGTGTTTCCTATGTTACCTATTATAGAAGCTTCTTTCTTGTAGATTTTGATAGGCAAATTATTTTTTCTTCTGTATGCTTTTTTTCCATATGACTTCAATTGGATCACTAGTTGGAGTGTTTTCGTGTGTCATTTCACTTAGTGGAACAATCCCTTGTACCAAGCTATCATGCATATTGAATACATGCAGTTTTTTCACACACTACAATATGTTACATGATGACCATGTACTTTATCTCTGTGACCACTAAGAACTACTTTCACATTTATGCTGCTGTTAATTCCAATAAATAATATCGTATATGTGCTCTTGGTGGTAATTAAATTGTTATTAGATTTTATATGACAACCGATAATTGTTGGGCATGACAAATAACATTTGTTAAAATGACCAATGTTTTGATAAATGACATTGATTAACTTCATCTACACTTCCGGTTTTCTTGAGCTGTGCAACTGTTTTCTTAATCTGCCTTTCAACATACATAGATTGTTTCACAACATATGATCAAGTTTGGTTAGTTTCTTGTTAATTTAACATTCTGATGTTATCAGGAATTACAGCAGCAAAATGTATACAGCGAGAAAGAAGATTCAGAAGGAAAAGGAGGCTGAACCTACTGAGTTTGAGGAGACAGTTGCCCAGGTTAGTTTTGCAAAAATAATGCATAGCCTTTGCAAGCAATTTATTGATTTTGATAAATTTGGTTTTCTCATCTTTTCAGGCCCTTTTTGATTTGGAGAACACCAATCAGGAACTTAAAAGTGACTTGAAGGATCTTTACATCAACTCAGCTGTGTAAGGAAATTATTTCTTGAATCTCAGTAACCTGCATTATCATTCTGAGCATTGATGATTTTCTCTACAAATTATTTTTCAATAGTCAAGTTGATGTTGCGGGGAATCGGAAGGCTGTTGTTATCCATGTTCCTTACAGACTTGGGAAGGCTTTCCGTAAAATTCATGTGAGGCTTGTTCGGGAACTGGAGAAGAAATTCAGTGGCAAGGTCAAGAGATTTATGATTTTCAATTGTTTTTCTTAATTTTGTAAGCTGAAAAGTAGTTATAGATATTTTTGCTATATGTTTCATCTTTGTATGATTAAATAATGGTTGACATGTTTTTACTTATTGTTTTGTAGGATGTGATATTGACTGCCACTAGAAGGATACTGAGGCCACCAAAAAAAGGTTCTGCAGTAGTACGGCCTCGAAGCCGCACACTGACACATGTGCATGAAGCAATGTTGGAGGACATTGTTTATCCAGCAGAGATTGTTGGGAAACGTATTCGATATCGTCTTGATGGTTCTAAGATCATCAAGGTATTGAAGCACTCCTTTGCACATTTAAGTGAATGAAAGAAATAGTAGTGGCACTGGTTCTTTTTTCTCTGCATCATTCATGCTTGGATCCAATTCATTCTAGGTATTGTTTTATCATGCATTGCAAAATGGTTGCTTTTACTTTTAGCAAACTGCTTTTAGATGATTTTGATTTGCTAGGATACACTATTTGTGTTTCTGATGATTTAATCTCTTTGCTGTCACGGAACACGAGATTAAAATGCTGCATTAATAAGTAAACCATATTGATAGTGTTCTTTGGTGGCGTTGTGGCAAAACTGTGTAAAAACATGGAACGTATGTTTGTCATTGCTGATGCTGTAGCTTGAAATGTTGTTTTTTGACCTGCAGAGGTAATGTGGCACACCAATAAATAAACCAGCTAATTTGGTTTTTTTTTTTTGGTGTCACTGTTGCAATATCTTATATGTGGCAGCTCAAACATTTTCTTTTTGTGGCCATTAATTAGTTCGGTGAATTAATGTGTGTGTGGTGGTGGGCGGAGCAATAAATCAAATATTGATGATTAGTAGATTATGATAATGGGTATGTGGCTTTAGGTGGTGTTACTTCCCTTTGAGAAAATTATTGGCAAAATAATGGGAGCATGAGTTCTTTGAACCTACTGTCCTTATTGTTGTGTTTGGTTGTTTCTCTAAGTTGTTTTTATTTTATTTCCTCTCTTTTTTCTTTTTCCCTGATGCCCAAATTGTTTTGTATTTCTTTCAACTGCACCTCTTCTGTCCCTCTGAGATTCGGGATTTTGCCTCATTGAATATCTTTTACCGTGCCAGATCTTTTTAGACCCAAAAGAGAGGAACAACACTGAATATAAGCTGGAGAGCTTTGCTGGAGTATACCGCAAACTTACAGGAAAAATTGTGGTGTTTGAATACCCGGTCACCGAGGCATGAAGACATGTTGAGTAAAGCTTATCTTAGACTTATTGTTTCTTGTCAAATTTGCAACTGTGTTTTTAGTCTTGATACTGTTGCTCGGATAAATTTATTTAGATTGAGGGTATTTTTGATGAAGACGATGCTACCCTGAGAACTTTTTTTGAGCTCTGGGAACTTGAATTTGATAAATTTTTTTTTCACTGTTTTGAGTTAATTTGGATAATGAAAGCTTGATCAAAATATTAGCTCTGATGGTTGATGCTATTGGCAGATTAGCTATGCTTAATTACTTTGCTGCCTGCAGTTTTTGAGGGAATTGTGGGAATAATATTCTTGGCGATTGATGAATGAATCACATCACACGATTCTGGCTTAATTACATTGTGTAGCCCGCCATTTTTTGATGACCTACTGGCCACCTCTCGTTTTGAGCAGTAATTCCTGTGGTTTGCCGTTGCTGATATTCTATTGGATCAACTTATTAGCCGCAGTAACTTATTTGTATTAAATCTTTTCGGTTCTCTCAATGCGAAAACTCGTTGGACAAATTATCTTATGACGATCAATGCGGTGGATGTTTGGGATTAAAAACAAATTCTGAAATAGCTTTTGCTCCTTTGACATGCTGGTGCCACCTCCAAGGAGAGAAGAAAGCATCATTTATTGAATGCATATTTAAATTCGGGAAGGTCTCAGACTGGTTTCCAGATTTTCATCGTATGCATGATGAGATTGATTCGATTAATTTCGATCGTGTTGTTTCCTGCTAATTAAAATAAATTACTAAATATTGTAAAAATTAACTTTTTTTTTTTTTTTTTAAATTGTAACTATGTTGATGTAAAGGTGGGGAAGGTAACTGAATATAAACCTAGTTATATTCAAATTTAGTTAACGCTAAAATAGTTCAAACTAAAAAATTAATTAATTTTTTTATTACCATATATATAATAAATTAAATAGTTATTATTATTATTATTATTAAGTATGAAAATAATTTTTTAAGAATTCTTCTATCGCAAAGAGTTTTGTTTCATTTAGATTTCACTTTTTATAAAATCTTTATTATTGAAGTCTTTTTTAACAAAAGATTTTATTTATTTGTAGTCTATTATATCAAATCAATTGATCCCTTTAAAATTTATAAATATAAAATTTAATTTTAATTATATTTTAATCATTTTGTCAATCATATGTTTTGTATAGAGGCATAACTGCTGAGCAAAACTGCATATGAATTGGGTTAGATTACATCACACAATTGACCTCAATCAAACTTAGTTTTATGTTTAAATTATAAATTTTTAGATCAATGGATTGTTCAGTTTGATTTAAGGTCAAGTTGACTTTGAACTAATCCAAAATAATTGGACTCCGATTGAACACGTTTATATTTAAGTTAAATATATAGTTATTATTTTATAGTTAAAATATAACCATTAATAATTAAATATAGAATCAATGAACAACTTAAATGAAATTAAAAATGCTCATCTAAACTTTATTTCTTTTAATTCTTTTCAAATAATTAACATCTTTAAATTTAAAATTATAATTATAATATACGTAAATATATTATAAGAATATATTAAAATAAAAAATAAAAAAAATATTTAGACATAAAGTAGATGGTAGATAAGAAAAGATCTAATAATTAAGAAAAAAATAAATATTCCATCGGTAAAATTACAAGTCGGATCGAATTACACTCATCTTTGGTTGGGTTGATTTTTTTAATTGATCGAATTAAATATATATAATTAAAGATTACAAGTCACAATAAGGTGGCACTTGGGACTTGGGAGTGTATTTGAAGTCGTAAAATTTGTTCTCTTTGACCGGACGAGGGACACGGACTAATTGAGGACACGAGTATAGTTGGATTGGGGAGGCAAACACGCTACCCTCTCTCTCTCTCTCCCCCTTTCGGCGATCGGGCCTCGCAACAGGATTGCTTCGTTCGCCGTCCCCTCCCTTCCACCCCTCACCTCCGAAGAGAGCCCGTCCTCCTCCCGACCCTGGTAGAATTTATGGCAATTCCTTGTAGTCGATCGAGGGTTCCGACGAAGGATCGGAGATGGGTTCTCCCGAGAACTCCAACTGGGTCTTCGATTGTTCTCTGATTGACGACATGCCTGTCGCTGGTGGCGATTTCCAGGCGCCCGGAACCGGATTCTACTGGAATCCTCAAGGAATTAACAATTCCTCCAATTCCAGGTATGCTGGACTGCGTTCTTGATGACTTCTTGATGCTGCCCATAGATTCTTGTTCTAGGGTTTCTTATATCGAGCTCTGATTTTCTTTATGAACCAAAGATTCAACATTTTTTGATTGTGATTTTCTGTTATTTCATTGGCGCTGCGGTTTTTTCCCAGTGTTTTTTTGTGTCCAATGTTTACCGTATTATTGGCTATTAACGGCCAGATATTCTCCTAAATTAGGGTTTTATGTAGATGGTGATCCGATTCCAACTATCTTTGGTTCTCATGATTCTTGGAGGGTGATATATCCAAAATCATTAGGTTTCTCGAGCATGATTGAATGTATATCTCACAACGGAGATCTTTTCTAGTTTAAATTGGTACAGGCTCATTGGTCGCGTTTGAAATTTTAGATTGGCAATTCATTAAAGATTTTTCAGCTATCATTTGTGTGCACTGCTCATGTAATTAGCCATTCTCTATTTGTTGTAATTATGCTGCTATAGCCCTTTTGCATTCTATCTTATAACTTGTCTTGGTATTTCAGCCTGATAGAGAGCATAGTCCTGTGAAAGCATATGTCCTGTGAGAGCATATCAATACGCTGATGATATGGTGAACTTTTGCGAATAACCATGAAACTTTAATTTTGAAGATTTTATAATTGGTATCATGACGCGTGATTTTTATCTTTTAGTAGAAAGAAGGCACATGGAGCATGTCCATTAGGTTTTTCTTTAAGTATTTCCAAGCAGACCTCTGATTGGATAACTGTGATGTACGGATTAATTGGAGGTGGGCTAAGTATTAGAGGAATTTTCCTTTTTGGTTTTCATTGTTTTCTTTTCCTTTTTTTACCAATGATAAGTATTATTACATGTTTGCCATGTATAATTGCCTAATGCATATCTATATCCAGGTTCAATATGGTTTAGTTTGTAGCGCAGAAGTAGGAGAGGATTTATGTTGAATTTGCACAAGTGGAGGGATCATGAAATAGAAGTGGGTATTATTAGTTTGTTGGGAGATGATGTATAGGGAGAAGAGGAAAGATTACTTAATATTAAAATGTCAAAGACGCCTGACTTGTCCTTTTGAAAATTGTAGGAAGCTCTTATAGCATTTTTTTTAAAATGGAGGTTTATGGATGTCATACTGCAATTTGCAAATGGAGCTTCGGTAGCCAATTTCTTTAATTTATCTCCAACATTTAAAGATTTTATTTATATATTTATTTATTTATTTATTCCTTTTTCTAGTAAAAGAAGCCCTGATTGGAGAATTTCCGAATCCATAGGTGATCGCAGTTTTTTTTTCCTTTTTTGGTAAACAATCATAGATTTTTGAATTGTCATGTGATAACACTTTTGAGTTGGGAGATTGGTGTTGTTGGGTCTATCTTGATTATTGCAAGGTGGAGGAAGTGCTCATGGTTTGGGATTTCTGTGGTTTAACATGTTTTGCTTGTACACACTTTTTAAGGATTAGAGCTAGAATAGAGAATGAAGAGTGGTTATTAGGCTCTGAATTAGGATTTAGAAAATAGCATAGGTCCAAGATAGCTGCTGGTGTGAGAATTACACTCATGTAGTGCACTGTCCCTCCCTCATACCCTTTCTTATTTCTAACAGAAAGACTCCTTGATCTAACAATGTTCTATCTAAAAAAGTGAATAAAATATTATCACTTTGGAAAGTATCATAAAGTTCATAGGGTTTGACTATAGTTTTATGCTGGCTGTCAATCTACCGCAACCTTGCTTCGTCCAAACTTAGGACCAGCTATGTATAAAAAAAAAAAGCTCATATATAGGCAGAGTTAAAACCATGTATAAGTTACTCATACTTAACATAAAATCTTTAGATTCTAATGTATTTCATAAGTTAGAATTACGGCGAAATGCATTAGAATTTAAAGGTTTTAGGTTAAGTCGAATAAAGGCAAAATATGTGGAATGCAATTTAAGTATAATTAAAAATAAAGATGAACATGGAGTACAAATTGGGGACCATGAAGTTACTAAAAATAATTATTTTCGGTATTTAGGATCAATTATTCATAAGAAGATATTGATGATAACGTTGTCCATAAGATTAAAGTAGATTGGATCAAATGGAAAAGTACAATCAAAGTATTATGTGATCGTAAAGTACTTATCAAGTTAAAGAAAAAGTTTTATACAACAACTATAACATCATCCATATTTTATGGTACGAAATGTTGGATAAGTTAGAAAAATACATGTATATAATATGAATGTGACAGAAATGAGAATGTTAAGACTGATGTGTGGTAATACAAGAAAAGATAGAATAAGAAATGAAATCATTCGTAAAAGGTAGAGGTAGCTTCAATTGAAGATAAATTAAAGGGAGGACAACTTAAATAGTTTGGACATGGTAACGTAGACCTAAAGATACATTTGTGCAGAAGAGTGACTTGATATATGTAGAGAAAAAAAAGAGAGATAAATCGAAAATCATATGGAAGGAAGTGATAAAGAAAGATTTAGAGTTTTGCATCTTATAGAAAATATGACTCAAGATATAGCTGAATGGAGAAAAAGGATTTATATAGTCAACCCTAACTAGTTTAGGATTAAGGCTTTGTTGTTGTTATTGAAAAGCAGTATAAAGTCAACATCAAAGTTCTTCTTGAAACATCGCATCTGATGATCTCAAGGACTAGAGACTCTTGGTAACTACTTTATGAAATCCTCATGTTTCTTATTGCATAATAACTTGGGCTAGTTGAAAATTTTGCAGTGGACATAGATGTTAAAAAAAAGGTTGGATCAGAACCATAAGTTCTCTTGGAACATCCTAGTAATATTTTCATGCCAATTTTTGTGTTCTCAACTGCATGCCATTCCTAAGAAAGTTAATAAGAAATGCTGGAAACATATTATTAATAGTTTGTTTAGGGAAAGCATTGCACATCATAAAATATTGATAAATCCTTGCAGTATGGTGACATTCTCACTCATTTTGCTATGATCACATTTTTCATATTTTCTGAGTTTAAGTGTTCTGATTTTTATATTTAATAATGTCTGGCCATCTTTTGTTCTCCTTATCAAGTATCATTTTTGTCAAATTAAAATGTTGCATCTTATTCCAAGATATACATTTTCCTGTTCTGAATTTCATACTTTTAGCATTTTTTTTCTTGATTACCATTTTTTCATTATAATGCTCCTTGGATTGTCATATTTCTTTGACATGTGACTGTTTTTTTTTGTCAGTGTGGAAATTAGTGTCTCCTTTGGGGATTCTGCTGGCATTAAAGAGTCAGGCTCCAAGAAACGGTTTGATTTATAATACTATGAGCTCATAATGTCAGGTTAAAATGCTTCATAAGCTGTTTGTTTATTTGGTCTGAAGTTACTAAATATTTCTGAATTACAGTGTTAGATCAGAATCTTCCTGTCAGCCCAGCTCCAAAGCCTGCAGGGAAAAAATTAGACGAGATAGGTTGAATGATAGGTATACACACTGCTTTATACATATCTTATAATGTGTTTTGAATGGTTGATTTTCTTTAAGCTTCATCAGTTTTATCGTGAGCTTTCTTAACATTGGCTTGATTATAAGGTTCTTGGAGTTGGGATCCATTTTGGAACCAGGAAAGCCACCGAAAGTGGACAAAACTGCTATCTTAAGTGATGCTGTCCGCATGGTGACTCAATTACGCAGTGAAGCACAAAAGCTGAAGGATTCAAATGAGAGTCTTCAGGAGAAGATCAAAGAATTGAAGGTCCATTTGAATTTATCTTTCATCTACTTCAGTGTATCCATGATCAATGAGTTTGAACCTATAAATTGTATGAGAAAGCTGGCCAGATATTTTTTTTTACACGTGTTACAATATTTTCAAATTTATTATACTGCATGGACATGGAGTCTTTGATTGTATTATAGTCTTTTACAACACATGCATTTCATAGCTTGATATTTGGCTCCTGGGTGTGATGTATTTATCATTATATGCATCTAAATAGGCTGTTATGGGATGTACATGCTTAAGATCTATGGTATCAGAGCTTAGGATTTACATCATGTGTCATCAACTGAGGACCTGTCTGTAAGATTGGTTTATCCTTTTCCAATATCTAAATTGGTTTGAATGATGATGTGATTCATTATGCTCTATTGTTTTGCCATAGACAAGGTTAATATGATTGACTGACTGTTGAGTTTTGTGATCAAGGTTGATTTTGTTGAAGCCTTCTGACACTAGATGGTATTATGAGAGTTATATTTTTTTTTTGCCTTGAAGGCTATTCAATGTCCTGCACTTGATGCCTTCATCTCTATAACTAGACATGACTGGTTTTTCTCTTTTTATACTAGTTTGGTTGATCAAAGAATGATTTTCCAATTGTCTTCATTATCACAGGGTCCTGTTAAACTGGGGCTCTTTTGCCTTGTTTGAATCTCAGTTGCATATCCGTTTGGTTTTTGAACTCTATAGCAAGATTGACAGAATGTGATTGTTTGTACTGACTGGACTCTTTGTGATGATCTGGTTCACTATCATTGCCCAGACTTTTACTTAGTTCCCTTTATATTTTTAATAAAGTGTTTGAACATTTAATGTTAGTTTTAAGTCTACTGAAAGATCGATAGTTTTAAGCCTTTGGAGTTGTTGGATAGTAGGTAGGGTCTAGAACTCTAACAAAGATTTCATTGTGTGAAACTAGTATGGATTGACTTTAAATATTGAAGAACAGGAAGTTTTGGTTTGAAAATTCTGTATATTGGTGAATTGGTTAAAATCTTGTGGGAGTAAATAAATTGAAGACGGCGCCCCAATTACTTGAGAGACTTGTTACTTAGGTTATGGAAGAAGGGGAAGGCCTGAGACAAATTTGATAGATGTTATGAAAATGAATTTGATAAAACTTATATTAGCCTTTAATATGATGTATGGGTATTTCTATTAAAGATTGAAGGGGGGCTGTATTAACTGGCGGGACATGGATTTTATGTGGTCTAGGAGGGAATAGGGAAGGACCCCAGAGAAACTTGATCATATTTTGTGGATTGAAGGAGCTTGTATTTGACAGAGGTTGTACAACATGATAATAATAAATGACCATCAGACTATTTAGCTATCCAAAACCAATGTTGAAGGCGGCTTTTTATTTGTTATGTGCATGCCTTTGTATTTAACTTAGCCAGCAAGCCATATCTATCAGTATGTTTGTATGTTTATCTGTCTGTATGCATGTATGCATATTGCCCTGTATTGGGAGTAGTAGAGTCAGAATATTGGTTAGAGAGCCAAATTTGGTGCCATTAAATGTAGTAGTTAAGAGTTTTAGCTAAAAAGACCATTGCTGGATACCTAGGTATAGTTTTGATGTCTTTTGGTATCTTACCTTTTAGTAAGATTATTGTTAAAAGGCCTAACATGGAAGGGACAAACTCATCAAGCAATAATTTACTGAGCCATCCCAAACTGCCTAATGCAGGGCATATCAAACCAAACCAGCGTGAAACCAGTAAGGTTTGGGCTCCCCAATTTGGATTCAGGGTTGAACTATGATGAATCAGGTTGAGCTGCTATGAGCTGCCTGGTTTTTTAGCGATTTCTGGCATTCTAAGGGATGAACTGACCTGAACCAGTTCCTACCATTTATAATCTCTCTTGCAAGCACATCATCCTCTTGTCTTCTCATTTAGCTGCCCCCCAACATCTTGGACTGACCTCACCAAGCTCACTTGATGCTTCCAACATTGCCGCACCAATCTTTGCTGCCACAAGGGTGCCAACTAGGACCAATAAGTGTGGAAAGGGGGGTGGGATCGAGTAAGGAGGTAAAGGCAGTGCTGGTGCCTGACTAGCTTTGCTGCATACTTTGCTTCAGCATGGTATGTGCTAGTGCCATGCTAACCAAGTACCTGACTGGCATGGGTCATGATGCCAGTTTTGTGATCATTTGTGTGCAACAGGCTTAGCAAAAGATTTAGGCAATCTGTTGTATGACTCTAGATTATAAAATCTGAGACTAATGGATAACATATTTGACAAATAGGTATAAAATCAAGCGATCTCTTTCTTTGTTGTTCATGGATTTGGGTTTACATGAGATGATTGTGAAAATGAAGTTTTTGCAATTGAATAATGTTCATGCTTTGTTTTTAGCCACCAATTCAGCAAGAGTTTGGATAAGTAACTTGATGATCAATATCGTTACCACCACCAACTGATTGCGTCACTAATTTGCAATCCATGAGTATATATCTGTGCATTGAATGAATCATAACAAATTGTAAAATGTGCGAAGGATTGAATAATTAATGGTTATTTTGATCTCTGGAGAATAATGAAGAGATCTTTTTGGTCAGTGAAGAAATCCTAGATAATATTTGAGAATAACTAAGTAATTTAGAGATATTTGTTTATGTAGCTTTATTTGTTTTTATGCATTCTTAAATCTAAGAGTTAAACTGGTACTTGATCATATGATACTGCAGGCTGAGAAGAACGAGCTTCGCGATGAGAAACAAAGGCTGAAGGCAGAGAAAGAGAACCTAGAGCAGCAAATAAAGATCTTAAATACTCGACCAAGCTTTATAGGACACCCTCCTGTAATTCCTGCGCCTTTTGCTGCACAAGGGCAAGCAGCAACGCACAAGATGATGATGCCCGTCATTGGCTACCCTGGATTCCCTATGTGGCAATTCATGCCGCCGGCGGATGTTGATACCTCACAGGATACTGAATCATGTCCTCCGGTTGCCTAAGCGCATTGATTACCGCCATAGCTAATTTCTCTATCAACTGCTTTACTTTGGCTTTTGTGTAAGACAACATTGTTTCTTTTCCATTCCAGGCTTTGCTTGTCAGTAGTATGACCATGGATTGGAGAAGTTTGGGTTTCAAGTAGCTAGGGACTATCTAATGGTTTAACTGTAAATTATAATAAAAAGGCCTCAGCTTTCCCATCAGTGTCAAAATAAACCAAGGTTATTCTCTCTCCTCCATCAGGGCGTGTGAATCTGGAAGAACATGGTGATTAGTTTTGATTTAGTGTAGGAGATTATATCCTTTTTTTTTTTTTTTTTCATGAGTATCGTCAGTAGGATTGGCATTTTTAATGCATTGTATAAATGAAATATGCCTCGAGGAATGATTCTACGGTATGGCATTGAAATTGTTTATCAATTTTCTTTCGACGCGTAAAGCCTGAAATCAGTTCTGCTCGTTTCGATCACCTGCCTTTGCAGTCAATCAATAATTTGCAAAGGTTGACATGGTGTTGCAAGGTATCCAATGCTTGGTAAATTCGAAGTGCAATTCTAACTGACATAAAGACAAGATTCATGTTCAATATTCATGGCCGAGTGTTTGGGAGAGTAAATTTGAAATAAGTCTAAACTATAAACGGTAGATTGCCATGCTTCTATATTGACATTATTTATATTTCATTTGTTGATTGGAGATTCCCTAAAGGAGCTAAGCTAATTCTTTACTGTTGTCTGACATGATAATTTGACTATTCAGATCAAGCAACATGTATTATATTGGGAACTTCATTAGTCTCCCTGCGTTTTCAAAGTTCACTTCATAAATTTGGTTTCCCTGCAATAGCTTTTATTTTGCACCATATAAAAGTGCAAAAGAGGTTATCGTGAGAGGCCAATATATCCAAGAGATTTAGTTGTACGCATCCAGCTTCTCCATCCAGTATAAATGCAAGGACTTGCATTACGCGGAAGAAGTGCGAACTTTTGTGGGCTAATTTGTCTGCCATTTTTTCTAATTTTTAATTTTAAAATTATGTTGACGGTTTTTATTCTTCTTTTGAAAATAAATAATCTTGGGAAATTATGTTACGCACTGTGCTCTCAGGTTGTTAGCTTTTTTTTTTTAGAAAAAAAAATTATACCTTTCTTATTGAGCTAATTGTTAGGTTAGGTATAAAATTTAATCATGAGTTTTCTCAATATTTTAGATGCTTCAGTTAGAAAGAGTAATCTTTTAATGGTACTTGATACTGATTACCTAAACTAATATGAATAGAAATAATTAAGAAAGATATAACTATTTGTAATTTAAGTGTCATCCTTAGAGCAGAGTAGAGGAATCAGATTCATATAGTCAACCTCATATAGTTGAGAAAAGATGCTTAGATGAATTGAATTTAGTCGAGTCTTCTCAACTTGAATTGTGCATTGAAGTTTTGCTCCTGTGTTTAATGAGAAAAAAATTAAAAGAACAATGATGCCCAAATAATCAGTAAAGCCAAGATTATGTAGGAGAGTGAAAACCCAATCAGTCAACATCTATATATTTCTTATGTGCAATTATGATTTGTTGTCCAATCCATTACTTGATTTACAACAATGTAGGTATCTATTCTTTAAAAGGTACTTATTGGCTTATTTATATATCTAAACATTACAATGAAATCCAATTTGAATTGAAGTAATTTGGATCAAAGCAAATGACCATCTAATATCAATGGATTGATAAGTGATCCACACCAATAACATACGGGAATTTTTTTCTGTTGTATGCAGAATTTGTTGTTCTTTGGATAATTAGGATATCCATGTATTGTTTAATTATTTTTGTTCTACAAACATATACTTGAGTAACCAATTACATGGCATTCCCTTTAAAGAAAGAAAAAAAATTTAAAGCATCGAAGACGTTCCATTACGTCATCTATTAAATATACAATGTTAAAAATCCTAGGATTTACTCACAACAATGCTATATATCAATATTGAGTTCTTATTATGACATTTATTAGCTTGAGCTCTCATCAAAACTTTAGACATTACATCAAAAAAGAGAACTTTATACATTTGATAGAAATGTCAAGCTTAATCTTGTTTTTTGAGTTTTTCTGCTCATCCTAAAATATTTAACTTCATAAAATTTGATTTTCTTTCTTTAAATTATATTTTATCTTTTGCATTATATAAAAGTAAGTTTTTCACCTTTGGGCTTTCATAACCTTTGGGTGCGGTTTAATTAATCCATATCGATCATGGTAAATAATGAGCATAGAAAAGTACCTAATTCTTTTAGATCTTTGAAGTATTTTCTTGTACAACACCAGTTCTATAGGAAGAAATACTTGCTTTAGAGACCCAATAGATAGATCATAGGGTTATATCTATTGCACTGGATTCAGTTCACATGACTCTAACTATAGAATGTCTATCTAGTTGGTAATGCCTCCTTTTCTTCAAGCATGGACTAATTGTATTTTGGAATCGATACGGAACCAATTCAATTAGATTGGTTCAACTTTAGATCAATTCTAACTTTTAAGATAGAATTTTTTTTCTTTTTTATTTTATACATATATAATATTTAATAGTTTAAATTTCTCGCTTAGTTATATTTAATAAAAAAGTATATAGATAATATTTCTTGACTAATTTTATACTTAAAATCTTTTAGTAGGGTTGATAGATAACTTTACCTAATGTTTTAGGTTTAATCTTTGGAAACAAACTAACTCAATCTTATTAAATTGGGTTGGCATCAACTCTTAGTTTACCATAATCAATTACTCATCTCTATCTTTTTATTTTTTATTTTTTAAAAAAAACGGGAGAGAAAAAATAAACCCTCATAAAATATATATAGATGCAAGGAGTTCTAAAGTAACCAAATACATAAAAGTCCAAGTAAAATATTCTGAATGATTAGCCGAAGAGAACTTGTGAGCCTCCAAATATCCTTCATCAAGAGCATATGAACATCATCCATGCTACCTACTCGAGGGTCAGCCAACCTTAATTAGTAGTTTTTGAATCCCTTTCCTGCATAATGAGTTGCTAGAAGTTGCACAACAGCATGTCGGTTCCCTTACCTAGCTCCGTGAAGCAGCTAAAGCTCCGCCGGTGAAACTGGAACACCTAATAAACTACAAGTAATGTGGCTGATCTAGCGCCGTTAGAATAAATGGTAATAGCAACTAATGGAAGTCCTCCTCTAACCCCGAGACCCCCCTTCGGTCGCGGGGTGCACAAGCATCATCTCACCCCCGAGACCCCCTCCGGTCTCGGGGTTAGGTCATTGCATCCCGACCCCGAGAACCCCCTTCGGTCTCGGGGTGCACAAGCATCATCTCACCCCCGAGACCCCTCCGGTCTCGGGGTGAGGTCATTGCATCCCGACCCCGAGACCCCCTCCGGTCTCGGGGTGCACAAGCATCATCTCACCCCCGAGACCCCCTCGGTCTCGGGGTGAGGTCACTGCATCCCGACCCCGAGAACCCCCTCCGGTCTCGGGTGCACAAGCATCATCTTACCCCCGAATCCCCTCCGGTCTCAGGGTGAGGTCACCGTATCTCAACCCCGAGACCCCCCTCCGATCTCGGGGTGCACAAGCATCATCTCACCCCCGAGACCCCTCCGGTCTCGGGATGAGGTCATTGCATCCCGACCCCGAGAACCCCCTCCGGTCTCGGGGTGCACAAGCATCATCTCACCCCCGAGACCCCCTCCGGTCTCGGGGTGAGGTCATTGCATCTTGACCCTGAGAACCCCTTCCGGTCTCGGGGTGCACAAGCATCATCTCACCCCGAGACCCCTTCCGGTCTCGGGTGAGGTTACCGCATCTCAACCCCGAGACCCCCTCCGGTATCGGTTGCACAAGTATCATCTCACCCCCGAGACCCCCTCTGGTTTCGGGGTGAGGTCACCGCATCTCAACCCCGAAACCCCCCTCCGGTCTCGGGGTGCACAAGTATCATCTCACCCCCGAGACCCCTCCGGTCTTGGGGTGAGGTCACCGCATCTCAACCCCGAGACCCCCCTCCGGTCTCGGGTGTACAAGCATCATTTCACCCCCAAGACCCCCTCCGGTCTCGGGGTGAGGTCACCGCATCTCAACCCCGAGACCCCCCTCCGGTCTCGGGGTGCACAAGCATCACCTCACCCTTGAGACCCCCTTCGGTCTCGGGATGAGGTTACTACATCTCAACCTCAAGACCCCCTCCGGTCTCGGGGTGCGCAAGCATCATCAACATTCAATACGTGAACTGGCCTTCGAACCAAACGACAACCTCGGGCCACTTGGCGCACCCACGTGACCCGCCGTGCGCTCGTGGCTGCTTGCGGCCATACCTCATAACGGCGTATGGTGCATTGCATGTGTCACTGTACATGACCATGCCCCGTTACGGAGTACGATTCACTACCACTTGCAACTGTGCGCGGTCATGTCAAGCAACGATGCGCACCAAATGCAACCGCGGCTACTAGACACCTGTAAAGCCATATTGACAGGTAACATAGGATGCCTCCGGTGCGCACAGTGACGGTACGACATCAATCTTCTGAAACAGAAGGATGGGACATTTGAACAGGTATAAAAGCACGCGCTCGCGTTGTAAGTAGGATCTTGAACTCTGGTTTTCTAGTTTTTCCTACTAGCTGAAACCCTAACTGTATCAGCTTCCTTCTGCTGAGTAGTTCTTGTCTGATCCCAAATAACTAACTTTGAGCGTCGGAGGGTCCCCACCGGAACATCCGGTCTCCGGGGACTTTTCTTGCAGGGGTCCGAGAGAAGGACGTCCGTCTTCCCCGACGTTTGAAGAAGGTGACTTGGCATCATCAACAAGCATCTACAACCACTTGGTGATGACCAAGTCCCCTAACAACAGAACTCTCACATCCTCGCACTCCATCATTCCTCACTCTCCCGTCAAAGTTAGAGGGTAGTGATTCTCAAGTGAAAAAGAGTAAATGGGAAGGTGCAAAGACTGCAGGATAGGAGCCACAAACAAATTCCTGACCACCAAAGAATCACTATCAGAGGAAGCAGAAATGAATTGAACAGCACGAAGAGTAGCTGCCATGAAGACTGTATGGAGACTTAAAAAAAGTTTATCAGAACTACTTTTGAGTTTCTGGCCAACCATATGTGGTAAATTTAAAGATAGACGGCACCATGGCAGCTCGAGGTGGTGGAGCTCAATTCCACACTGCGAGAGCTTTAGAACAATGGAGAAGAGTACGCTCAATGATCTCGTCCACATCCAAACAAGAGTCGCAAACGAATCGCATGCTCGCGCGAACGGCAAGAAAGATAATTCCAACCTACTTTTCATAGAAATTGATGTGGCTAGTAGCCACAAGGGCAATTTCGGCAAAACTAAAATATTAGTGCGCTCGGTATCTCCAAGCCTGCCGAGTCGGCCCCGACCATTCCTGGTCGGCCCCTCTCGGTCCCGACGTCTCCAAGCCTGCCGAGTCGGCCCCGACCATTCCTGGTCGGCCTCTCTCGGCCCCGGCAGCTCCAAGCCTCCCGAGTCGGCCCCGACCATTCTTGGTTGGCCCCTCTCGGCCCCAACGTCTCCAAGCCCGCCGAGTCGGCCCCAACCATTCCTGGTCGGCCCCTCTCGCCCGGCGTCTCCAAGCCCGCCGAGTCGGCCCAGACCATTCCTGGTCGGTCTCTCTCGGCCCCGGTAGCTCCAAGCCTGCCGAGTCGGCCCGACCATTCCTGGTCGGCCTCTCTTAGCCCCGGTAGCTCCAAGCCTCCCGAGTCGGCCCCGACCATTCTTGGTCGGCCCCTCTCGGCCCCGGCGTCTCCAAGCCCGCCGAGTCGCCCCGACCATTCTTGGTCGGCCCCTCTCGGCCCTGACATCTCAAGCCCGCCGAGTCGGCCCGACCATTCCTGGTCGGCCCCTCTCGGCCCCGGCGTCTCCAAGCCTGCCGAGTCGGCCCCGACCATTCATGGTTGGCCCCTCTCGGCCCCGGCATCTCCAGTCCGTCCAACCAGCCCCGACCATTCCTGGTCGGCCCCGCCCCGGCACTTCTTAGTTGGCGAGGTTGGCCCCGGCCATCCCTGGTCAACCCAGCTCGGCCTCGGCTCCTTCGGAAGAGTCGAGACTTTCCAGTTTCCTCCAAATCTGCCCCAACGCGGCTCTGGTAGCTCAGGACACCATCTCTCTGACCCACCACCTAACAACGCCAGATCCAACTACCCACTGGCCACGCTGCTGATGGGACTGGACCCAACTACCCAATAGCCCTACTAGCTGATGGGACTTAGCCCACCAACCGCCATTTTTTCCCTCTCCGATGGGACAGGACCCACCAACCAGCCCAGGTTCACACAACTCCCAAGAACTCCGCGGACATTTCCTTTTCACGGAATCCCACGTGATCATGCAAGTGTCAACCCCTATAAAGAGGTAAATCCATCCAATAATCAGGTATGAGTGAGAACCCCAAGAAATCGCTATCCTAACACCCAGAGAGGAATCCCTCCTCCCGGGAACCCCCCCTCCCTTTTCTTATCTAAAAGGAGCTCATTCAAGCTCCTCCTCAGCTGTGACCTCGATCGCTAACTTGAGCATCGGAGGGTTCCACCGGGGAATCCCTCGGTCTTGGGGCTTTTTGCAGGAAACTCGGTGGAGAAAAGATCCTCTGATCAATCCGCTTTCTTATCCCAGCGTTTAGGACCAGTGATCGGGCGTCATCAGATTGGCACGCCAGAAAGGGGGCAACACGGTGCAGGACGCAGTAGGTATCTCAGGGCCTCCCTATGCTACATCTCACCGAATTCTACTCCCCCCTATTTTCTCCTTGAAGCCATGGTGGTGACACGAGCTCAGACGCTTTCGTTAGCTGTCCAGCGGGGCTTCCCCCACCAGTTAGATAGCAGAGGCCAATCCCCCTGCTACCGATCCTCCCGTCGCCTGCCCACCACCAGATGCAGCTGTTCAAACTGCGGAGCGACTAGCAACCCTCTACCAGCAAGTCCAAACTCTCACCGCTATGGTCCACGGGCTCCAGCAGCAGCAGTCCGTGGCCACCCAGCACTAGACCGCTCCCTCCGCCAGTCAGCAGTCGGCAAGGGGAGGCTCTCCTTGGCGGGAGGCTGGTCGGTGGGAGGCTGATCGTCGCCCAGCTTCCCTAGGAAGCCTCACCGCAAGCCCCCCAAGCGGCCGCGGTCCCCTGATCGTGGCCCCAGCAAACTTCCTCCGAGCCACATTATCAGGAGGAGCCAAAGCGGAAGTCCGACTCCCACGTCCTTCTCCTTATCTTTCTTCCTCTTCCTCTTCCTCTGAACCATCCCGGAGGGCCCCGGCAATCAGCTGCCAGGCGGAGGAACGCCTGGACGAGTACAATAGGCGACTAGATGAACTCGCCAGGAAAATCAATCACCAATCGGAGGAAGAGTTTGACACCCATCCTCCTTACACTCGCCGGATATTGGAGGAGCCTGTTCCCTCCAGATTCCGCTTCCCCCAGGTAGATCATTCGATGGTACGACAGATCCTCTCGACCATCTCGAGAGCTATAAAGCAATGATGCAAGTCCAAGGCACTTCGGATGCCCTTCTCTGCAAAGCCTTTCCCGCCACTCTACGGAAGGCCGCTCGCGCATGGCACTCGCGCCTGCCCCCTCACAGCATCGACTCCTTCCGAGAGCTGGAGAAGGCCTTTCTGGCACATTTCGATTCCTGCCGGTGGATCCCAAGGGTAGCGGACAGCCTCTTCTCTGTGCACCAGAAGGAGGGGGAGTCGCTGCGGGACTTTGTTTCCCGGTTCAAGGCTGCCGCCCTCGAAGTCTACCATCTCGACGATGCGTAGCGACGTTGGCGCTGAAGCGGGACTCCTCCCATCCCGCTTCACCTTCTCCTTGGAAAAAAAACCCCGAGCTCTTACTCCGACCTCCTTCTCCGGGCTCAAAAGTACATCCGTGCGGATGAGGCTGACTCCACCCACCGAGAATCTTCAAGGAGCTCCAGTCACAAACCCGCTCGCCCTGAGCCGAGTGGACCCGGCGGTCTAACCCGCCTCGCCGACCCAACAATCAAGCTGAATACAAAGCCCTGTTGGCCGGATTAAGGCTAGCCCAGGAGTTTGGAATAAGGCGTCTCAGAGCTTTCACAGACTCGCAACTCATCTCTAGGAAAATCAACGGAGAATACAAGGCACGCGACCTTGTTATGACTCAGTACTTGAGCAAGGTTTAGCTTTTGATCTCCCCGCTACCTTACTTCAGTATTAGTTACATTCCCCGGAGCAAGAATGCCAAGGCCGACATCCTCTCTCGTCTGGCTACCTCTACTGACGGCATGGCAAGTGATGCTTACATTGAATATTTAGAAAGGCCTAGCATAGAGGATAGCGAGGAAGTCCTCCCGCTCACCCAAGAGCTCACATGGATGGATGCCTACGTCCGCTATCTCACTGATGGCATACTCCCTGATGATCGCAATGAAGCCAGGCTGCTCAAGTGGAGGGCCTCCAAATTCATCCTCCTCGACAGGCGTATATACAAGGTCGTTCTCCTACCCCCTGCTCAAGTGTGTAGGACCCGCCGACGCCGACTACATCCTCAGAGAAATCCATGAGGCATCTGTAAAAATCATCTGGGGGGCAGATCCTTAGCCCAAAAGGCTCTCCGTCAGGGATACTTCTGGCTCACTATGAGGGAGGACGTGACTAAATTAGTTCAGAAATGCGATGGGTGTCAACGCCACGTACACATTCAACATCAACCATCTACCCCGCTGAGCCCGCTCTCAGCCCCATGGCCTTTCGCTCAATGGGGAATGGACATCCTCGGGCCATTCCCCCCAACTTCAGGGCAACGAGATTCTTACTAGTCGCCATCGACTACTTCACCAAATGGGTCGAGGTCGAGGCACTGGCCAAGATCATGGAAAGCAAGGTCAAGGCTTTCTTCTGGAAATCGATCATATGCCGATTTGGCCTGCCTCACACCCTCGTCATGGACAACGGCCATCAATTCAACAATGAAGTATTTAAAGCCTTCTGTGACAAACTAGGCATTCATCACAGATTCACTTCTGTCGGCCACCCCCAAACCAACGGAGAGGCCGAGGTCATGAACCGGAGGACTCAGAACTCGGCTAGATGGGATCCAAAAGTTAGTGGGTGGAAGAGCTCCCCAGTATGATATGGGCTTACCACATGACCCCCAGAGCCCCGACGGGCAAGACTCCCTTTAGTCTTGCCTTCGGATCTGAGGCCGTCATTCCCGTTGAGATTGGACTACCTAGTCCACGTGTGGAGTCCTTCAACGAGGAAAACAACTCTGCGCTGATTCGGGCTAGTCTGGACTTCATCGACGAGGCGCATGATCGGGCGAGGCTACGCATGGCGACCTTTCATCAGCGAGCGGCCAAGTATTACAATGCTCGAGTTCATCTCAAGGTTTTTCGCCATGGAGACTTGGTTTTGAGAAAAGCTGAGGTTTCTAAGCCTATAGAGGGAGGCAAGTATCCCCCAACTGGGAGGGCCCTTATCGTGTTGCCGAGACACTCCACCGGGGGGCATACAAGCTAGAAGAGCTCAACCGACAACCCATTCCATGTACCTGGAATGCGGATAACCTCGCCAATATTATCAATAGTGTATTCCCCTGGGGCATGGGCAATAAAGGAGGTCCCTTCTGACGCCACAGCCTACTCTCCCTTGCACCCAAAAACCAGTCTCTTAAAAGGCTCACCGGCATTGCGGCTAACAGGACACCACTCGGCCCCAGCATGGCGGTGCCCCCGAGTCGGTTAAGACCCTAATAGCTCCGTACCCGGTCAGTTGCCCCTCAAGCAGCACACAAACTCCTGAGATGGTTCAAAAGGAGCTCACCGGTATCGCGGCTAACGAGACACCACTCGGCCCCAGCACTGTGGTGCCCCCAAGTCGGTTAAGACCCTAACAGCTCGTACCCGATCGAATCACCCCTCAGATGGCATACAAACCCTGAGGTAGTCTAAAAGGAGCTCACCGGCATCGTGGCTAATGGGACACCACTCGGCCCTGGCACGATGGTGCCCCCGAGTCGGTTAAGACCCTAACAGCTCCGTACTCGATCGAGTCACCCCTCAGATGGCACACAAATCCCTGAGATGGTTCAAAAGGAGCTCACCGGTATCGCGGCTAATGGGACACCACTCGGCCCCGGCACGGCGGTGCCCTCGAGTCGGTTAAGACCCTAACAGCTCCGTACCCGATCGAGTCGCCCCTCAGGCGGCACACAAACCCCTGAGGTGGTTCAAAAGGAGCTCACTGGCATTGCGGCTAACGGACACCATTCGGCCCCAGCACGGGGTGCCCTCGAGTCGGTTAAGACCCTAACAGCTCCGTACCCGGTCGAGTCGCCCCTCAGGCGGCACACAAACCCCTAGGTGGTCTAAAAGGAGCTCACCGGCATCGCGGCTAATGGGACACCACTCGGCCCTGGCACGGCGGTGCCCCCGAGTTGGTTAAGACCCTAACAGCTCCGTACCCGATCGAGTCGCCCCTCAGGCGGCGCACAAACCCCTAAGGTGGTTCAAAAGGAGCTCACCGGCATCGCGGCTAATGGGACACCACTCGGCCCCAGCACGGTGGTGCCCCCGAGTCGGTTAAGATCCTAACAGCTCCATACCCGATCGAGTCGCCCCTCAGGCGGCACACAAACCCCTAAGGCGGTCTAAAAGGAGCTCACCGACATCGCGGCTAATAGGAACCATTCGGCCCCAGCACGATGGTGCCCCCTAGTCGGTTAAGACCCTAACAGCTCGTACCCGGTCGAGTCACCCCTCAGGCGGCACACAAACCCTTGATATGGTTTAAAAGGATCACGCACCACAGCTTGCAGGACAACTCTCGACCCCGGCACGACAGTGTTTCCCCTAATAGCTCCATATGCGTTCAGGTCGCCCTTCACATGGAACCCAGACCATGGAGATAGCTCCAGAAGGCTCCGCGTGGCCCTCACGGACTCTGGCTCAGCCACAGCCTTTCCCGGTTGACCCTGATCGACCCAGGCACCTCCAACACTGGCTGAGTTGGTGTAAGCCTCCCCTGGTCGGCCTCGCTCGTCCTTGGCACCCTCGCGTCGGCTGAGTCAGCCTCGACCATCTCTGGTCAGTCCCAACGCCTCTGAAATTAATCTTGGCGTCAAGTCGCCCATGGGTCTTTCCAAGCCTTTAGAAGATTCATACGCAAATGAGTCTTCCCTCGAATAGTCTACAGCATCGTGAGGCCTCTTGAGTAACCTTCGATATGGCCGGCCTACATTCCGGGATGCATTCGAACATCATCCAGTCCAAAGTCGCAGTTCGGCTGCGGCATGGTCAACATATGCAACGTTTGAAGCTAAGAAAATTTTAGAGGATGCAACGTTCTGTTAGTAATAGTGCCCTAGGCCTATTGTATGGACATGGTATTTTGAATATTTATGAACATTTACTATTATCATAATTTGCATGTTTATTATATAATAATGTCCTTGAATAATATTATGAATTATTCTAAATGTCCCTAATTGGTTATTGTTGTGGGAATAACAATAAATTAAGATTAGTATGAAATTTGATTGATATTCATGAGATGAATATGCGTATGAGATACAAATCAAATTTATATGTATTTGTTGAGAACAAATATTGGA
>UESW01004290.1:723725-777797 GCA_900491605.1 Calamus simplicifolius
TGATTTGACCTTTACCATTATCGCCAAACGTAACAACTCCACCTTTTTGCTTTCAAGGGTGATGAATTCATCTTTGTCACCCGTCATATGTCTTGAGCAGCCACTATCAAGATACCACTTTTTCTTTGATCTTTTGGCTACAAGACATTCCTGCAACATAATCAAACTTATGTTTAGGTACCCAAGCTTTCTTGGGTCCTTCATGGTTAGTAGCAAAAAATTGTTCCTTTCGGAACCCATATTTTCTTTCCTTTAATATTTAATTTTTTGTTATTTTTCTTTTACATTCATAAGATTTATGACCTTTTTGTTACAATTGAACAAAATATTATTTGGTTTTCTTAACAAAAAATTTTTACAAATTTTTGTTTCATGTTTGGTTATATCCTAATCCTGCTTTGTCAAAAACAGCTTTTTGATTACTTAAAATAAATTAGTTTTTTGAGCTATATGTAAATTTATCAACATGTTCTTTATTTTTCAATTTCTTTCTTTAAGTTAATTTTCATTGATTGATTCTTTTTCTTTTAGAAATCTCTCCTTTTCATCTTTTAAATCCTTAACTTCAAGTTAATTCATTTTTCTCTTTAAAATTTAGTTTTCATTTTTCAAAAATTGTTTTCTTTTTCAAATTTTAAAATCAACTAATTCATTGAAAGCTCAAAATTCATCAAATGTAAAATCATCATTGAGGGTTTCGGTACTTACCTCGTCATCGTTGTTTGCCATGAAGCAAATGTTTGCAACTTCTTTTTGTTCTTCTCGGAAGAGGATTCTTCGCTATCGCTCCATGTTGCAACATAAGCCTTCTTCTTCTTCTTGTAGGCTTTCTTCAATTGAGGACAGTCATATCTAAATGCCCGGTTTCTTGCACTCATAACATATTAAGGGCTCTTTTTCTTTTTCTTTCTTTTCTTTCTTTCTCTTTTCTCCTTCCATTTTTGTTCCAACTTTTTCTTGTGGAAGGGTCTCCTTCTTTGCATAATTTTTGAATTTCTTTGCAAGAAGTGCAGTCTCATCATCATCATCATCACTGCTGCTTTCCTCACTTTCTGCAGCCTTAAGCAATAGTTTTCTTCTTCTTGACTTCTTCCTCTTGATGTTGTTTCATTGTCAGCTCATGGGTCATTAAGGATCCAAGAGCTCCTCCAAAGGTAAAACATTTAAATCCTTGGCTTCTTGGATTGCAGTCACCTTGCTTCCCATGATCTTGGAAGTGACCTAAGAATTTTGCGCACAAGTTCAGAATTAGTATAAGTCTTACCAAGACTTTTCAAACCATTTACAATATCAGTGAATCTAGTGTACATGCATGTGATGGTTTCAGTTTGTTCCATGCTAAATAATTCATATTTATGACCAAAATATTAATTTTTGATTCTTTTACTTGATTAGTACCCTCATGGGTAACTTAATCTATCCCAAATTTCTTTTGCGGAATTACATGTAGAAATTCGATTAAATTCATTTGCATCTAATGAACAATATAAAACATTCATGGCTTTAGCATTGAGCTGAGCCAACTTCTTATCATTATCATTCCAATCCCTTTCGGTTTAGGAACAATGTGCTACTCTAATTGTGGGTGTGTGTGGTCCATTAATATGATTCCCCATAAGTCATAGTCAAGTGCTTGAATGAAAATCTTCATTCTAGCTTTCCAATAAATAATTAGTTCCATTAAATAAAGGAGGTCGATTAGTGGAATGACCTTCAAAAAGATGAACCAGCTTGAGCTGCCATTTGGATCTTTAGCTCTTGATCGTTAGATCAAATTCAAATGAGCACTTGCTCTGATACCAATTGTTGGCCCAGATGGCAACCCAAGAGGGGGGTGAATTGGGTTCTTAAAAATTTTAACTCTTTTTGAAATAAATGATTGATATCAAAGTATGCAAGCGAATGAGTTAATAAAGCTAAGCACAAGCAATTAAAGAAGAAAGAGAGAGATCAAAACACGGCAAACACAAGATTTTATAGTGGTTCGGTGTAACCAACACCTACGTCCACTCCCAAGCTCCACTTGGGTCCACACTATAATCCTCTTGATTACAGTCGAGTTGTTTTACAAGCTCACAACTCAAACTTGTTGTTTTACCCGGGATCACAACGAACCCAGCCGGTTTTCGGGCTTACCAGCACAAAACCCAACCTAAAGCTATATCTAGCTTGACCCGAGGTATACCACCTCCACTAATTCAATCCCCCGATTGAATTAGCAAACAAATGAAATCAATTAATGTTTAAATGACAAATAGCTCCTCAAATGAGCGAATATGCAATAAAAAAGACAAGGAATAGAAAAGCCTATTTGAAGCATTTGAATGTAGGCTTGGCTTCTTTTCTTCTTTTCCTTTCTCCTTTGAAAGGTTGAATCAAGCTCCAGCTCAGATTTCACCCAGAAATTTATTGTTGAGAAGATGGAAAAAATAGGTTTTGGCTTCTTCTTTTCCTTCTTTGAAATCCTCCAAAATTGAACTTTGTATGCCTTGGATTTCTTTTGAATCTTTCTTTAGAAGATGGCCGAGCTTCACAGAGATTTCTTTTTTTGAAATGGCTCTCTTGAATATCTCAATTTTTTAATCTTTCTCCTGTTTTTTGTTCTTTTTCTTCGTTCTTCTTTAAACGGTCCGTTCTCCCCTTTTTATATATTTTCTTTTTTTTTAATCCGAGATTAGGTGGAAAACTAGTCGTTATATCTGTCCTTGGATTGCTCCTACACACAAGAAAAATAGCCGTTAGAGATTAGGTGAGAAAGAGTTACCGTTGGAGGCCGTTCTGACACTTGAAAATTTGTTTCTGTCAGGTTGGAGTCGGCTCCAACTTTTGATGTGTCGGCTCCACTTTGTATCCAAAAATAGTAATAAAAGATTTTGTTGAGAGTTCGGCTCCCGAAAAGTTATGTGTCGGCTCCCCGCATCCAGGTGTCGGCTCCCGAAACAAAAGGTGTCGACTCTAAATATGGCCCAAAATATACTCTCTGTTATCAGGTTAGAGTCAGCTCCACTCATTCTAGGTATCGGCTCCCGAATCTCAAGTGTCGGCTCCTGAATTCCATGTGTCGGCTTAGAAATTGACGCAGAAAAGCACACTTCTATTTCTCAGGTTGGAGTCGGCTCCAGACATCCATGTGTCGACTCCCGACCGTGCCGAATTTTGAGAACTATTCTGATACGCCCATGTGTCGACTCCTGACTTATAGGTGTCGACTCCAAGGTCTAAACTTTTGAAAATTACAATTTGAAACTCATCTTAAAATCAATTTTGAGTGATATTTGAATTGTTAAATTTTCTTAATACCTAAAACACTCCATAAATTTGTCAGAAACAATGTGAATATACTCATGGCTTTTGTTAATCATCAAAATCAATAATTGGGTCAACAAAGATCCCACATGGATGGATGCCTACGTCCGCTATCTTACTGATGGCACACTCCCTAATGACCGCAATGAAGCCAGACTGCTCAAGTGGAGGGCCTCCAAATTCATCCTCCTCGATGGGCGTCTTTATAGAAGGTCATTCTCCTACCCCCTGCTCAAGTGTGTAGGACCTACCGACGCCGACTACATCCTCAGAGAAATCCACGAGGGCATCTGTGGAAATCATTTGGGGGGCAGATCCTTAGCCCAAAAGGCTCTCCGTCAGGGATACTTCTGGCTCACTATGAGGGAGGACGCGGCTAAATTAGTTCAGAAATGCGATGGTTGTCAGCGCCACGCACACATTCAACATCAACCATCTACCCTGCTGAGCCCGCTCTCAGCCCCATGACCTTTCGCTCAATGGGGAATGGACATCCTCGGACCATTCCCCCTAGCTTCAGGGCAATGAAGATTCTTACTAGTCACCATCGACTACTTCACCAAATGGGTCGAGATCGAGGCACTGGCCAAGATCACTGAAAGCAAAGTCAAAGCTTTCTTCTGGAAGTCGATCATATGCCGATTTGGTCTGCCTCACACCCTCGTCACGGATAACAGCCGCCAATTCAACAATGAAGCATTTAAAGCCTTCTGTGATGAACTAGGCATTCATCATAGATTCGCTTCTGTCGGCCACCCTCAAACCAACGGAGAGGCCGAGGTCATGAACCACACCATCCTCAGAGGGCTTAGAACTCGGCTAGATGGATCCAAAGGTCGGTGGGTGGAAGAGCTCCTCAGTGTGATATGGGCTTACCACATAACCTCCAGAGCCCCGATGGGCAAGACTCCCTTCAGTCTTGCCTTCAGATCCGAAGCCGTCATTTCTATCGAGATCGGACTACCCAGCCCACGTGTGGAGTCCTTCAACGAGGAAAACAACTCCGCGCTGATTCGGGCTAGTCTGGACTTCATCGATGAGGCGCATGATCGGGCGAGGCTGCGCATGGCGACTTTTCGTCAGCGAGCGGCCAAGTACTACAATGCTCGAGTTCGTCTCAAGGTTTTTCACTGTGGAGACTTGGTTTTGAGAAAAGCTGAGGTTTCTAAGCCTGCAAAGGGAGGCAAGCTATCCCCCAACTGGGAGGGCCCTTATCGTGTCGCCGAGACACTCCACCGGGGGGCATACAAACTAGAAGAACTCAACGGACAACCCATTCCATGTACCTAGAATGCGGATAACCTCCACCAATATTATCAATGATGTATTCCCCTAGGGCATAGGCAATAAAGGAGGTTCCTTTTGATGCCACAGCCTACTCTCCCTCGTACCCAAAGACTAGGTCTCTTAAAAGGAGCTCACTGGCATCGCGGCTAACGAGACACCACTCAGCCTCGGCACGGCGGTGCCCCTGAGTCGATTAAGACCATAATAGCTCCATACCTGGTCGAGTCGCCCCTCAGGCGGCACACAAACCCCTAAGGTGGTTCAAAAGGAGCTCACCGGCATCGCGGCTAACGGAACACCACTCGGCTCCGGCACGGCGGTGCCCCCGAGTCGGTTAAGACCCTAACAGCTCCGTACCCGATCGAGTCACCCCTCAGGCGGCACACAAACCTCTGAGGCAGTTCAAAAGGAGCTCACCGGCATCACAGCTAACGGAACATCACTCGTCCCCGGCATGGCGGTGCCCCCGAGTCGGTTAAGACCCTAACAGCTCCGTACCCGATCGAGTCGCCCCTCAGGCGGCACACAAACCCCTGAGGCGATTCAAAAGGAGCTCATCGGCATCGTGGCTAACGGGACACCACTCGACCGCGGCACGATGGTGCCCCCGAGTCGGTTAAGACCCTAACAGCTCCGTACCCGGTCGAGTCGCCCCTCATGCAGCACACAAACCCCTGAGGCGGTTCAAAAGGAGCTCATCGGCATCATGGCTAACGAGACACCACTCGGCCTCGGCACGGCGGTGCCCCCGAGTCGGTTAAGACCCTAACAGCTCTGTACCTGGTCGAGTCACCCCTCAGGCGGCATACAAACCCCTGAGGTAGTTCAAAAGGAGCTCATCGGCATCGCGGCTAACGGGACACCACTCGGCCCCAGCACGACGGTGCCTCTGAGTTGGTTAAGATCCTAACAGCTCTGTACCCGATCGAGTTGCCCCTCATGCGGCACACAAACCCCTGAGGCGGTTCAAAAGGAGCTCACCGGCATCGCGGCTAATGGGACACCACTCGGCCCCGACACGGCGGTACCCCCGAGTTGGTTAAGACCCTAACATCTCTATACCCGGTTGAATCGCCCCTCAGGCGGCACACAAATCCCTGAGGTGGTTCAAAAGGAGCTCACCGGCATTGCGGCTAACGGGACACCACTCGGCCCAGGCACGGCAGTGCCCCCGAGTCGGTTAAGACCCTAATAGCTTCGTACCCGGTCGAGTCGCCCCTCGGACGGCACACAAACCCCTGAGGTGGTTTAAAAGGATCGCCGACACTGTAGCTAGCAGGACAACCCTCGACCCCCGCATGGTGGTGCTCCTCCTAATAGCTCCATATGCGTTCAGGTCGCCCTTCATATGGAACCCAGACCATGGAGATAGCTCCAAAAGGCTCCGTGCGGCCCTCATAGACCCCGGGTCGACCGGCTCAGCCACAGCCTTTCCCGGTCGACCTTGACCGACCCAGGCACCTCCAACACTGACCGAGTCAGCGTAAGCCCCCCCCGGTCGGCCCCGCTCGTCCTTGGCACCCTCGCGACGGCTGAATCAGTCTCGACCATCTCTGGTCAGTCCCAATGCCTCCAAAATTAATCTTGGCATCAAGTTGCCCGTGGATCTTTCCAAGCCTTTAGAAGATTCATACGCAAATGAGTCTTCTTTCGAACAGTCTACAGCATCGTGAGGCCTCTTGAGTAACCTCCCACATGGCCGGCTTACATTCCGGGGATGCATTCGAACATCATTCAGTCCAAAGTTGCAGTTTGGCTGCGGCATGGTCAACATATGCAACATTTGAAGCTAAGAAAATGTTTCAGAAGATGCAACGTTCGGCCATGACGTTCTCAGCATATGTGATTCAGCCACGAGAAGTAAAGACACAGTTAGGCGTTTTTTCCAAAAGAAGATGGAACAGATAGAGAAAAGTTTAATAAAAATTTTCTTCTTTATTAGTAATCAAGAAGAGGTACAAAATTGAGAAGCTTTGACAGCAAAGTTTCTTCATTAATAGTCAAGGGTAAGTACAAAATTGGGCCTGAGGCCGGTCACACAAGATAAAGAAGAAAAATGGACAGTGGGTCTTCAAGGCTCGCCGGGGCTGGGCTTCTTCTCGTCCTCTTTCTCTGCTGGCTCCTCGTCAGGCTCTCCAGGCCGGATGTCTTCAAGTTCAACAACGTTGATCTCGAGGGCCGCAGATACTTTGACCTTGCACATCTCGAAGCCTTGAACATAAGCATCGAGGCTGGCCTCAATGACTTCCTGCTTGAACTCCGGCGAGGCCTTGTAATTGGAGACGGCCTATCCCGCCTCGGCTTTAGCCCGCTGCACTTTGGCCTCTGCCTCTTTGGCTCGCGCCTTGGCCTCCCAGGCCCTGCCCTTGGCTTCTTCGGCACGGGCACTGGCCTCATCAGCACAGGCCACCGCCTCGGCCTTCTCCGAGACCGCTTCCGCTGCAGCTTTCTCCGCGGCAGTGACCCTCTCCCCTGCGGCCCGGACCTCCTCCTCGGCGCTTTGGAGCCGTCGAGTAAGCTCTTCATTCTGCACCACGGTGGCCTTCGACCTCTCTGAGGCCAACTCCATTTTGGCCTCGGCTGCGGAGGCCCGGCTCTCCATCTCCCTTAGGTGGCCGGCCACGCTCTCCTCCCGGGCCGAGGCCTCTTGATGAAGGCGAGCAAGGCTTTCGGCCTGTGCCATGCTCTCCTTCTTATACTTGTTGGCCCTTGCCAGGGCCTTGATCATCGTGTTCGAGGAGTGGGCGAGTGCCTTACGGAGACCAATTGCGCCGTTGGCCATCTGTAGAAGAGGAAACATGTTAGCTGCGGGAAGAAAAAAAAAACATTGGGGAAAATGAGGAAGATTCAAAAAGTACCTGGACAATGGCGACCATGACCATAACCAGAAGTGCGGAGTGACTCAATTCCCGCATCTCCTCTTCGAACTCGGCGGTCTGAACTCCCGACAGGAGGCGGGAGGCTTGTGCGGCGTCCGCCATCATGCCGATTGTAGGGACCAGCCGTATCTGTCCCTCCTACGGACCTTCGGCTTGGGGGCGGGCTGGGCGACAGGCCGGTTAGGGGATGAGCTCCTCGACTCACCCCTCTGCTTCTTGGTCGCCTCCGCCCCGTCCCGGGCCTTCCTGGCGACTCGCTCCCCCTCACCGGCAGTTGGGGGAGCACTCTCCCTCCCCAGCTTTGCAGCAGCTGGGGGGCCGACGGCGATAGTAACCCGCCCCATCTCGGGCACATCGGCGGCGGCGGGGGCTTCCTCCTCATCCAAGACCACCACTGTCGTTTCGGTGATGGCCGGGATCTCCCCTTCTTCAACTTCGGCCCTAGCTGGCTTCGGAGCCACCCCTACGATCGGCTTCTTCCCAGCCAGCTCCTTCGCAGGCGCTGGGGCCATGAGGGCTACGGCCGGCCCGGCTAGCTCCCTTCTCCGAATTCTTATCACCAGCCTGGATGGCTCTCCGGTAAACTGCCTCTTCTGCCTTAGGACGGCCTCGAAATCGCTGGCGGAAACCTTCATTGCTACACAGAAAAGAATAATGGGCATTAGTGGCGACATACAGCAAATCGAAGGGCGGTACAGAAGGATTCAGGCGTCAAGCTTACTGGTCGCCGGGGCTAACTCGGCTTCTACCAAGTTCTCCTCGGACAGGAGTTCCTTGTAGCCGGAGATTTGGCAGTTGGACAGTTGGGTGAATACTTCCTTATCCCTATCCCTTACGGAGGAGTCTTCGTTGGAGCTAGTGTCTGGCTCCCTCCAAGCGGCCCTTATCCCCTCGACGTGGGCAAAAAGAAATCTAGGTTTCTACCCCCTAACTTTGGACGGGAGGCCTAAGAGGAAAGCCCTACCCGGCCTGGTGGTAAATGCCCACCAGGCCCCCTCACCTTGACGGCGGAGCTTATAGAAAGCTCGGAACAGAGATAACCCTGGGCGGGCCCCCTCAAAATGACAAAGAATGACAAAGGCACAGATGATCCGAATCGAGTTCGGAGTCAACTGTGCCGGCACTAACCTATACCTATCTAAGAGGTTAAGAAAAAAGGATGAAAAGGAAGGCGCAGCCGCACCGGAAGAACTCCTCGTATAGAGCGACCCGACCTGGATGGTTAGAGGTCACCCTATCTTCGGGCCCTGGCGCGGATAGGCCAATGAAGTCAGGGACCAGGTATTTAGCCCTAACGGCCTCTGCATCCTTAGAGGTCATGGTTGAGGCCACCCCCGCTGGACCCGCTGGATCAGAACTCACCGCCTGAGGAAGCGCCGGACGGCGAAAGGACATGGGGACTGCCCTAATAGAAGGACCGGAGGTGGACAGAGGTCCTATCGCCCCCGATTGGTCACGGATGACGATGCCACCCACCGGCCGAGGCATTTGGCTACTAGCTACAAGGGCCTGGTTTTCACTGCTAGACTGGGAAGACTCTTCTACGAGTCTCTTGCCCTCCCTAATGGCGTTGCGGTCCATAGGTGAAGTAAGGGATGAAACTAACCTAGGAATTGGAAGGGCTCAGGTCGCAGAAGAACTCAGGGAAGAAGAAAGTGGAAGAAAGCAATGGTAGCGTAAAGGTTTCCGCAGGCTCTCGAAATGCTTTTATAGGCTCCATCATCGACTAACGCCGCCCAAGATCCATGTGGCGCGGGTCCATTGCATTACGGGCTGCCAGCCGGAAATCTCGCCTGCGCCCGAGGTATGCCGCCTTGATTCACTCCAAAAGGCGTGATCCCTAGCCAATCGTGAGGCATAGAAAACAGAGCAGCAATGATGGTCCTTGCCTTTTTCCATCCCCCAATGAGCTCCCTCTCCGGAGCAATTCGGCGCCAACGTCAGCCCCACCTAACGCATGATTACAGGAGATCTTCGAAGCGATACTGTCTCGGGACAAAGCGCCAGCTCATCAAACCATTTAAAGCGCACTAAGGAGGCAATCATTCTTTTTGAATTTTTGTGCCCCTTTCGCCCAAAGGATTGCAGGCACGCGGCCCTTAGCGCTTAGGGGCAGGGGGCATTTGATGTGGCTGGTGTAGCCACAAGGGCAATTTTGGCAAAACAAAAATATTAGTGCGCCCGGCAGCTCCAAGCCTGCCGAGTTGGCCCCAACCATTTCTGGTCGGCCCTCTCGGCCTCGGCATCTCCAAGCCTGCCGAGTCGGCCCCGACCATTCCTGTTCAGCCCCTCTCGGCCTTGGCGTCTCCAAGCCTGCCGAGTCGGCCCCGACCATTCCTGGTCGACCCCTCTCGGCCCCGGCGTCTCCAAGCCTGCCGAGTCGGCCCAGACCATTCTTGGTAGACCCCTCTCGGCTCTGGCGTCTCCAAGCCCGCCAAGTTGGCCCCGACCATTCCTGGTCGGCCCCTCTCGGCTCCGGCGTCCCCAAGCCCGCCGAGTCGGCCCCGACCATTCCTGGTCGGCCCCTCTCGGCCCCGGCATCTCCAAGCCCGTCGAGTCGGTCCCGATTATTTCTGGTCGGCCCCTCTCGGCCCCGGCATCTCCAAGCCCGCCGAGTCGGGCCCGACCATTCCTGGTCGGCCCCTCTCGGCCTCGGTGTCTCCAAGCCCGCCGAGTCGGTCCCGACCATTCCTGGTCGGCCCCTCTCGGCCCCAACCATTCCTGATCGGCCCCTCTCGGCCCCGACGTCTCCAAGCCTGCCGAGTCGGCCCAGACCATTCCTCGTAGACCCCTCTCGGCCCCAGCGTCTCCAAGCCCACCGAGTCGGCCCCGACCATTCCTGGTCGGCCCCTCTCGACCCCGACGTCTCCAAGCCCGCCGAGTCGGCCCCGACCATTCCTGGTCGGCCCCTCTCGGCTCCGGCGTCTCCAAGCCCGCCGAGTCGGCCCCGACCATTCCTGGTCGGCCCCTCTCGGCCCCGGCATCTCCAAGCCCGCCGAGTCGGCCCCGATCATTTCTGGTCGGCCCCTCTCGGCCCCGGCGTCTCCAAGCCCGCCGAGTCGGGCCCGACCATTCCTGGTCGGCCCCTCTCGGCCCCGGTGTCTTCAAGCCCGTTGAGTCGGCCCCGACCATTCCTGGTCGGCCCCTCTCGGCCCCAACCATTCCTGGTCGGCCCCTCTCGGCCCCGGCGTCTCCAAGCTTGCCGAGTCGGCCTCGACCATTCCTGGTCGGCCCCTCTCGGCCTCGGCGTCTCCAAGCCTGCCGAGTCGGCCCCGACCATTCCTGGTCGGCCCCTCTTGGCCCTGGCATCTCCAGTCCGCCGAACCAGCCCCGACCATTCCTGGTCGGCCTCGCCCCGACACTTCTTAGTCAGCGAGGTTGGCCCCGGCCATCCCTGGTCGACCCAGCTCAGCCTCGGCTCCCTCGGGAGAGTTGAGACTTCCTAGTTTCCTCCAAATCTACCCAGCGCGGCTCTGGTAGCTCAGGACGCCACCTCTCTGACCCGCGCCGCCTAACAACGCCAGATCCAACTACCCACTAACCACACTGCTGATGGGATGGGACCCAACTACCCAATAGCCCCACTAGCTGATGGGACTTAGCCCACCAACCACCGTTTTCTCCCTCTTCGATGGGACAGGACCCACCAACTAGCCCAGGTTCACACAACTCCCAAGAACTCCGCGGACATTCCCTTTTCATGGAATCCCATGTGATCATGCAAGTATCAACCCCTATAAAGAGGTGAATCCACTCAATAATCATGTATGGGCGATAACCCCAAGAAATTGCTATCCTAACACCCAGAGAGGAATCCCTCCTCTCCGGGAACACCCTTTTCATCTAAAAAGAGCTCATTCGAGCTCCTTCTCAGCTGTGACCTCGATTGCTAACTTGAGCGTCGGAAGGTCCCACCGGAGAATCTCTCCGGTATTAGAGCTTTTTGCAGGAAACTCGGTGGAGCAAAGATTCTCTGATCAATCCGCTTTCTCATCCCAACATTCAGAACCAGTGATCGAGGGTCATCAGATACTAATATAAAATAATATACCATGATATATTTTACATGGTGTAAATTTGATAAAAATAAAAATTTTACTAAATCATCATTAATTTTAACATTTTTTTTGTATGAGTAAATCTTGAAAAGCTCTATTTTCTTTGGGCTATGGTCGCTTCTTAGAAAATTTTACAGAAAAAGAAAAAGAAAAAGACCACGTCGCCATAGGGCATCTTATTTTACTCATTAGTTTATAAAGTTTTTTATTTTTTTATTTTTGGTATACATCAATCAAGTGTAAAACTGATTTGGATTGATTGTGAGTAAAAAATCTACACCACTGGAATCTGGTCGTATGATTGTTACTTTTAATTTTTTATAAGATATAGGAGTAGCGCAGCAAAAAGGAAGTAACGGGTGACGCAACCGCGGAGGTTCCGATCCCGTCCTCACCCCTGGTTCCTACCTAACCTCGCCCGCCGTGTGACAGAGCTCCGTCCCACCGCGTTCCTCCTCCGCCCCTTCTCCCGACCACGAGCATCACCACCTCCATTAGGAGGAAGAGGAGGAGAAGCTTCTCTCTCCTCTTCTTTTTTCTCTCTTCTCCCATCTCTCCCGCTGCTAGGGAGCTGAGATGATCGAGAACAGTAATCCGGAGGGCGTCAAGCGTCAGACTCCCTCGGCACAAAGGTTCATGATCTCATCCTTCGCCTCTTTCTTGGATGGCCCCTTCTTGATCTGAGGGATTTATTTATCCGACTCCATTTCTTTCTTTTATGGTTCTGATTTCTGGTGGACCTGATTTATGGCTATTTACTTGCTTCTGACTTTCCTGATTCTTTGATGACTTGTTGTCTCAGGGTCCGATCCCTCAGCTGGCGCAAATCTGGAGGTATTTGCTTAGACTCTCTTCTTAGCGATAGATTATGGTTGTTTTCCTGTTCAGATAAGGTCACCAAGTTTGTCGGTGCTGACGTTTCGTGTTTCTGTGATTGGTAATTTGTGTGCAATGCTTGTAATAAGTTTTCTCAAGTTCCAAACTTGAGCTAAAAGGGTGACTGAATTTACTTCTATATATCAGGCAATGTCAAAGTGAATATTACATCCAAATTATCTTTAAGAAGGGTTGAAATTTATTTGTTGCTTGAGCCTAAAGTCCGAAAGTCTTGGCTAAAATAGATTCACCAGTAAGCAGCAGGTTTGAGTTATAATTTACTCATTTTGGATGATTTTAGAAAGTCTTGGTGAATTTTGGTCAAAATCATTTAGTTTTGGTGTACAAGACAAAATCAAACTTTTGGGTTTAGGTATATTACATACAATATCTAACTTATAGTTTTGATAGTTCATTGGCAAAATATCAAACTTCTGATTTTATTGTTGCTTAGAAGAAATATGTTATGGATAAAACTTTTATAAAAAGTTTCCATTTCCAACATTCACCGTAAAAAAACCTAAAATCCTTTGTTCCAAAAGATTTTGTAGCCAAGTTTTGGTTGGACTTTATTTACACCTCTCATGCAACATATTGGCAAGTGGGGTGGGACTGGTAGCGTAGATCCTTCTAGCTTTCTCTCCACTTTAGGCGTTAAAACTTGCATATGATGCATTATTTCATAAAAAATTATTTGCTACTGCATGTATCCTTTTCACCTAAGTTGTCTACAGTAGCATATTGGAGAACATTTCTTTTTCTGAGTGCAAGATGAGGAGCAACTTTGAAATTAAAAGGCATGTCACTTTTACCTTGTATATGTAGATTCATTTGGGATTGCTCAGACGCATCCATATTTGACTATGCTGAGCATTATAGCATTGCCATTTGAAAAAGATATATGTCAAACTAAAAACTTTAGGTTGCCAAAGTGGATTAAGAGTTGACTATCAGTGATCCAAAAGCTGCAAATAAAAATGATGTAGTTCCTCTTCGTTTTGTTAGTAGATAAGGTGCAATTAATGAGAGTTTGCAAATATTTTATTCTTTGCAAGCATCCTGTAGTTGCTACGTGTTCCAATGATATAAAGGAGATAGCAATCACTAGGTTAGCTAGAAAACAATCAACAACTGCATTTATATTTTTTTCTCTGCAGCATGAAGTCACATGTATCTTAGTCATAGATGCTGTGGATGCACATTCTGATGGGTTAGTTGATTGTCCTGAAGATGAACTTGGCAGCACATGAACATAACTATAGTCAACGTCTGATTTATTCTTCTCTATCAATAATATGAACTTTATGATGCTATTTAAAATTGCTATATGTCTGCCAATACCTGACACTCTTTATGATAATAATAATAATAACACAATATAATCTTTGGCATTGTATCATTAAGTCTAGC
Organism: Calamus simplicifolius; assembly: GCA_900491605.1. Classification (NCBI taxonomy): domain Eukaryota; kingdom Viridiplantae; phylum Streptophyta; class Magnoliopsida; order Arecales; family Arecaceae; genus Calamus; species Calamus simplicifolius. Next base: position 737,542 of record UESW01004290.1, read on the forward strand.
ACTTCATAACCAATAAATTAGCAAAACATTGATGGTTGAGGGATGTCTTAACCTGTCTTATATTCCATCATGATCTCTAGATTGATGGGGATGTAAAAAGTGTAGCTATTTTGCAGCCACCACATACAAGTGAGGATAAAGGGATCTCGCTACATAATTGTGTTCTTTAAATTGAGATGCATGATAATAAGGCCTATGTAGATGATAACTTATTTGGGTGGTCAAAATTAGAAATCTAGATCCTCATGGGCATGATAGAGAAATTGTCAAAGCATCTTATTGGGGATACATTTATAAAGTGGACTATTAGTATTTGGTCATGCACATTTGGAATAGATCATTACTTCACATCAGATTGTATGACTAGGCACTGTGCATAACATACTAGTAGCAAACTGATCTTGGTATGGGTGTGTGTTGAGTGTTGATATCACAAACTGACCCTACCGACACTGTGCTGACATAGTACTGGTATGTGTACCAAAACTAGTGTTGAGAAACTTTGGAATAGACATTACCTTGACAAGGAGTGAAATTTAGGATAGAGTTTGATGGTTTGCGAATTGAAAGAAAAGACATGGAGAGACCTTTTCAATAATAATATTATGCATAAGGATAAGGTACATATGGCTATATATCTATAGCAGAGTTGAATGATGAATATCATTCTTTTGTGTATATTGTTGAATCTGACCTTCATTTCTTGTTGAGTTGTTTTATTGAATCAGATTCTAGAGAAAATTTGGACAATCTGACCTCCTTAATGTTCCTTGTGCTTTGTATTCCTAAAGAAACAAGTTTTGAGCTTCTCTTCATTAAGAAGGAGGGCATCTACAATTGTCATCATCAAAACATGACAACTTCTCCAATATTCAGTCCTTTTTCCCTATCGCCAACATGCAGAAATGCACATTTAGATCAAAATTGATATATTTTCAATTGGTTATATTAATGCCATTAAAATTGAGGTTGACAAAGTATATTATTATATGCTAGAGTGACACACATATTTGTGTATAAAGAAGGGAACAGCAACCTAACTGGCCGCTTCTATGGGAGGAAATATTGCCTTGAAATGCTACCATACCCTTTTGAATGCTCTATTAATCCTGTGTAAGACTTTTTTATGTTTTCTTCGAGATTTGTCATAAAGTGACTAAAGGAAGAAAAATCCACTTTTTCTTATCATGCAAAATGAACTTATTCTAGAGCATAAGAGTGGAAAGATCAACAAGACTCATCAACAAAAGTCAAAAATCTTCCCAATCATCTTCTTCATGCAATCAGTTGACCTTCTCTAAGTGAGTGATTAAAACTGATTTCATGCTTCTACGATGTTGTGACCAATTCCCTGACATCATTGTTGAAAGTTGTCATAAGTTAGAATTTTCTTTCGCACACATGGACATCCTAGGGGGCCTAGGGGTTCTAGATTCACCTGATTCTCTTCTAAAAGCCATTCGATTGTGTCTGGACTTTGTTTAGCTTTTATCTATCGGCAGCATTTATTGTTTACACGAAAGTTGAGGTAGGTATGGACTAGTTTAAGCATAATTTTGAGATCCTTGAATTCTGGAGTTCTTTTGCAGCTAGGATGCTCATCAAATCCGAATCTCAGGGCAGACCCAATAAGTGTCAGTTAAGTAATGAAAGAATGGAAAGTCTGTGATGCTTGTAGACTGTCACTGTTTTAAATTGGAGTAATAATAGTCACATTCAGAAAAAAAAAAGTTAATTTTTTAATGATTTTGAGGTTGTAGCTTTTTATATATTTGTATTGAATTTGGAATTTAAGAACCTAATAAAGAAATCGAGTTGATTAGGAAACTTGAGATTTGGTCTGATTTATTGTGCTATTTGAAATGACTCAAAATGGCCTCAATCATGTAGTAGGTTTTCAGTTACACACGCACGCATGCATGCACACACTAAATATTTTGTTTTATTATATGATTTGGATGCCTATATCCAACTTGTCTTCTCCATCAGATTGTAGCTATCTTTTGAAGCATGAAATTCATCATTGCAGTCTCAATACATGATCCATGCTACTCAATCAGATAATGCAGATTAATATTTTTCTCTGTATTATGTTCTTATGCCTTTTACATGTTTCTAACTTAATAGAAGGGGTGAGACTTAAGAGGCTCCTTAGGGGATCCTAATAAATTCATAACTCTTCAATTAAGGTGTTTGAATTATTAATTTGTTAGGAAATAAATTTGATTATATAAAACAATATTTGGTGTCATTTTTGAATTGTATTTTAAGTGGTTCTGTGCTGAAGGAGTTTCAGTTTTGGTTAATATGCTATGCGGTGCAACTTATTTATGCATTCTAACCCTATGTAGATGGGATATGGCTAAGTTAATGTGCTGATAAGTTTATTCTTTTTATATGCACAAGCAGTTACATGATTCTTTTGTGTAATCCATGCCGTGTTGGTACGAGATAATGATTAAGTTGATTCACTCTCCCGTTAAATATTTGGTTCACATGGCCTTCAGAAGATATGTGTTTTTGAGAATGGCTATTAGCATTAGGGCTCATTGGCACAAGTTATCAAGACTTGGACATAAATAGTAGTTTGTTCTTTGCTGGACACGTGAACCATTGTCACGATGCCACTGTAGGTATCTTATATGGATCTGTATTCTATGAAGATGCTTGGAAACTTTGTTGATGTATGCATGTTAACAAACAATCAAAGATTTGTTATCAAGGCAAGTAATTTATTAGCTTTTGTTTGGTTGCTTGTAATTAGGAATACTATGCAGACAGAGCTTCATATGGTTGTAATCACAGTATTTTTGTTTTAAGTCAATTGTTTGGCTGGATCTAGCTGTGAGGGCAGTTGACTTATAATTATAACTATATTAACTTAACAATATATAATACTATATTTTTACTTTATTCATAAGATGATATTATTATTATTATATATGACATAATTTTTTTAAAAGTTATTTGCATTAGTTTTATGGTTAGTATATTAATAATATAGTAAAACATGCTATTATGATTTTATAATGCAACATAATATTATATGTAATTCTGATATTTTGTTAGCATGATAGTATATTATGATAAATATATAAATAAGCAGTATTTGTTTATTAATGTCCAGTATTATCATTATAACAGAACTGCAAATGATATTGTTAGCTATAATAGCATTAGTAGATTTATATATAGATTATAATAAGAATTTTTATTATTGTATATTATAATATTATCATATACAAATTGTTATATGATAATATAATGGAAAATATTATAGTAATATCAAATATTAGAAGTTATACAATAATATTAGGAAAATGGTATTGGTAGCATTAGAAGCTTTATTAAACAATGATATTATTTATATAGCATAATATGATATAATTAATGACAATATGAAAAATAATATTATCAGTAGGATATTATCTAATATAATAATCTTAAAATATTATTGTATAATATTTTATTATTACATTGAACAAATTTTGATTACTTTGGAGTGGCAACTCTTACAATTCAGCTACAATTCAACCTATGGTCGCTTTGGTCCTAGGTCTAAATTCTCCATTCAGGTCCAAATATGTAGCCATAGTTGCATCCCAAATATCAAACTACATGAAATCAATTCTACATTTAAATTACTTGCAACCACTAAAATTGCATCAAGTTTGGTTATGTAGGACTAAATAATCCTTTGGTCCCCAAAAAATAATGATGCCGATATTGATAACCTTCTTATTGTAAATATGGATGTTGCCAATTTTGTTGTGCTTTCATTTTTAAGATTTAAGCCAAATAATCTCTGGTTACAAGTGATCCCTTTTTCTTTTTTTTTCTCAACCACCATAATAGGGAAAAAAAAAACTTGTTTAAACTGAATTGTCATGGAGGACCTTGCTTCTCTCAAGAGGAGAGGGTATCTACTTCTCTTGAGAGAAGCAAGGTCCTCCATGACAATTCAGTTTAAACAAGTTTTTTTTTTCCCTATTATGGTGGTTAGAAAAAAGAAGAAAAAGGGAGCGCTTGTTTATCTACTTCTCTTGAGTCTAAAATCAATAATGGGACAACCAAATCGATGGTCTATATTACTAAAAGTGCTTACAAATCAGCAATCACATGTTTTCATTATGCTAGTATGTTAAAATGCATGATAGTGTTTAACTTAAGAATCCACCTCCTTGATCATATTTATATATATTCAAACAATGGATTTTAATTATTAGTTCATAGTAAAATATGGTCCCACTATCATTTCAACCATTTATTTTTTTGCTCACATGATTCATACGTCAGAGACCATTAAAACACATGAATTTTTTTTTTTTTTTTTTTTTTGCTTCTAGACATTTTTAGTGGGATGGATCATGATTGACAGTGGAGATCATTAGTTTGGATTCCCTATTAATGGTTTTAGAGACAAGAGGAGTGGATGCTCTTTTCTCTCAGGTGCAGTCCATCTCTTGGTAACATGCCACATGCCGCATACATGCATGTAATGTGAATCATGCGATAACAGGTCTATTGATAATATAATGTGCATATGAATCTACACAAGAATCTTGAATATTAAAATGTACACCCATGCCATATCTGTATTTAGATTTTGGGTTTTCAGTAATGTCATCCATGTTTTAGGTTTGTATTTTTTTAACAGTAATTACTGTAGTTGTTGATCATAAACAATCTATTAGTAGAAATGATATATACTGGATACCAGATAGACTGGTTCCACAACATAGACCTAACTACTTGTGCATCCAACGTTTGGCAACATCTTGCATTTCTTTTCTTCCTCCTTTTCTGCCAAGCGCTTGAGTTGTAATTGGTTTGTGTGTCTGATAGAACGGCTTCAAAAAACAAATGGAATTGTTGGGGAGAAGAGTCGAGCTTCTTATCCGAGAAATTCCCTTTCAATGGATCATGAGGAGGCTGGTGGCAGTAACGTTCAAGATGAAAACACTCATCCAGGATTGATACCATATATGGGTGTTGTACCAGTGAAGCTGCACAACTTTTAAATGAGCGTAAGTATGCAGATGCAAGTAATTGTGACAGAGTATTGGAGTTCTCATGTATATTTCTTGTGACAGAAATTGACGTCAAGGACATGATCAGTTACTTTCTTGTGTTACCAGACTGATCGATGAGAAAGTAAAACTATAAACTGCCAAATAAATTTTTATGTAGTTTACTCCCTTGCAACTGCTCAACTGTAATTTACATCTTATGTATCCTAATATTGTTAGACTGACATTTCCAGCACGTTCATCTGTATCTTGTATTATAAGATGTATGGTGAAATGGTATCAATATGAGTGGCATTATAAAGATACTTCTTTCTGAAACATTGTTGTCCGAAGATCAGTATCAGTCTCAATGCTAGGGTAACCCATTAACACCTTCAACAGATGTTCATGTACATCATCGCTGCCTAATTTACTGATAGTTATATACTAAGTAAAATGTTGTATCTTCTCTATCTAATGTTGTTTCCTTATCATAAACTTGTTCTATTTTTCAAGAAAACCATATTCTTTGTATCATTCTCATAGTCAAATTCATAATCTTGGTAATAATCTGACAGTGCAACATGAGTTCACAAAAGGCTAGGGCGTTCGCTACTACATTTTTTAAGTGGTAAATGTTAATCATCAGGGCCTACTGCTGATACAGCTGGCAGTGATATCAGTTCTCTTCGATTACTAATATTGCAAGCGCCAATATTGTATGTTTTGTTCAAGATACTTGCATAAGCCAAATCATTGTCTTGATTTGCACCCTTGCAAGTGACATGCTTAGCAACTATTATAATCATTTTTCTCAAGTAAATCTGCTCCTGTAGCCTTAAGTTTATGACCGTCTGAAGTTTTCATTGGTTAGAATTTGGAAACAAGCAATCCTGAACTAACACTAACTTTCAGGAATAAATCTGAAAAGTCAAGGTTAGTGCCACAGAATGGGTTCTATGGGTAGTCCTGCCTCCGATTCCTAATGGAAGTTATTTAGAATAATCCAGGTTTCTCTGGTTTGATTACAAGGGTTAGTGTTAGTGCAGCTTTTTTCTTTGGAAACTATGCACGGCCATACAGCGGAGCAACCAGATTCTAGTTTTTTATAATATTTTTTCTGTTAGTTATCTGACAGACTGATACTATTTACATTTTATCATGTAGGTTGGGCAAATGCCATGCACTTGTACAATGATTCGTCAGTTGATTTATCTGGTGGGTTATATATCTTTGTGTTCTTATAGGTTCCGTAAATTTTTCTGTTGAATTCTTGGTTGTTTTGAGAATTGCTTCACTTAGTTAGATCAAAATTTACATTTAAAAAATAGAATTGACAGGCATTACTTTCCAATTTGATTTCAGATGCTTGTGGTCTTTTTTTAGATTTCATCTTCATTCTAGCTTTTTTCAGAAAGCAGATCTTGATGAATTCGGAAGGTTGTTCCATTATGACTTGGATGTCACAAGCCAAAATAAGGAAATAATCTTTCTGCATATAGAGATAAGGCTGCTTATATCTAGCCCTCTTGAAATCAAACAATGTTGAGAGCCTTGCATTGGGCCTCCCTTTCTTTATCTTCATTGTAGTTTTTTCATTGTCTTATTAATGTTGTTAAAGGCTTGCCTTAGGTGCCTTTGACATTGTCTTATTAATGATGTCAAAGGCGCGCCTAAGGAATGACTCAAGGCACCAAGGGTTTGGTGCTTTTTATACCTGAATGTGCGTCTAAGGTATGAGGTGCAACGCACCAAGGATAGGTGCTTCTTATATCCTAAGTGAGGTGCATTTATTTAGGTACATATAAGGCAAAAAAAAAAAGCTTGCACTTTTAGTCTAATTTAAGATGAAAGAAAAGTGCATCTTTCTTCATAAAATATATTTGTTATATTTTTTAAGTTTATTATATTTATTAGACTGTATTGACTTCATGATGCACCTTCCCATATGTAATTGTTTTCTTTACCTCATAAGAAAAGCTAAAAATTGAAAGATGAAGATAGAATACCAAAAATTATATTTCATCGAGAAAGAGGAGGAAAAACAATTTGGGACTATAGATTTCAATTGAGAAAAAAAGACTTTCCTTTGAGTTAATAGGCTAAATATATTACTATTATGATTTTTAGTTTTTTTTTCTATTATCTGTTACAAATTTTGCTTATATAACTTTTTTATCATTTATTTTTAAAATATGTACCTCACTTCACTTGGATGTACATCTGCGCTTTGTACCTCAGGCCTAAGCTTCAAGAGTTCTTTGCCCTTAAGTGCATTTAATGCTTTGAACAACACTATGTATTATAGAGTATGACATCCTGGTATTTAACTGTAGCAACATGGTTATTAGTGTTTATGTTTTATATCACGTATACTCGAAAGCTACTATGAAGGAAGGTTACTATTGATTATGCAGAACTGTTAATATGTGTGATGCCCCTCCCAATTGTCCCACATCGGATAATTGGGAGTTGGTTAATGGTTTATATGTAGTAAAGTAAGAAGGACAAGGCACCAATTGGATCCCTTTTTGGGCTGTGTGGCCCAAGTTGGTGTGGACCTTGTCGTCTTGCTTTCTTGTAACGAAGCGGGCCCGTGGGCCCGGGTCGTTACAATATGCTTCCAATGGCTACATGCAAATTCATTCAGTTTGCTTATCACACCTCTGTTTGATTTGTATTGACCATCATTTGTTTTTGACATTATGAGTTCTTGTTGATCAATAACTGGAATGCTATTAGCCTATTACCCTAGGTTCGTGAGCTTTGTCCATTTGTTTAATATATAAATTAAGCTTTACATGGAAAGGGGACAGTCGCGTATTCTTTGCATGTCTTAGTAAGAATGGCATGTGCATATATATGGCCTCATATAATCAAAACATGCATGCATGCATGCTCATATAAATGTATATGTGCACACACAAATGCACACTGATTGTCACAAAATGATGCAAGCATATTCACACATCAAAACTGATGCTGAACTCTTGTTTTAGTGTTGTTGTAACATAGTTTAGAGGTCACGCTCATTGTTTCACATTCTTGGGTTTAATCATTAGCAAGAAACTATGGACCATGGTTACTTGAAGATGGTTTTGCTTCTTGGAAAAGGTATTCAAATGCAATATAAAAGCAAGGAATAGCTGAAGTTTTGTGCAAACACCATCTTCAACATCAATCTCTATAGAGAAACAAAAACACTAAAACAACAAAAACACCAGGGGACCTTGGATAAGTATTGGAGTAACAATAGATCGAGGTCAAGGCATGCAGTGTTATATCCCCAACCCAAGGCATATCTACTGCAAACTATGCATGATGTGTATGTGAAGGATGCCGGATTCTATGTGCATGTTACTTGCCCACCGTCCCTCTCTCTTGCTCTCATGCGGTTGTTCTATGTGCGCTCGCTGTCACACCCATATGCTGTGTCAATCATTGTAGTGACTGTTCTAATTGTGATTTGATTGCAATTATGTGCATTTCAATTGTTTGCCTCCTTTGTTCTTGCTCTATACCAGAAAAACCGGTGATGTATTCTGGAGCTAGTGGGTCATCATGGGGTCACTTGAAACTTCCACATCAGGTCGAGATTATTGTGCATCCTTCTGCTTTCTGCTGCCTATTTCTTTTTAAAATTTGGTTTGCATTCCTTAATCATTGCCCCTTTTTTATCATAACATGCAGATGGACTTTCTGTCTAAACTACGACTTGCAATGCATGACGCTCAGACCAGTGCTGTGCCAGCTGCCAGTGAGCGTAGCTGATTGCTTGCAAGGATGGACTTGGGAGTATTCTTTGATGGGTTATATCATCACAGTCTTGATGTCTGTACATCGGTTCTGAACAACTCGTTCTATCTTACTAATCCCAGTGGTGCATAAATGTGTACTATGTTGTAAGTGGATTGGAAAAAGTGGAGCAGTGCTAGTGCTAAACTGGTTGTTGGTGTATTTTAGTTTATGAATTAACACGTGCTTGCTTTCTCATGCCTAACCTACCGGATGGATATTCTACTTGACAAATTATCTCATTAACTAGATGACCCTGCTCTAAGTTTGACCAGACGAACTAGTCTAATGTATTTTACTCTCAGTAATCTGGTTTTATAGAAACATTTGGGACAGATGAGCTATGTTCTTTTATTCTCAGGTGATATTATAAGTCTGAAGGTAATTTACTTTCCCTTTTCCGAAACAGTCCTACCTATGTTGTGACTAACCTTGCTTCAGTGAAGAATGTGTTCTATCTGTTTCAGAAACGGACACTGCGGAATTTGGTGCCATGGGTTCTCAACTTTCTTGGGTGGACAGGGAGAAAGGAGTGGGTGAAGGTGGTGGACCGGTCATTTTTAGACGATCTGATATTGGAAGTTGTCTGACCCTTGTATCACATTCCACTAGTGAGGTGCCCTGCATATTGCTTGGGTTGGACCTATCAAGCTGCTGTTGGCTTGTTTTGACGGTGACCTATTTGTCATTTTAGGCATACTAATTGATACTCAAATACTTCCAAGTTAATTGGGAGTTACAAAATCAATTGATATTTAAAATCTCTACTGAGAAATGCCCCACATTTTATCACTAACAACAAAGCCAAATATAGCGTTTGCTAGGATTGCTTCCCCTAGCCATCTTGAAGTTTGCTTCATGTTTAGTTTTTTTTTAAAAAAAAATTTACTTAGGCCTGTTTGGCGAAGCTGTTGGCTCCGATGAACTTTACAAGGCAGTATTTTGGACATGGCAATAAAACCTTTAAAGATAAAGCTTTGAAAAGAAGTTAATAAATTTATTTTTAAAATATTATAAAACTTTAATATTTATTTAATAATCAAACTAAAAAAATACTTTTAGAATGAAAATAAAAAAGACATAAAGGTCATTGTTATGAATTATTCTAATAATATTATATATAATATTAAAATATAATATGAGAACATATAATAATATTCCAATATAATAATAATTATAATGTAAAATTATCATAATATTGTGATATGTTGTTATAGTAATATTATAGAATTAGTGTTACATAATATAATATTATGTTTATGTGCATATTATAGTATTTTATAATATTATAATTAACTTATTTTAAAATATATTACAATTATAATAATATTTTTAATACAACTATAATAATGATGTTTTATTTATAATATATTATAGTATTTTTATGATAATATTTGAATATAATATAATATTATACTATTATATAGAGATAGATTTAGCTGTATTCGAATAAAATCAAATCTATCTCTTATTATATATAATAATATATATTATTTATTATATTAAATATTATTATTCTTTTTGTTCGGATTTATAATTTTCAAATCTAATAAAAATAAGTTTTTAGTATTTGCCAAGTAGCACTTAAAAAAAAATCAAATTAGAGCTTTTTCAAATATAACTTTTTACTGCTTTCAAAGAAAATAGAAAATATTTTTTTAAAATTTTATCAAGTATTATCAAATCATTCAAAAGTACTTTAAAATCTCTAACGCACTTTTATACGTTCTAAAAGTACAATCAAATGAACCTTAGAGTGCTATGAGCATGCCTTAAAAAAAATCTTTGCTTTAAATAATATTCTAAAAATTAATTATAAGTATAAAATTTTAAAAAAAGTATTCCTCAAAATGACGGAACAAGCCCCGTGGGTTACCATGCATTCCATTAGGCAGTTTAACGGGCAATTTTAAAATTATCTCTTGGATAGATAATCGATGGCTATTATGAACTTTTTTCCATTCCCCCAAACTAAAATTCTCTTAGTAATTTTTTTTTTTGGCACAGACAAATGATCACATTAATTTAGGATGAGTTAAGCCCGATATATCAGAGTATAAAATTTGAGTCAAAACAAGAGGGCATATATCATCCTGTTTTCAGCTCCAGAATTCTAAGTGGTCGACAACCTTGCCAGTGATCCAATCGGTCGCAGAGTTGGCTTCCCTATAGACGTGCCGAATCATGGCACTATGAACCCCTGAAGGCTAGCTCAAATGTCGATAATCAAGGGGTTGGATGGCACATAAACATCGGGATTCTGACAGAGCCATCAGATGATAGTGATAAAATCACCCTTAATGATAAGACAGCAGGTGCCCAGGACACGGATGGCACAGGAGATACCCGCCCAAGCAATAGACAACTCCGCTAGTGGCACCGATGAATCAAGCATAGCCAACAACTTACCATTTGGCCCTTGTATCACGAAAGCTGAGCCAGCAGATCTCCCCCGAACACTTCCATCAAAATTGATTTTGACAAACCCTAGGGATAAGGGCTCCCAAGAAATGAAAACCATACGCCGGTGCGCTGCCAGGGCAGCATGGGAGCTCCAGAGACCAAGGCAATCAGAATCAAGAACAGTGTGATAGAAAGTGTACTCCGCAGTTAAGGAAAAGGTAGTCCTGACAATCCTGTGAGAAGGAGCCGTTTCCTCGGTGAACACCAGCTAGTTTTGAGATAACCAAATCTAATTAGTAATGTAAGCCCTCATGATAACCTTCTGATGGAATCCTCTCTTCAGATCCCGCCTGATCAAACCTAGAAAGGAGATTCAAAAAGAAGAAGAACCAACATCTCAGGGCAGGTCATATGAAATCTGCCATATCTGTCTGGCAAATAACATGATCAACCAACTCCTCCTCAAGGCCATATAATGGGCAAGTGGGCTGGATGCTTAGCCTACGCCTAAAAAAAAAGGGAGCAAGTGGGAAGACAATCTCGAGCTAGCTTCCAAATAAATAGCCGAACCCTAGGGTGAATAGGAAGATACCAGATCCATGTCACATTCAACAACTGATGGGCCTGTGGCCTTAGCAAAATTTTAGACCGAAGGGATATGATTTCACTTCGATAATCTATCTTGAAAAAAAAAAAAAAAAAAGAAAAAAATGGAATGGTCTAAGGTTGCGTTTGGTGCATTGCTAGCAATTCTAAATGGTAATGTAGATTACCTATAAGATAGATTACCACTGGATGGATTGCTAGCAATTCTAAGTGGCATCCCACATGACTTGTTACACATTATTTGAAAAATAAATTTTTACAACATTATTTTCGAAATTAATTTTTTGGGGCATTATTTAACGAATAGGATCCTCTAAATCCATGCCAGGTTTGAGATAAACCGATCTGTGCTTGGATATGTTTCACTGTATTTTGTGTATGAAATCTTATATATTCGAAGAAAATAAAATTTGATGCTCGCAACTTTGGCATGCGAAACATTTTGGCGTACAGGGAAACATTTATTTATCTTGATGTTAGCATCATGCCAAACCTTTGGCATGCGGCCAAATAATTTGCTAATAAAATTCATAAATAATGGGTCCATCAAGCCGCAACGCTGCTAGGCTCCCGATCGGTATGCATATTATGAGCTGGCTCTGGGGTCGTTTCTGTCAGCAGCGTCCGGTGGATCGTGCGGGCAAATCAAAAGAATCCAAGATTTCCTGTTCTCTCGAAGATCGAGTGGGCCGGGGATTGAGGAGATCGCTTGATTCGTCTCTCAGGGAACTCTTTTGAGACATTCGAGTTCGTAGGCGACCTCTGAAGAGAGTATGACATGAGCTACTGGCGGTTTTTTTCCTTGAATTTTTTATCTGCATTGTCTCACGATTGAACTACTATCTTAAATATCCTAAAAATATGTTATTAGATTGAAGAAAGGCGAGGGAATTTTTGACTATTTCTATGCCTAAATTCACTCATCAAGACAAAGAATTCGCCCTTCTTTCAAAAGTGGAAATTTCTTTAAAAAAAAAAAATTCTTTCCCCCTCTGTCTGTTGTTTGCATATGATATTCCACATCAAATACTTAAATGTGATTTGTACATTGCTTCATCGCTTAATTGCCCAGGGAAATTCATTGTTTTTACTTTTTTTTTTTTTAAAAAAATGTCATCTCTCTCTACCATTGCTGCTTTTCCCATCTTATCCTCTTGCTAGTTGTAGTTGTCGTTTTCTAGAAAAAAATGATGAATAAATGAGCCACTAATTTATAAAGGAATAACTTTTCCTTTGTCAATATGCTAAATTCTCAGCCGTCTCTATTTTTTTTTTTCATTGGTATGTTTGTATGAGTTGCAGATCTCTCCTATCACATCGAGACATGGAGTCTTCTGTGGCGCTCTACAACCAACTCAAGGTTCTTTTCTCTCACAGCATTCATCTTTTTTAGGACTCTGTTTTTGATCTTCACCCATACACAGATTATGACTCAACATGCTTTGTGTTGGAGCAACTGCTTTTGATTACTCTTTGTTCAGGGAGGAAGATACTATATCCTGATTAGAAATATCTTTTGGAATAACACTATGTGTATGTTTCTGATATATGTGAACCACCAACCTGATTTCTCCATTTGTCTGCAGTGATTGAATTGCAGCCATTCGTTCATTTGTCCAAGTAACTTTATATCATTCTATTGTATGCCACAGTTGTCATAATAATTACTGATATGGCTGATCCAACGCCGTTGGAATAAACGACAACAATAACGGTGACTGACGGAGGCTCTCTCACAACCTCCGAGACCCCTCTCGGTCTCGGGCCACATGAACAATATCTCAATCCCCAAGACCCCCTTTCGGTCTCGGACCACATGAACAGTATCACAACCCCCGAGACTCTCTTTCGGTCTTGGGCCGCATGAACAGTATCTCAACCCCCGAGACCTCCTCTCGGTCTCGGGCTGCATGAACAATATCTCAACCTCCGAGACCTTCTCTCGGTCTCGGGCCGCATGAACATTATCACAACCCCCGAGACCCCTCTCGTCTCGGGCCGCATGAACAGTATCTCAACCCCCGAGACCCCCTCTCGGTCTTGAGCCGCATGAACAGTATCTCAACCCCCGAAACCTCCTCTCGGTCTCGGGCCGCATGAACAGTGTCACAACCCCCGAGACCCCCTCTCGGTCTCGGGCCCAATGAATAGTATCTTAACCCTCGAGACCCCCTCTCGGTCTCGGGCCACATGAACAGTGTCACAACCCCCGGGATCCCCTCTCGGTCTCGGGTCGCATGAACAGTACTTCGACCCCCGGCGCACGATCCGACCCGCTCTGGGCCACCTGGCATGTCCACACGATCTACCGCACATCTGTAGCAGGGTGTGACCATGCCTCATAACGGCGTATGGTTCGTTGTATGTCTACCACTGTGCGCGACCATACCCTGTTGCAGTGTACGGTCCACCACCTGCCCGCTACTGTGCGCGGTCATATCCAGCAGTGGCGCGCACCAGATATAGCCCCAGATGCAAGACATCTGTAAGGCCGTGCTGACCAATGATGCGGGACACTTTCGGCATGTACGACGACAGTACAATCAGTCACTGTCAACCTCATCTTTTGTCCGTTATTGAACGGGGCACCTTGAAATCAACAATCTTTAGGAATGAAAGGGGTATCTTCGAATAGGTATAAAAGCATACGCTCATGCTGTAAATAGGGATCCTTGAACTCTAGTTTTTCTAGCTCTTTTCCACTGGTTAAGCCCTAACTGTTTAGTTCCCTTCGGCTAGACAGTTCTCATTTGTTCCCAAGTGACTGACTTGAGCGTCGGAGGGTCCCCACCGGAGCATCCGGTCTCCAGGGACTTTTCTTGCAGGAGTCCGGCGAGGAGGACGTCCGTTTCCCCGGTGCTTGAAGGAAGTGACTTGGCGTCATCAGATTGGCGCGCCAGAAAGGGGGTGAGAAAGAGACAGACACCGAACCAGCAATCTGTAACTCCTATCTCTCCAAGCCCTTGAGTCATGGTGACAAACCGTGCGAAAGGGGGCTCTGTCAGTTGCGCTGGGGGGCAGCGCCAAGGAGTTGATCCACTGGCGGTCGCCCCCTCAGCTCTCCCGGCCGGCGTCCCGGCACCGTCGCATCCTCAGGAGGCTGGACCTTCCACTCCTCCGGTCGACATCCCTGCGCCTCCTTCCCATCAGCTCCAGGAAGACTGGTTCGCCGCTCTAGCCATGCAAGTCCAATCCTTGGCAGCGGCGGTCCAAGGCCTGCAGAATCAGCAAGTGGCCCTGCGGCAGTCGGAGCCATTTCCATCGATTCCGGGCATGGTGCAACCCAGCCAGCATTCTTCCCGAAGGAGGTCACCGGTACCGGAAGCTCGCCACCGTCACACTTCGCCCAAGCCTTATTACCGGGAGGCCTCCAAGAGACCCCAATCACCTTCTCGCCACGCCAGTGTTTCTCCTAGACGGCAGCGTGGGAAGGAGGTGGAGCACCCTCGCAGACATCGCCGTCACTTCCCCCCGTCTTCAGAATCCTCGGGGGAAGGTTCTTTTGATAGCTGGATAGCCCGTCGGGCCGAGCGTTGACTCGATGAGTACAACCAACGGTTGAGGAACTCAGTTGCCAGATCACCCACCTGCCCGAGATGGATTATGACAGTCGGCCTCCGCTGTCCCGCCATATCATGAAAGAGCCCATCTCCACCCGGTTCCGCCTCCCCCAGCTGGATCCGTATGATGGGACTATAGATCCCTTGGACCACTTAGAAAGCTACAAGGTACTCATGCAGGTCCAGGGGGCCACCGATTCATTCATGTGCATCGCCTTTCCTGCCACCCTGAAGAAGGCTGCCTAAGCCTGGTACTCTCGCCTGCCGCCGCGGAGTATCGATTCCTTCCGTCAGTTGGAAAGAGCCTTTTTGGCCCATTTTGACGCCTGCCGAAAGATCCCAAGAGTAGCTGACAGCCTCTTCGCTGTCCAACAGAAGAGCAGCGAGTCTTTGCGGGATTATGTCGCTCGGTTTAAGGAAGCGGCTCTGGAGGTTTACAATCTTGAAGATTCAGTGGCCACTTTGGCCCTGAAGCGAGGGTTCCGTCTGTCCCGCTTCGCGTACTCCCTGGATAAGAAGCCGCCCGGTTCTTACACCGAACTTTTGACCCAGGCCCAGAAGTATATCCGTGCCGACGAGGCTAATTCCTTCCGGCGCAAGGCAAGTGGGAGCGCCCTCAAGAAGCCGGCCCGTCCTGAGCCTGTTGAAGTTCGACCCCGGAAACCTGAACCTCCCCGCCGACCAGATAATCGTCCCCGAGCTCCTGCACAGAGAGATGGACCCTACACTCCACTGCTCGCCCCTATATCGCACATCTTGCTCGAGATTGAGGGTGAGTCCTATCTTCAGCGCCCACCTCCGATGAACCCAAAGATCCCCCGCAACAAGAACCTCTACCGTCGATACCATCGGGACCATGGCCACGACATCGACGACTGTCGCCAGCTGAAGAAGGCGATAGAGGATCTTATCCAGCGTGGCCATCTAGGGAAGTTTGTTCGGAAGAACAACCCAGATACTCCTGGCCCGTCAGCGCCTCCGCCGTCGATGATCGACAACACTCCAACTGAGAAGACGGTGGTGATGATTTCCTGGGAGGCAGATGGCCCGCCCAAGAGGCAGAGAGGGGGGGCTGTAATTCCTTTCTTTAAGGAGGACTTAGAGGAGGTGGTGAATAAAAAACGATGATAGCGTCGTCGTGTCCATGACGATCGCTAAGCATCCTGTAAAAAGGATTCTAGTTGATAGCGGAAGCTCAGTGGATGTTTTGAATTATGATGCTTTTGTCCGCATGAACCTGTCACCCGACCTGCTCCGGCCCATCGCCATGCCCCTGATGGGGTTCACTGGGGATTCCGTGAGAGTCGAGAGGGAGGTCACTCTTCCTGTCACGGCTGGTACGACCCCGCGCCAAAGCACCGTCCTCATGAATTTCCTGGTGGTCTTAGTGCCCCTCGCTTATAACGCAATCCTCGGAAGGCCTAGGCTCAATCTTTTGGACGCTGTCATATCCACTAAACAACTCCTCGTAAGGTTTCCTACCAGGGAGGGAGTCGGAAAGATGTGGGGGAAGCAAAACCTGCTCCCACTTTGCTATCATACGGCCCCTAGTCCGCAGGAGGCAGCACCTGCACCTGCATCGGAGACACTGGACCCCGGGACCTGGCAAGAAGAGGGGAGCCGGCCGAGCGCCTGCTTGCTTTCCCTCTCGGAGAGGACCCAACGAAGATAATCCAGATTGGAGCCCTACTCCCAGAGGAGGCCCGTGACCAGCTCCTCACTTTCCTACGGGCTAACGCAGATGTCTTCGCCTGGTCGGCATCCGACATGCCAGGCATTCCGGAGGAAGTGATCACCCACCAGCTCAACATCAGGCCGGAGTGCCGACCCATTAGGCAGAAGAAGAGGAGCTTCGCCCTTGACAGGCAAAAGGCCATGAATGAGGAGGTGCGAAAGCTATTGGCAGCCGGTCACATCCGTGAGGTACATTACCCTGACTGGCTGGCGAATGTCGTGATGGTTCGCAAGGCGAATGGGAGCTGAAGGATGTGCGTGGACTTCACCGATCTCAATAAGGCATGCCCTAAAGATAGCTTCCCATTGCCCCGGATCGACCAGCTAGTGGATGCCACGCCGGGCACGAAACTCTTAGCTTCAAGGATCCCTTTTCGGGGTACAACCAGATCAGGATGAACCTGGCTGATGAAGAAGCCACCTCCTTTGTCATTGAAAAAGGGCTTTATTATTACAAGTAATGCCGTTTGGATTGAAGAATGCTGGAGTTACCTATCAGAGGTTGATGAATAAGGTCTTTGAGGACCAGATCGGGCGTAACATGGAGGTGTACGTAGATGATATGCTGACCAAGAGCATCAATACTGCTGATCACGTCACCGACCTTGCAGAGACCTTCAACAACCTGTGCCAGTACCAAATGAGGCTAAATCCCGCAAGTGTGCCTTTGGGGTGGCAGCAGGCAAGTTCCTGGGCTTTATGGTAACCCAGCGTGGGATTGAAGCCAATCCTGACAAGATCCGGACTATCTTGAATATGAGGCCCCCAGCTAATAAGAAGGAGATGCAATGCCTAACCGGGAGGGTGGCGGCCTTGAGTCGCTTCATGTCGAGATCGGCAGAAAGGTGCCTGCCCTTCTTTAAGGTACTGCGCAAGGTCAGCAGCTTCGAGTGGACAAAGGAGTGTCAGGATGCCTTTGAAGAGTTGAAGCGATTTTTATCCACTCCCCCACTGTTGTCCAAACCAGAGGGCGAGGAGGAGCTCTTCCTGTACCTCGCGGCCTCCCCAGAGGCCGTCAGTTCTGTGCTCGTGTGCATGGATGCCGACGGGGTGCAGAGGCCGGTCTACTACACCAGCAAGGTACTTCATGATGCTGAAACAAGATACACTAGAACTGAGAAGATCATTTTTACCCTGGTGGTCTCTGCCCAATGCTTCCGACCCTACTTTCAGGCTCATCCCATCGTGGTGCTCACGGACCAACCTCTTCGGACCATCTTGTCCCGTCCTGACACCTCCAGTCGGCTGGCCAAATGGGCTATCAAACTGAGTGAGTTTGACCTATCTATTCGGCCAAGGTCAGCCATGAAGTCTCAAGTGTTAGTTAATTTTTTGGTCGAGTGTACTTGGACTGAGGAATGTACGGAGGAATCACGTCCGGAGGATCGTATGGGCTCCTCCTCAGCTGAGGAGGCAGAAAAGGAAGACTAGATCTTGCACGTGGACGGAGTAGCAAATTCTCAGGGAAGCGGAGCCGGGCTCATCCTTGCGAGCCCCGAAGGGAAGGTGGTGGGGTATGCCCTTCGGTTTCAGTTCCCGGCCACTAATAACCAAGCAAAATATGAGGCCCTATTGGCGGGAATGAGGCTGGCTGAGGAGCTTGGTGCAGGGCGTCTGAGAGCCTTCACGGACTCTCAGCTTATTTCTGGGCAAGTTGCTGGAGAATACGAAGCCAGAGACCCGACCATGTCCCGTTACTTGAGTAAGGTGCAGCTCCAAGCCTCTCGGTTCTCTTACTTTCGTGTCAGTACATTCCCCGAGCGGAGAATGCCAGGGCCGATGCGCTGTCCCGTTTAGCCACCTCGGCCGACGAGACACTGGGAAGAACGTATGTGGAGCACTTGCAGACCCCAAGCATTGAAGCTACGGAAGAGGCATTGCCGGTTGCGCAAGGGCTCTCTTGGATGGATGCCTATGCCCGATATTTAACCGACGGCACCCTCCCTGAGGACCCCGCGGAGGCTAGACTGCTCAAGCGGCGGGCCCCAAGGTTCTTGATAATGGACGGAAGGCTCTATCGAAGGTCGTTTTCATACCCGGTCCTCAAGTGCATAGGGCCAGCAGAAGCAGACTACATCTTGCGAGAAATCCATGAAGGCATCTGCGGGAGTCATCTGGGGGGAGCCCTAGCTTACAAGGCCCTACGACAGGGGTACTACTAGCTGACCATAAGAAGGATGTGGCCGAGTTTGTTAAGAAGTGTGATAGCTGCCAGCATCATGCCAATATTCAGCGACAGCCGACGTCTCAGCTGACCCCCTTGGTGGCACCTTGGCCCTTCGCCCAATGGGGTATGGATATCTTGGGACCACTCCCTCCGGCCTCCGGACAACGCAAGTTCCTCCCGGTGGCCGTCGATCACTTCACCAAGTGGATTGAAGCCGAATCCCTTGCTAAAATCACTGAAAGCAAGGTGAGATCCTTCTTTTGGAAGTTTATCATATGCCGGTTCGGGCTACCCCATACTCTGGTCACCGACAACGGCCGGCAGTTTGATAACGCGCCCTTCCGAGGGTTCTGCAACGAACTTGGCATCCTTCAGAGATTCACATCCGTCGGACACCCCCAGACCAATGGAGTGGCCGAGGTGACCAATCGCATCATTCTCCAAGGACTAAGAGCCCGACTGGATGATTGCAAGGGGCGGTGGGTGGAGGAGCTCCACAACGTGCTATGGGCCTACCATACAACGCCACGAGCCCCCATCGGAAAAACTCCGTTCAGCCTGGTCTTTGGGTTCAAAGCTGTAATTCCGATGAAGATAGGCTCCCCGAGTCCTCGGGTGGAGTCATATAACGAGAAAGACAACTCGGACCGGCTGTGGGCCAACCTCGACCTGGTGGAGGAGGTACGAAACCGAGCGCGACTGCGGATGGTGGTCTACCGACAACGAGCTGCCAGGTACTACAACGCTCGTGTGCGTCCCAAGGCTTTCTTGCCGGGAGACCTGGTCATTCGACGAGCTGAAGTCTCAAAGCCGACGGAAGGAGGCAAGCTAGCTCCGAATTGGGAGGGGCCCTACCGGATCACCGATACACTTCGTCATGGGACATACAAGATCGAAGAACTGGATGGGAGGCTGCTCCCACGGACGTGGAACGCCGACAACCTCCGTCGATACTATCAATAGTACATTTTCTTCTGGCATTAAATACCATGCTAGTATCCTTATGGGTTTTTCACTCTTCACTGCTCATCAATAAACTTAACTTTTAGTCTCTCAGTTTTTCCACAAAGCCCAGTGTACCACTGGCGGAACGATGTACCATCGGCGCTCAGCAGCTTAAGCCCGACCCCCATCGGCACTTAAAGCCCTGGGCCAGCCAGGCACAAAGCCCGACCCCCGTCGGCACTTAAAGCCCTGGGCCAGCCAGGCACAAAGCCCGACCCCGGTTGGCACAAAAGCCCTGGGCCAGCCAGGCACAAAGCCCGACCCCGGTTGGCACAAAAGCCCTGGGCCAGCTAGGCACAAAGCCCGACCCATGTCGGCACTTAAAGCCCTGGGCCAGCCAGGCACAAAGCTCGACCCCGATCGGCACAAAAGCCCTGGGCCAGCCAGGCACAAAACCCGACCCTCGTCGGTACTTAAAGCCCTGGGCCAGCCAGGCACAAAGCCCGACCCCCATCGGCACTTAAAGCCCTGGGCCAGCCAGGCACAATGCTCGACCCCCGTCAGTGCTTAAAGCTCTGGGCCAGCCAGGCACAAAGCCCGACCCCCGTCGGCACTTAAAGCCCTGGGCCAGCCAGGCACAATGCTCGACCCCCGTCAGTGCTTAAAGCTCTGGGCCAGCCAGGCACAAAGCCCGACCCCCGTCGGTACTTAAAGCCCTGGGCCAGCCAGGCACAAAGCCCGACCCCGGTCGGCACAAAAGCCCTAGGCCAGCCAGGCACAAAGCCCGACCTCTGTCGGCACTTAAAGCCCTGGGCCAGCCAGGCACAAAGCCCGACCCCCGTCGGCACTTAAAGCCCTGGGCCAGCCAGGCACAAAACCCGACCCCCGTCGGCACTTAAAGCCCTGGGCCAGCCAGGTACAAAGCCCGATCCCCGTCGGCACTTAAAGCCCGGCATACCTTCGGCAAAGCGGAGCGCCATCAGTCCTCAGGAGCCCGTCTGTCTAGACCTCCTGAGTCCAATGCCTTAACCCCACGAAGCCCATCCTTCCTGGCCCTAAGGTTCGATCCTATTTGGCCAAGTCAAAGTGATTCGCGAATGAATTAAAGGTTACCCCTCGGTGCTGATGGAGCCCCGAGAGGTCGCGCGTCATTAACCAATGAATTTGGGGTAGAGATTGCAGATGGACAAAGACAATTCATCTTGAGGGAAAGTGATATTTCATTAATTTAAAGTGATTACAAAAGTGCCGACCTAGTCGGACTTGCAAAAATAAAATACAAGTGGAGGCTCACGGTTCAGCTGGTGCGGGCTCGTCATCGGATGAGGCCAACTCCGAGAGATGTTCTGGTTCGACCTCTAAGGCTTGAGGGAAGTTTAAGTTCCGAGCGACTTTCTCTTTCCTATGTGAAATCCTTGAAAAAATGCCCCCGCCGAAGCTTCCGCCAATTCATCTGTAAAGCGCTCGGACGCTTTGAATTCTTCTATGACCCTGGCAGTCCTGGCCGCGACGGCTGCTTCCACCTCGGCGGCTCGGACTCCCTCCTCTGCGGCGGGAGCTGCCGCCGCTGCCCTCTCGGCCTCCTGGGCACGATGTGCCTCCTCTTCGGCTTTATCAGCCCTCTCCTCCGCCGCCCTTGCCCTCTCCTCCTCTGACCTTACCCTTTCCACCGCCGCCCTTGCCCTCTCCTCGGCCTCGGTCGCCCGATTCTCGATTGTTTGGATGGTTGAGGTCAATTCAGAGATGTGCAGATCTCTTGCTGCAACGGCGTTTTTGGTGTCCGTTATCTGGTGGAGTGCCGCCCGCAAGCGGTTGGCCTCAGCCTCCGCTCAGCTCTCAGCAGCCCTTACCTTATTGGCCCAAGCGGTTCTGGCTGACTCCAGGGCCCCCTCGGCCGCCTCCGCACGATTACGAGCTTCCTCGGCCTCCTTCTGAGCCTCCCGCAGAAGGGTCTTCCCTCCGTGAATGGCCTCCCTTGTAGCCCTTAGGGAGTTCGCAAGCTGCGTGCAGGTTCCATGTCAAAAAAAAAGAGAGAGAGAAGAAAAGAAAAAGAGAAATATGGAGGCGAAGGGTTGCAGGATAACTTACTCTGACGAGGGCTGCGTAGGACTCTCGGTAGAATGTAGCTGCCTTCAAGTGGCTAAGCTCCTTCAGGACCTCGGGCACGAAGACTGGCGAGAGGATCTGCTCTGCCCAACGCCCATCGTTCAGAATGGAGTCCCGAGGCGGCCCCGGTCTGGCTCCATTCCCTTTGGCTGCCTCGGCGTTGCCAGACTCGGCGTGCGGGCTGCTCATTGGCGTCTGCTCGGGGGTGGGCTTGCTGCCCCTGACGGCCCCTTGCCCCAGCTCCTGGCTGCCTCGGGGAGGGTCGGTCCGCTGGGAGCAAAGAGCTCCTTTGCTACCGCCGGCTCCTCCGCTACCGCCGGCTCCTCCGCAGGCGGCTCCTCTATTGGTACCCCCTTGGTCACCGCCCTTTCTGGCGGGGTGTCGGCTATGAGGTCAATCTCCGAAGCGACCGAGGGCTCTTGTGGTGCCGGTGGCTCGGGCACCTGCACCGTCGGGCGTTTTGGAGCCGGTGCTCGCCGGTCTTCACTTGGTCCTTCCCGTGCCCTCTTCTTGGCGACGGCCCTCAAGAGTTTCTGAGTCGGGACCTTCATGGCTATACAGCTTCGGTCAGGGTCGGTAAAAAAAAATAAAAACGACGAATCCGGAAGACTTTGGCTAAGTGTAAGGGAGACTTACCGCGGTGGGAAATGAGACCCGCCGATTGGAGGTTCTCTTCCGTCAAGAGCAGGTTGTACCGAGGGATGTCGGTAGCCAACAACCGCCCTAACGCTTCCTTGTCTCCGGGGTGGATGGTGGAATTCACGTTACCTCGGAGGTCGGGGTCCCCTACCGGGCCTTGACTTGGTCAAGATTTGCAAAGAAGAGCCGAGATTTCCATCCCTTGATAGAGCAGGGAAGGAGTTTCAAGACTCGACCGGGTCAGGGCTGAAATAGCCACCAACCCTTTTGAGATCGAAAAATATAGAATAAGCAAAAAAGAAAAACCCGAGGTGTAATTTGGAGATGGTGGCAGAGAACAACGAAGGCGCTAACGACCCTAAAGGAGTTTGGGACCAATTATGAAGGGGTCAGGGAGTAGTAGTCGAGGAGGCTTGCGAAAAAAGAGGGAAGGGGTAAACGGAGGCCTACCCTCAAAGAATTCTCGTAGATGGCCACTCGACCGAGTCGAGAGGAGATCACTCGATCGTCGGGAGTTGGAAGATAAAGCCCAATCTCCTGAGGGATTTGGTAATGGACCCGAATGTTTGCTAAATCCCGGCCTGTTACCGTGGAGGTGGCCCCTTCCGGGGATTCTGCCCCCACTCTCGAGGAGGCGCTGGCCCCCGCCTGGTGGCCCCTCGACGGAGCCCTACCAGCCGCCACTGGACGCCTCCCTACAGTAGCCTCCCTGGCGATCCTCTGCTGGGCCAGAGGGATGCGGTCCTCCGGATCGGAGGACCACTCGAGGGGAGAAGGAGGAGGAGAAGAAGGAGAGGCTCGAGGCCTCTCCGACGAAGAACGATTCTCTGAATCGTCCTCCGCAGACCAGGACTGGGAACTCATGGCGAGAAGAAGGAACAGAGGAACTTAGAAGGAGCAAAGAGCTAACCTGGGAAGGAAAGTGACGCGCGCAGGCTCTTGGGTTGCAGGGGGACCAGGGAGCAGAAAATCAAGGAAGCAGAGGAAGAAGACGATAGCAGGAACAGAATGGCTGCTTTCGATCCTCCACCCAGGTTTTATTCAGTTTCAAATTGTCTCGCCATGCCTCGTCCACCATGTGGACTCTCATAATAGGATGGACTACCTCGGAAACCACTGAGCGCAGGATACGATTTGCTTTCGGCTAATGATGGGACGCCGCTGACGTCGCCGCTATGATGGGTAATGATGGCACGACTTTCCTCACGGATTCCAATGGATCAACCTTGCTTCGAGGACGATCGCCGCAAATTGGATGGACAGTATTGACCGTCTTTTCACATCCCCACACCGCTCGCATAAAATCGTCGCAGCGCCTATAGGCACATGTCTGGAGGCGGTTCGCGATGGGCAGGGATTAGCCATTTGAGGGGTGACACCCCTTTCGCCTTACTGGGGTGGGCCCACTCCGTCTCAGGGGTGAGGGGGAATTTGATATGGCTGATCCAACGCCGTCGAAATAAACAACAACGATAACGACGACTGACGGAGGCTCTCTCACAACCCTCGAGACCCCTCTCGGTCTCGGGCCACATGAACAGTATCTCAACCCCCGAGACCCCCTCTCGGTCTCGGGCCGCATGAACAGTATCACAACCCCCGAGACCTCTTTTCGGTCTCGGGCCGCATGAACAGTATCTCAACCCCTGAGACCCCCTCTCGGTCTCGGGCCGCATGAACAATATCTCAACCCCCGAGACCCCCTCTCGGTCTCGGGCCGCATGAACAATATCTTAACCCCGAGACCTTCTCTCGGTCTCGGGCCGCATGAATAGTGTCACAACCCCCGAGACCCCCTCTCGGTCTCGGGCCGCATGAACAGTATCTCAACCCCCGAGATCCCCTCTCGATCTCGGGCCATATGAACAGTATCTCAACCCCCGAGACCCCCTCTCGGTCTCGGGCCACATGAACAGTGTCACAACCCCCGAGACCCCCTCTCGGTCTCGGGCCGCATGAACAGTATCTCAACCCCCGAGACCCCCACATGAACAGTGTCACAACCCCCGAGACCCCCTCTCGGTCTCGGGCCGCATGACCAGTACTTCGACCCCCGACGCACGATCTGGCCCGCTTTGGGTCACCTGGCATGCCCACACGATCCGCCGCACATCTGTAGTAGGATGTGACCATGCCTCATAACGGCGTATGGTCCGTTGTATGTCTGCCACTGTGTGCGACCATATCCCGTTGCAGCGTACGGTCCACCACCTGCCCGCTACTATACGCGGTCATATCCAGCGGTGGCGCGCACCAGATATAGCCCCAGATGCAAGACACTTGTGAGGCCGTGCTGACCAATGATGCGGGACACCTCCGGCATGTATGGCGACAGTACGATCAGTCACTGTCAACCTCATCTTTTGTCCGTTATTGAATGGGGCACCTTAAAATTAACAATCTTTGGGAATGAAAGGGGGTATCTTCGAACAGGTATAAAAGCATACGCTCACACTGTAAATAGAGATCCTTGAACTCTGATTTTTCTAGCTCTTTTCCACTAGTTAAGCCCTAACTGTTTAGTTCCCTTCGGCTAGACAGTTCTCATCTGTTCCCAAGTGACTGACTTGAGCGTCGGAGGGTCCCCACCGGAGCATCCGGTCTCCGAAGACTTTTCTTGCAGGAGTCCGGCGAGGAGGACGTCCGTTTCCCCGGCGCTTGAAGGAAGTGACTTGGCGTCATCAATTACCTCTTTCTTTATCTTTAAATGAATGAAGTGAGCACTCTATAATCCTGCGGGTTTAAGGCAAATGCCATGGGAAAAAAAAGACATAATATGGCATTTGAGTTTTGGTGATGTCATTAGGGCTGCCATGTCATTGCTGCATGTAGTATTGCGGCAGCTAAAGTGACATTTAGTTGTGAATCAATTATTCTCATATTATGGCCCCTACATTATGCATATTTATTCTAGATTTGACAAGTTGAGGAGTTCAAAGAACTTGGAGACCAGTGGTTCAGGATCAATTGCCACAGAGAGCACTATCGTTGTAAAACAATTTGATAAAGTTAATAGCAAGGGTTATAACCATTTGAAGAACTTATCCACCTTTCAAATGAAAAGGCCTCTGCTTTTAGAAAAAATGACTATTTATAAAATTTTAATATTTTATTTAATTTTTAACATATTTGAGGTATATTTTTACGATAAATTAGATCTATTTAAAACTAACATTATAATGTTTTATGGTTGAGATGGGATGGGATGGGACGGAATGGGCCCCTATCTCACCTAGACTTTAATTGCTGGATGTAACTTGACTGAGATATCTATGCTTTTTGAGATATGAAAAAGATCACCATAATTGTCATTAAGTGTGCTTACGTTATCCACAAGCTCTGTTATGTCAGCACAATGCATTCTGATTTCGTGGTCTCTAAACAGGCTGCGGAGCCATTTTTCTTACTAGCGGGCCCTAACGTAATTGAATCTGAGGAGCATATTCTCAAGATGGCCAAACATATAAAAAACACCACATCTAAGTAAGTGGATGATGATTCAAGTAATATTTGATTAATGTAAATGAAATAATATAATTAATTTCTGACTAACATTTTTAATGATTGATAGGCTTGGGTTACCGCTGGTTTTCAAGTCCAGCTTTGACAAAGCTAACCGCACTTCTTCAAAATCATTTCGTGGACCTGGGTTGGAAGAAGGCTTAAAGGTAGCAGCTTTTTTTTATCTGGTTAACCTAAATTAAAAACTGTCTCTTATGTATCAATATGCTTGATGACCAGGAAGGATGATGATTGCAAGGAAAAACATAGCTGCTGAAATTGGCATCTTTTTTTTAACAAAAAAATTACAATTATGCTATTTTAGTCTTTTTATGTTTCAAAAAGTAAATAAATCATGTTATCTGTATTAACAAACAACTCAGAAGATCATTTCCAGCTCTTCCGATTACAATTTCTCATTCTGTATGCAGTGCATGCCAAAGCATTTCTTCTCATTAAAAATTGTGATAACTTTCCAATGGTAATCTAAATGGCTAATTCCACAGGCACAAAAAAAAAAAAAAAAAAAAAAAAAACTGTGATAACCATGATTCCCTGTCCTTCAAGAATTTTTATTTTACTCCCTGCCTGCCCCGGTCCATGAAATTTTCTCCATGCATGCTGAAGTTTTACTCAAGATTTATGCTGGTTCACATGTTTTGATTTAAATTCCAGATCCTTGAGAAGGTAAAACTGACATACAATCTTCCAATCGTAACTGATGTGCATGAGAGTAACCAGGTAACTTATTGCTTCAATGCCTACTTATTGTTTTTATTGGGTTATGACCATGCGTTTAATATGGAGATTGATTTTAAATCAAGTATGATCCCTCTGTAGCTGTGTTCTTGTCATCCTGACTTGTTCCTGATATTCTTTTTTAAATATCTGTTAGCAGCATGATGCATCTGGGAACATATTTACTTTTTTAGGCAAGGACATATAAGTTGTTGAGGTTTAGTCTCCTATTTTCAGTCTAGGATGAACATATATGTAGAGATGAAAAAAATCAACTGTGCCAAGATCTTCACGTTAAGAACATAAGCATGCATTGACTGCCATCCTGACTCATATGTGCTACAGAACACTCCTTGCTTCACATCAACCCAAAAAGAATACAATCAACAACCCACTCTTGGTTTAACACCATAGGAGAAAAAAAGGTTTCACAGAATAAAGTCTACCACCTGAATCTTGAAAATGTTTTCTATGTCAGGTCCTTCTGATTGATCCTTTTTCACTAGTAAGAAGGTCCAACATACCATAGCTTACTCTGATTTGTTTTGATCTTCTCTAGGTAAAGGTCCAATAGAATATGTAACTCAGTTGGTAGCGTATTACATAAAAGCTCAAACCATTCAAACTAGATCAATTGTCTCTAGCATCATCAAAAACATCAATCAATTCCAAATATCATCAATTCAGCTTATGGAAAGCGGACATCAAGAAGCATCTGTATTACTAAATGTTTGATCTCAAAGAGTTACAATTATATTACCTCTCATTGTAATTAAACTTTAATATGATCTCCTTCATGTCCTCAATCTATGCCTTCCACCCCCTTAATCATACCCGAAAGTTGATTCTCCTTCTCTTGCAGTAGGCCACTGTAAGTTTTGGCACTGAAGGAACTTTTCACATCTCAAAACCCCATCTGTATTCTTCTTTTAATTTGGTGTACTTTGTTCTATCCGCTGTTCAAAATCTTAACATTGCTTAGGCAATCAATTTCTTCTATTTCACAAAAAGCTGCTTTTTATTCCTTGGAAATCGCTTAGATGATTCCTATTCTATCTCTTAATTGTTTTTTCAGATTTTTTCAGATTCTTTGGATTAAGCATAAAAGCACTATGCCATCTCCCTTTCCTTCCAATCCATCCATTAATTAAATATTTTTGAAATTCAGTTTCTCAATTTGCATATCATCAGATTGGAAGAATGTATACCAAAGACATGTCTTCACCTGTCTAAGCCAATCGAAGCTTTTTTGGAAGTGGACATTGAAAAGATACTGCAGAAGGATCCTTGATCATCTGGGAACTGCAAGAAACCTATTGGATTTAGGATAATGATATTCTTGGAAGTCAGATCAAGTGTCAGTGCCCCTTCTGAGAGACAAAACCAACAATCATAATACTCATCGAAGTGTGAGGCTTCTTCTTTTCACAAAAACTGATATTGTTAGCTCTCTTCTTTCTCAAATAAAAAACATTGAAGTCATGCTGAATGTTATCTATATTCATTCCAAAAGTTTAGTCTTTCCTGAGGACTGTTAGGTCCATTAACAATTGTGACTTGTGAGGGTTTCCTAGAGAGGATCTTTACAGTTTATCATTTGAAGGTTCTTTTATTAATTTTTTTTATGTTGCATCAATTCTTTATTTCATTGAACTTTTGTTGTGCTGTGTCAAATATGTTTCTCTGTTTTATGAGAAATCTGCACTAGTCTTAATGTAACATAGCTTATAGCTACTTTGTTTTAATCATGATCTTTATTGACTTTGTTACCTTCCTTCTTGAATCCAACCAAAAATTGATTTTTAAAATTTCCAAACTCCCTTCTTGTTAGCCTGTTATGTTTAGTTGAAAGGTATGAATCTTATGTTTCATATAATGGTGGTTGTAGCATTTTATAGAAAATAGAAATTTATACTCACAGGAAACAATCTTTGCTAAAAGCTTTAAACTGATTCCTTGAATCCAGTGTGAAGCTGTGGGACGAGTTGCTGATATTATCCAAATACCTGCTTTCCTCTGTCGCTAGGTATATGTTGGCACAAATTTTCTTCTCCCAGGCAAGATTATTGCTTGTCCATTTACCAGCTAATGATTTTAAATTGGTCATTTTGATCATCCAAGTGCTTCCTCCACTTGCAAATTAAGGCATTCTGTTGTAACTGACAGACCTTCTAGTTGCAGCTGCCAAGACTGGGAAGATAATCAGTATTAAGAAAGGCCAATTTTGTGCTCCCTCTGTAAGTGATTGGTGAAATTTTGATCTGTTGTTTCTCGGAACTCTGTTGATACTTCTTAGATGATTGAAAATACAGTCAGAATCCTGCACTGGATGGATCTGTAATGCATCAATCTTCAGGAAAACTTCTCCAGCATCCACAAGCAAGTGGAAATGCAGAGTGGCATTTTGCTGATGTTTATATCATCTTTCTGTCATAAAATTATTAATTTTTTATAGCATCTTTTTTTATCAGAAATAAAACTGTATGCCGAAATTTTCATGGATTGTGTTCTGGTTCAAATGAATTGCATGTGGTTCTTCAATTAGTGCTTTTGTGGTTCATATCAGGTGTTCCACCTGATATGATGCAATTAGTGCTTTTGTGGTTCTTCAAAGTTTTATGAGAAGGATAAGAGATTGGTTCAAAGAGCCTGTTCTTCAGTTTGTCGAACAGATACTTATGGTTAGGCTGTTTAGTTGAACTTGCCAAGTTTCATGAAATTGATATAGTCTAGAAATAGCAATTTTAAAAGAACAGCATTTTGCTGATGCTTTTTAGAATCTGTCTGAGAAAAATTGCAGTCTACAGTAAATATAAAAAAAAACTCTTCTGAAAAATATGGTCCCTTCTTTTAACCTGAAATCAGGTTTTATTATCATCTAATTTTGTAAAGATGATGGGCTATTTCACATGCCAAAGGTGTTTTTACAGTTAATGGTATGACCATTACATGAGCTGATCAAAATTTGGCTCTTATTGGATTTACTCCTTCCTTAATATGTTGAATGACACTTTTTTTTTGTTCTAAAAATCCTATCCTGGTATAAAAAGGAATCCTGAGTATAGAATTGCAAAGATCATTATGGGTTATAATTTTTTTTAAAAAAGATTTTACTTACCTGAACTACAGTTACATGCAACAACCTTGTTAATTTACTTTATGTCATTGTAAGTTGTTGGAGTTCAGGATTTGTGCATCCTTCTTAATTTTGTTAAGCAGTGAGAAGTTAATGCATAGAGAAAATGAATAATTAGGTTTATGAATCCTCAGATCATCAACTCCTCAATGGCAGTTGGAGGATAACTTGTATCAAGGAGCTGTTTGTGGCACTTTGTAACAAAATTCTTTTAAACTGGACTTCCCATTTAACCCTCCTGCCAATGATGGCAAATGCGTGCAATGGCCATTTCATGATATGTGAATATGGCCCTGTTTGGATTGGCTGCTAGGATGCCTTTAAGTGGCTCTTTCCTAGCAGCATGTGGGATATAGCTATTGGCCAACAACTATCCCAAACAGGCCCTATATCTGAAGTTCTTTAGGATGCGAGAGGCAAAATATTCCTTGTAACATTTATTACGTTTGTTAAAATAAGCTTCTTTTGCTTTCCCAGAGAAAAAAAAAGCAAAAAAAACTACAATCTACAAGCCCCTTAAGAGTGTGGGTCTGTTGTCTTTTTTGATGATGCCCTCTGCAGGAACTTTCTAACCAGCATTTGTATATTTACCTTAGGAAAGAATGTTAATACATTTTTCTCATTTCCCAACAAATTTATGATCATATAATAATCACTGTTAAAAATTTTAAAGCCAATTAGCAATATACATCCTTCATACCAAGATCACTGCCTCTAACTAGCTCACAAATGAAATTCCTATTCATAAAATGATTCTTCTTTGCATCATTAACATGAGAAGTCATTTTGCAGTTCTTTTTCCGTACAAATAAAGCTCCAATACATGAAATGATGCTTATTTTTCCACCATCACCTTCTCAAGAAACATCGGGTTGAAGTATTTCCACCCTTGCCTACCTTCATGGACATATTTAACAAAATATGTTTGGTCATTGGGTTTACTCTTGTGACACAATGTTAGGTCTCTAATGCAACACAAAAAGAATGTTCTACTTATTTTTGAACTTAGCCCATGATCTCACAGAACCATTGATTGATAAAAATTAAAGTCTCATATGCACACTTAATCCATTAACTCCCTGTTTTTGTCAGTTCATTATATGTAAAATTCAAGATCCCTCTGACTGCAATTCTCATGGGGTAAGTCTTTTGGCAATGCATAACCTTTGACAGTTCTGGAATTCTTTATGATCTTCCAAAGAATTTGCATGAAACTGAACATTGCTTTAAATACTACAAATATGAAGACTACCTGTGATGACTGGGGAGGGTTTTTTATTGTAGTAAATTCATATATACTGCATAACAGGCATTGCTTTCTAATCTTACGCTATGTAGTCATTTTGTCTGTTGGTTACCTAACCATTATATCAAAATTTCTTTTCAGAACATAAATAGTAGAAGTTAAGAATCTCATTTCATAAATAAGAAAGAAAGTAAATGATCTGCCCTAGGAAAACCAATGATTTTCTTTTTTTTATGGTAAATATTTATTTTAAGCAATTCTTGTAAACTCAGTTTCATTGTGCTGAAGCCCCTTGACAAATCCTGCAGAACTAGTTATCAGTTTTCTCACAAGAAGTTCTCTGCTCATATGTAGAAGTATCAACTCCACATGTTTACATTATTCATGCATGCAGTTACATTGTTTCATTCATGCATGCACGTACATTTTAAGTGACTTTGGAGTTCGACAGGTTATGTTAAATTCTGCAGACAAAGTTAGACTTGCTGGGAATCAAAATGTGATGGTTTGTGAACGAGGCACCATGTTTGGTTACAGTAAGTTCTGTGATTTGTTTAGGTTCTAACTTGCATTGCAATGCCTATCGGCAGTGTAATACGATATATCTGTTTCTTTGTTGCAAGCTGGGATTTACCTCTTGTCACAATGAGTGGTGAATCTAATGAATTCTGAAGGCACTCAGCTATTGCGGCTGAACCTTTGCTTGTTCTAATCAAGGTCAATTTGCAGCATTTGGGCTGCTTGTTAAGCCAGGTTGCAGGTGGATCTACAGTTACAACAAAGCAAAGATTACATAGGACTCCTAGCTTACCATTTTTCAATGGCAGTCTTGTGCTGAACATTGAAATCAGGGACACTGCAACAGAAGTTAGGGTCCATCAATTACTGAAGGGAAACTTTTCCAGCTTAAATTAGATGACTTTGTGCTAGCAAGTTCTGATCTTGAAAGCAAGCGGAGTGTCTCCCAACCTTCTAAAAATAACCATAACTTGAATGTTATCATTTAATGGTCCATATTCTAAGTAGGCTGGATGGTTATGTAAATGTGGCCTTAGATTGTCATCCATTAGAGATAATATTGTACATACCATCTTTATCCTCCTTTAATTAGATGCATATTGATGGAATTGACTATATTGTCTTTAATTACATGCATATTGATGGAATTGGCTATACTCAACTCAACTCAACTCTCGTCTTTAATTTTACCAGCAGTAGGTCAACAAGGTGGAGTTTAGGATCTCTTCTTCCAAGATTTAATTTACCTTTTAAAATCTGCAGATGATTTAATTGTTGATCCTCGCAATTTGGAGTGGATGAGGGAAGCAAATTGCCCTGTTGTAAGTATCCCATTCCTGTTCACCACTGTGTAGCTTCCTTTAATGTAGTTGTTCTTTTAGAGATCTTCATGGTTGATATAGATATATGCACAAATCTATATAGAGCAACTGGAATTGAATATGCATAATATTTCCCTCACATAATGGACATGTTGCATGGCATATTGCATTTGAATGTTTTGCACTTTAGTATTCTCCTGTCCCAAAATCTTAAATTGTAAAACTCAAAATTCTAATTTCAAGGCTACATCAATTTTGTTATGAAATTCAAGGTAAGTCACAGGATTATTTACAAAGTTTATAATTTTTTCAGGGAATAACATAATTCTGAACCATCTTTTTGTTACCAGGAAATGTTTTTCCATTTTTATTTGGCAGGAAACTTCATTGAAACTAAATTTCCTGGCTATATGCTTTTAAATGGTCCTCCTGCCTTTTCTGTTTCAGTGCTGTAATGTATCAAAGTCCTGATGCAACGATTTCCAACTAACTGTAGATACTCATGTGATCTGTAGCTTATAAAATGTTCGCTACGGTGATGATCTTGTTGTGTTATTATTATTTAAATATAACTTCTTAAACAACTGTAGCCATCTAGTTGCATACCATTTATAATAAGTGGCTGCTATCCCTTGGAAGAAGCTGACTCGTGGTCATTGTTTTATTACAGGTTGCAGATGTTACACATTCACTGCAACAACCTGCTGGGAAAAAGGTGTATGCTTGTATAGCTTTAAAGTGATTCATCTCTCAAATTGATTAGCAATGAATAAGTATAACATTTTGACAAATGTTTGTGCTGTTATATTTTACACTGGCCCCTTATTTACTTCTTGAGGTGTGGGAAAAGTTTGCTTCCCATGGTGGAGGCTACCTTGTCATCTTATCTTAGAATTCCTGCTATTAATACCAAAGGTGAGAACTGTTTGCATGTGAATTTAAGTAATGTTGAACAACTGTTGACGCTAGGCAATATTCCTCTTTTCTGACATATTGAGTAGCAAAATACAATTATGAAGGAAAAATAGGTAAAAACATGGAAAAGAACAAAATAAGAATGAAATTGAAAGTAAATCCTTAGGAATGTAATTATCATTGATGCAGACAATCTAGAATTTCCATGCAATGATAAAAATGTCAGAGGCATATCAGACTCTTATGGCATGTTTATGTTGCTTCTACTTTATGAGAAATTCTTCTCACTAAAGAAGAAGCTAGAAGCCAGATTTCCTCGGTTCTCTTAAAAGCACTTTTTGCTTTAATAAACTTGTAGAAGTACTTTTCAATATCGTTACCAAACACCTATTTTTTCTGGGAAGCACTTTTTTGCTTTAGAAGTTACAGAAGTACCTTTTTCTAGGCAACGCCAAAGACATCTTTATCAAGGAGAGGCATGCCTTGAGGCATAGGCCAAAAGTTTCATGCATGTGTGTTCATGGAAATTTATTAAGAAAAACATTAACATGATTTTGTTTTTGGATTTGGTTACCTGATTTGTTCTGAGTCATGAAATACACCTCTGCTTTAGTGGTTTAAAACTTATCAATAGCATTGCATGCTTATTGTAATCTTCGTGATGCATATGGAAGTTGCAATCTTCCAGCCACGAATTTTATTAACCAGAAGAGAGATTATATGAGATTAATTATAGTACCAGTTCATTTGACTTGAATTTTTAAAGATATGTTCCCTGCTTAAGCTTAGAGCAATCAGACCTTGATGTCAATTTATATTATAGCTAGAAGAGATTACACACACACACACACACACACATATAGCCAAGCCTACATCCGATCACCTCCCCTACCCTTGAATCCACACAGTTCACCAATCCCAAAAATAGAAAAAGTAAAAAATATAGGTAGCTCTACAATCTGTGTGGATCCAAGAGTAGGGAAGGTGACTGGATTCTGAACTTGGCCAAGTCTACTTATATATATATATATATATATATATATATATATCATGTGTAGCTAAACTCAAATTTAGTTGCCTCCCCCATTATTAGATTTGCACCGAACTCATAACCAAAAAGGTACCCGTTAACTATTGTTTCCTATCTTTTCTTTTAGAAAAAGAGAGGCATTTATGGCTTATATCCTAATCTTTGTGAAGTACATTAGTAACAGAATAGGGATATGGCTTATATCCTTATTCTTCAACTAAGAAGTATAAGAGTAATTGAATAAGAATATGGCTCATATATTGTTTTTCAGGGAAGAAGCTTGTGAGGAACAAAATAGGGATATGGCTTATAACCCTATTCTTCAATTAAATGACTAGGGATATGGCTCGTATATGTATTCTTCAACAAAAATATATTAGTAAGAAACTATTTTACACAATGGAGATGGGACAGATGCAACAAATGATGGTTAATGAATGACTTTTTTGCTTCCAGATTTGTATGAATCTAACGGTGAGGAAGATGACTGGATTCGGGCTTGACTATACTCATGTATAGCTAAATCCAACTCTCTCTCTCTCTCTCTCTCTCTCTCTCTCTCTATATATATATATATATATATATATATATAGAGAGAGAGAGAGAGAGAGGAGAGAGATTCATTTGATTTGAAGACTGATCAAACATGAATCTCCATTTGGGATAGATTCATTAGTCCCCTTTGAGAAAATGAACCTTGATCTTTATTTATGTTCTAACTAGAAGAGAGAACATAAGATGTTACCGAGCTTTCTAGGCTATATTTGCATTAGTAAATTAATTAATGCTATAAATATGTTAAGTTGCGCTTAAACCTTGATCATCTCTTCAATCTTCTTCCTGAGAACATCATGATGGCAGTTTTATACTAGGGCTATTTCACTTGCTGAAATAGGGAGTCTTCCATAATCTATATTTGCATGTTAAAAGTTGTATAAGCTTATGAATAAGATCCTAATAAAGAAGTCATTAGTAGATTGTCATTACATGAAGAGCATTATGATGCGTCTGCATTTGTTCCTCAAAACTTCCCAGAGCAATCCCCACTCCACTTTAAGTCTGTGCTGATCCTCTCTCACATGGCAGGTACACGACAATCCCCTACAAGCACCTGTCGATGGCCCAACGCAATGGGTGAGAGTCTAGTTCTGATGAGACTTGGTAGAATTAGCTTTACCCAAACTACTTCGCTGATTGGATGTTCTGAATGTTTTAGCCTTTGCGCCACTTGGAAGAGCTACTAGAAGAGCTCATAGCAATAGCGGTCAGTATTTTCATCCTTCCATCATACTGATTTATAACGTCGTTGAAATCATCAGTCTATTACTGATCAAATCTTTCTTGTTTGTGTATTTAGAGGGTCAGCAAAGGGAAAAAGCCATTCAAGATGGATCTCACACCTTACGAAGATTAATCTGAAGCTACCAGGATGAAAGCATCACAAATAGTTTTGCAGTTTATCCACCCCTTGTTTTAGTGATGCATCTGCGCAGACACTTAAAAAAGGATAATGCAGTTGCGGGAGCATTGTATGAAAAGAGTCAAGTCCACCTGCGAACATGTAGTCACGTTTGAAGATGGCAAACATAATGAAGATGATCGGGGGATCAAATAATCCTGGAGGTTGTTTCATGGAAATAACTTCTTGAAGTCGGGTTAATGGTTTGGCCATATGCAAAAGATGGCTAAGAGGACAGTGTTGGTGGAATGGAATGTGATGGCTAACTTGATCAAAGATGACAAGATCGAGTTGAGAGTTAAACTCTATGCCCTTAAGACAAATTCGTCCCGTACAAGTGCTTACGGATTTATGACAATTGTTTCTCAGAATACAATGGTTTCTTCTGATAAAAGTAGCACTACTATTCACCAGAACAGTGAACCAAAATGCTATACTCTCTTGAATTCAGCAAATGTCTAAGAAGAATTGTTTCTCGGATGGATGATTTGGAATGCAAGGGTATATTCTATTTATAGATTTGAAGTGCCTATTGGAAGCATCCTTACGGGTTTGAATTTAATTATTGACATGTGTGTGAAGGGGCTTATCGGCCTTTGATATGTGGTTTCATTATTTTGATATGAGGATCATGCGATCATCTGCTTATGGATAAGTCAATTCGTCAAATCCATACACTACTCCACGATCTGATGTCTCGTTTCAACAATCGGGTGCATGTATTAATGATCGGGTGTGCTGATAGAAGCGAATAAGTGCGCATCAATTGATCTATACTGCCGCGATTGTGATCGGCCAATTGATTGCGCCGATCGGGTGCGTCGATCAATTAATACCGTTCCGCATCGATCTTCGCATATTAACATTTTATCTTAACTCTTCATCCGATTGATCTCTATATTTGATCTTGTACCCTTATCCGATCGATCAATGATCTCAAGTGTTTGATCTTAACCCTTTAACCGATCGATCAATCAATCCAATGATGATCTCAATCTCTCGTCGTATGATTTAGATTCAATCATTCTTACCTGTCAAATCTTCATGATTATGAAAAAAATTTAAAGCTCCTCATGACGATGCGCACGTGCGAAGTGCATCTACAAAGCGTCCATTGCACACTCGCGTTAAGCTCTCTACTTATGATGAATCCAAATCCATAAGCATGGAAGATGTTTCATATATAAGGTACTTCTATTATTTTAAAACTTTTCATGTGGGACTAAAAAGGTCACTAATTTCTTATTCAAACCAATGGATATAACTCAAGGATTATAAACAACCCATTTTCTAACGACGGTGGTGACCGACCACCTCTTATCGATTGGTGATTCTCTTGGCCACCAGGTGAGCTTTAAATCAATCAGACTTGTGCTTAATCTTGTAAGTCCATTTGTAGACAAAATATTTGGATTCTAGGGAGGAAAAATAGACCATGTGTCGTTGCTTGGCTGCAGGATACGTGGTAGCTTGTTGCCGTCGTCGGTTTGAATTATTAGGGTGCCAGAATGATTAGAATGCTATGGGTTGGTTGCATGGGAACAAGAGTTGCCGTCTTGCTAGAACTGTTTGTCTGTGCTTGGTGAAGTGGATGAGGGTCTGGGAGCTGAGGACAGGTCTGGGATAAAAGCTAAGCACGTAGAGCATGCGTTCTGTCGCTTATTGATCATAGCTTATTAGCCTTCGAATCAAGTAGCGGGGGTTGACTTGGTACCCTAACAGTATATCTTTATTATATAGGACTCATCAACCATGGCACAGGTAGTGAGGCTCAGATGATTAATAAAGATTGATGCTATGGATTCGTAGCCCAAAATCTTAAGTTACTGAATGAAAGAATAAACCAAACTTATAAACTTAATATGGTATATCTTTTATTGGTCGATATGGCTCTTTTTTTTTTAGGTAAAAGCGGATGATCACACTAGTCTAGTGCGAGTCAACCTAAATACATCAAAAAATAATATTTGCTTTAGTACAAAGACGCAGGGATCACCCTGTTTCCAAATCCAAAAATCAGAGTGATAGGCCACTGAGACCGCAATCCAATCCGCCACAGCATTAGCTTCCCGATAAATATGTCGTATCTGGACTGTATGAACCTCTCGAAGGATAGACAAGATATCATGAAGTAAAGGATTGCTAGGAATGTGATCACAATAATCCTACCGAACCCATCGGATGGCCATGGTAGAGTCGTCCTATATGAATAGACAATGAGCATGGAGGATCCGAGTGGCATATGAAATACCTGCCCAAGCTGCATAAAGCTCAGCCATAGGGATTGAAGAGTTTAGGAGGCCGAAGCTACCCGCCGCCATCATTACTCCATCAGTCTCACGAATAATAAATGATGAGCTTGCACATCTTTCCCGAACACTCCATCAAAATTGATTTTGACAAACCTTGGAGGGGAGCTCCCAAGCTGTGAAGATCGTATGCCGGTTCGCTGCCGAAACAGCAGAGGAGCTCCATTGGACAAAGATGTCAGAATCATAAGTAGAACCATGGAGTGTGTATTCTTTATATAAAGAAATAACTTTCCTCACAACCCTACGGAAAGATACAACCTCATCAGTGAAGATAAGCAGGTTTCGCGATAGCCAAATCTAGTAGGTTGTGCCAACCCAAATAGCACCCTACTGTCGGATACTCCTCCGAATGTCACTCAAAAGAGCAGTCCTTCAAGAGCCATAAGCACCCTCCCTAGGATGGTAACTGATCATCAATCGGATCTGTCTCACTCTAGGGCAGCTAAAAATGGCATGATCAGTGGTCTCCTTTTTTTATCTACATAATGGGCAAGTAGCCTGAATGGGCATTCCCCTACCAGCAAGTAAGGAACAGGTGGGAAGACAATCTCACGCAAGCTTTCAGATAAAGAGCTGGATCCTGGGATGGATAGGAAGCCTCCATATCCATGCTGCATCCATCATACACTGCGGTTGTGGCCTATAAATCTTCGTCAGGTCCCTAGCAGGCGTACTAGACAGACATGATCTCTTCCATAATCTGGTGTTAGATGAGTGCCCCGGTATGAGCATAATAGCAAGTACCCTGCGAGCTAACTCCTCCTCAAAGAACTGGAACACCGTGGGAATATGCTAGAAAGTATGATCCTGAGAGATCAACTCTATAACTCTCATGATGCTAGAAACATCTATGCTGATAAAGGTAGGCCAGAGAGAGAGGGGAGCTCAGTAATCCACGTATCCTGAACAATATCTATGGAAGATCCGTCATCAATCATCCACGAAATGTTATCCAAGATCATCGGAGCGTGCCGCAGACCTCCTTCCAGAAAGATGAGTATCCACGAGAAGATTGAATATCTGAAGAGGGAGTCCAAGCCCCATAACGAGCCCACATAAAAGAGCTCCATAAGTAATGCGGATCCAAAAGGAACCGCGTAGCGCGCCTAGTAATCAACACCTCTCTTCTAACTGTCAGAGACTGGATTCCAAGGCCACCTTAAGAAATTGGCAAGCAAACAATGTCCTAAGCCAGCAGATGAATACCATGGTCGTCTTGTATGGAAGCCCGAGAAAGTCTCTAAAGCATCTCTCTATCTTCCTCAGACAAGTCCTCGGGACATCAGCGTTAGATATAAGATAAAGAGAAAGTGAGGTGAGGACCGAGTATAGAAGGGTGATCCTCGCCATCATAAATAACCCCATAACCTATCAGCCATCAAGCCGGTCACAAACTCGTCGCTCTAAGTCAAGGTAATCTCACATCGTGGCTGTCTACCCGTGATAGGGATTCCCAGATAAGATAGCCGGTCAGTCTGAGTAGTAATGCCCAGGATTTGGAGGATGACCTTTCTCATAATAGTAGTCATTTTCAGATTAAAACAGATCATGGACTTATGAAGATTAATTCTCTAACCATATGCCTAACAGTAGAGCTGAATAATGGAAGCAAAGG
>UESW01004290.1:780276-947770 GCA_900491605.1 Calamus simplicifolius
TATTTCCTTTGTATACTTTGTTTGGTTAATGAAAATTCCTGCTTTCTCTTGTTTAATTTGAAGTCCAAGGAAGAAGTTTAGTTCTCCCATCATGCTCATCTCGAATTCTCCCTGCATTAGCTTAGCAAATTCTTGACAAAGAAGATTGTTAGTAGCACCAAATATAATGTCATCAACATAAATTTGAACGATTAATAAATCCTTTCCTTTTCTTTTTAAAAACAATGTTTTATCAACATTTCCTCTAGAAAAGTCATTTTCAATTAAAAATTTACTTAATCTATCATACCAAGCTCTAGGTGCTTGCTTTAAACCATAAAGTGCTTTGTGTAGTTTGAAGACGTGGTTTGGAAATTCATGATCTTCAAAACCAGGAGGTTGTTCAACATAAACTTCCTCATTTATAAAACCATTTAGAAATGCACTTTTAACATCCATTTGAAATAAGTTGAAATTCATATGACATGCAAATGCAAGTAGTAGCCTAATGGCTTCTAATCTAGCAACAGGTGCAAAAGTTTCATCAAAATCTATACCTTCTTCTTGATTATATCCTTTTGCAACTAGTCTAGCTTTGTTTCTAATTACTATGCCATTTTCATCTAATTTATTTCTAAATACCCATTTAGATCCTATTATAGGGTGATTTTTAGGTCTTTCAACTAGGGTCCAAACTTGATTTCTAGTGAATTGGTTTAATTCTTCCTGCATTGCTAACATCCAATAACTATCTTTCTCGGCTTCCTCTATAGTCTTAGGTTCTATATGAGATACAAATGCAAGATGATTATTGATATCTCTCATTGATGATCTAGTCCTTACACCTTGAGATGGATCACCTATGATTAGGTCCTTAGGATGACCATAAGCATATCTCCAATCTCTAGGTAGATCTTGATCATTTTGAACAGTATCAATACCATCATCCTTAGGTGAGTCATCATCCTTAACTTCAGGTTCTTGATCTGAAGATACATTTAATTTTTCAATATCTCTTTCAATCAAAGATGTATCTTCCTCATCATCAATTTTATCTGAACTTGATGCTAAAGACTCATCAAACACTATATGAATGGATTCTTCTACAACTAAGCTTTTCTTATTAAATACTCTATATGCTTTGCTAGATGTAGAATATCCTAGGAAGATACCTTCATCAGACTTTGCGTCAAACTTCCCAAGATTATCCTTACCATTGTTATGAATAAAACATCTACAACCAAATGCATGAAAATAACTTAAATTTGGTTTCCTATTGATCCAAAGTTCATAGGGAGTTTTCTTAAGGATAGGTCTAATTAGGGCTCTATTTAGAATGTAACAAGCTGTGTTTATAGCTTCCGCCCAAAAATATTTTGGAAGTTGGCTTTCACATAGCATGGTACGGGCCATGTCTTCTAAAGTCCTATTCTTCCTTTCTACAACTCCATTTTGTTGTGGTGTTCTAGGTGCAGAGAAGTTATGATGTATGCCTTTTTCAAAACAGAATTTTTCAAATAAGTGATTTTCAAATTCAGTTCCATGATCACTTCTAATAGACACTATGGTAGTGTTTTTCTCATTAGTGACTTTCTTAACAAATTTCATGAATATTGAGAAAGTCTCATCTTTGTGAGCCAAAAATATTACCCAAGTGAATCTAGAGTAATCA
Source organism: Calamus simplicifolius (assembly GCA_900491605.1). NCBI lineage: Eukaryota > Viridiplantae > Streptophyta > Magnoliopsida > Arecales > Arecaceae > Calamus > Calamus simplicifolius. Next base: position 781,928 of record UESW01004290.1, read on the forward strand.
TCTACTATCACTAGACCATATTTCTTTCCTCCTAGACTTGTGGTTCTAGTAGGTCCAAAAAGGTCCATGTGTAGTAGCTCTAGTGGCCTAGTAGTTGAAACAACATTCTTAGATTTGAAAGAAGTTCTTGTTTGTTTTCCAAATTGACATGCATCACATATTCGATTATTTTCAAAATTTAGACTAGGAATACCTTTAACTAAATCCATTTTCAATAATTTGGAAATTAGGTGTGTGCTTGCATGACCTAATCTACGATGCCACAGCCAACCAATCTCATTCATTTTAGCATTATCAGCAACTAAGCAATGATTACTTGGAGATAAATTACTCAAATCAATTAAGTACACATTGCCATAGCGTTTACCAACAAGAATAATGCTATTATCAATGGGATTAGTAACAGTGCAAACAGAAGCTTCAAAGGAGACCTTGAAACCTTTGTCACACAGTTGGCTAATACTTATTAGATTATGTTTAAGTCCATCAACATATAAAACATTATCAATATGAGTAGATGGAGTAATTTGAATCTTACCAATGCCCATGATATGGCCTTGACCATTATCACCAAAAGTAACTACTCCACCTCTTTTTGATTCAAGGGTGATGAATTGATCTTTGTCACCCGTCATGTGTCTTGAGCAACCACTGTCCAGGTACCATTTTCTTTTCAGTCTGATGGCTGCAAGACACTCCTGCAAAACATTTATGTCTTAATTTTAGGTACCCAAGCCTTCTTGGGTCCTTCATGGTTAGAAGCATTAAAATTGTTCCTTTGGGAACCCAAATCATCTTTTTCTTTTTATGTGAAGATTTACACATATATGATTTATGTCCTTTGTCTCCACATTTAAAACAAGTAATGTTTAATGATTTTTCAGCATGTACAAAAATGTTTTTCAATGATTTTTGCTTTTTAAGTGGATTATATCCTAATCCAGCTTTATCAAAACAGCCTTTTGATTTTCCAAAATCATATTAAGTTTGATAGAGCTTAGTGTAAATTTATCAACTATAGGCTTAAGTCTATCAACTTCATTTTTCAAACTTTCTTTTTCTTTTATTAAAAGTTCTTTATCAACAACATGCTTTTCATTTTCTAATGATAGTTTTTGCATTTGAGTTTTCAAATCTTTGTTCTTTGAACTTAGGTTTGCAAAATCATCCATTAATTCATAAAAAGCACTATGTAATTCATCAAAAGTGAAGTCATCAAGAAAACTCGGACTTACCTCATCGTTGTCCGCCATGAAGCATAGATTGGCCATTTCACTCTTTTCTTCTTCTTCGAAACTTGTACTTTCGAATCGCTCCATGTGGCCATCATTGCCTTCTTTTTGAACCTCCGGGTGCCTTTCTTTAGTTGAGGGCATTCAGATTTAAAGTGACCCGGCTTCTTGCATTCAAAACAAATAACTTCCTTTTCTTTGCCCTTGTCCTCATCTTTTCTTGCAAAGGGCTTTTTCTTTTCAAACTTCTTCTTCTTCATGAATCTTTTAAATTTTCTGTGATGAGTGCCATGTCCTCATCATCACTTTCATCCTCGGATTCATGAGGCTCTTCCATATATTCAGAAATCTTAAGAGCCATATTTCTTTTCTTCTTTGACTCATCATCATCAACATGTTGCTTGATTTGAAGCTCATGAGTCATTAAGGATCCCAACAGTTCTTCTAGGGATAGTGTACTTAGATCCTTTGCTTCTTGTATTGCCGTCACCTTAGCTTCCCAAGTCCTAGGCAAGGAACGCAAGACCTTTCTCACAAGATCAGAATTATCATAAGATTTACCAAGACTTTTTAAACCATTAACTATGTCAATAAATCTTGTAAACATATCAGCAATAGATTCACATGCATCCATTTTAAACAATTCATATTTATGAACTAGCATGTTAATCTTGGATTCCTTGACTTGATTTGTTCCCTCATGGGTAACTTCAAGTCTATCCCAGATTTCCTTAGCAGAAATGCAAATAGATATGCGATTGAATTCATTTGCATCTAATGAGCAGTATAAGACATTCATTGCTTTGGCATTGAGTTGTGCCAATTTTCTATCATGTTCATCCCATTCCATTTCCGGTTTAGGAATCTCCATGCCATTAACTCTAGCAGTGGGTGTGTGGGTCCATTGACTATAATACTCCATAGATCATAGTCAAGTGCTTGAATGAATATTTTCATTCTAGCTTTCCAATAACCATAGTTAGAACCATTAAATAAGGGTGGTCTATTAGTAGATTGACCTTCGGAAAAAGATGAACCAGCTTGAATTACCATGTGGATCTTTGACTCTTGATCGTTAGATCAAATCAAATGAGCACTAGCTCTGATACCAATTGTTGGTCCAGATAGCAACCCAAGAGGGGGGGTGAATTGGGTTTTTCAAAAATTAAACTCTTTTGAAGGATAACCCCCAGCGGAAATAAAAACTTAGATTCACAGATTTAAAAACAAAGCAACTATAAATGAAGAGTTGAAGATAAAGAGACAATCACGGCAAACACTAGATTTTATAGTGGTTCGGTGTACCTACACCTACGTCCACTCCCAAGTACCTCTTGGATCCACACTATAATCAAACTGATTACAGCAGAGTTGTTTTGCAAGCTCACAACTCAAACTTGTTGTTTTCTCGGGTGCACAACGAACCCAACTGGTTTTCAAGGCTCACCAGCACAAAACTAAAACCACAAGCAAATGCTTGCACAAGGCTAACAGCCTCAATTGAATCAATCACCAGATTGACCCAGCAAACAGAATATTGATTTTACAAAAGCAAACTGCTCCTTCAATGAGCAAATATACAATAAAAACAATAAATAGAGATTAGGAACCAAAGCCTGATTCGAAGATCTTGGTGGCTTCTTCCTTCTCTTCCTTTGAATGGATCTTCCTTTGAATATGCTCTCGAGGTTCAGAAGATTGGAAAAACTAGGGCTTCTTCCTTCTTTTGAGATTTCTTCTAAATAGAACAGTGAAGGCTTGGAATCTCTTTCTCTTCTCTTGGGGAATGAGTATGATCTTTCCTTACAGGTTTTCCCTCTTTTCTTTTCTGATGGATCTCAAGGATTTCTCTATTCTTTTCTTTTTGCCTCTTTCTTGTCTTTTCCTCTCTGATTTGGGATGCAATCACCCCTCTTCTTATAGATTCGATTAATCCACAAATAGTGCAAAACTATCCGTTAGAAGCAAGTAAAAAAAGGATTAGATCCATAAATAACAATAGTTGTTGGGATTAAAATCGATAAAGTTAAAGTTTAGAGTCGTTCTGACAGTTCTGGAGCCGTGTCTGACATTCTGGAGTCGGCTCTGGCTTTTCTGGAGTCGGCTCTAACTCGAAATAATTTAATCCGCTTGATCTGGAGTCATCTCTGACTTTTCTGGGGTCGACACAAAATTCTTCTGGAGTCGACTCTAACAGTCCGGGAGTCGACTCTAAGTCGTGGCCTGAAAATCCAACATTCTGTTGTTTCTGATAGAGTCGGCTCTCACAGTCCCGGAGTCGACTCTAAGTCTGTGCCATTTTTCGGAGTCGGCTCTACGATTCCATGTGTCGACTCTAATGTCTGCAGTCTTACCTTGACATTAGATTCAATCCAGAACTTGATTTTTCTTCTTGATTTTGATCATCAATTAGACTTATAATCTGAAAAACTTAATCAAAATCATTAGTAACATCAATGTTATACGCAATTAGTTTTGTTAATCATCAAAATCCTCAATTGGGTCAACAGTTTTCCCACAGAGAAAGTAGACACTAGTCAATCTGCGGCAAGGCCTTCCAGGGTGGAAGTTCCCACAATGAATGCAACGAGTCTCCCTCTTCTGTGGTTCTGCTGGGGCCTGATGTGCACCTTTCTTCTTGGCCTGAGCTGGGGGTTGGCCAAAATAGGCCCTTTTCTTTTCCTCCACTGATCCCAATCTCTCTGAACGACATTCATATCTCTCAATCACCAAGGCCTTATTCACCACAGCACTGTAAGTGAGAAGCTCAAATGCATTGACTGCTTGCCTTAGTCTGGGTCGCAGTCCCTCAGTGAATCTGGTGATCTTGGCCATTTCATTGGTCACAATATTTGGAGCAAAACGGACCAACCTGGTAAATTCAGCTTCATACTGGGCCACAGAAAGATTCCTTTGCTCTAATTTGATAAACTCTAATTCCATCTGTCTCTGCACACTCCTGGGGAAGTATTTGTCGAAGAATGCCTCCCTAAACTCTCCCCAAGAAATAACATGTCCACCCCAACGCTGCTCCTCAACTAACCACTAATCATAAGCTTCCCCCTGGAGAAGATAGGTGGCAAATCTGATCCGCTCCATATCCTGACTACCATGGGCTATAAAAGCCTTTTCCATGTCTCGCACCCACCGCTCAGCATCAATAGGGTTGATGGATCCAGAGAAAGGGGTAGGGGCAAACTTCCTGAAATTTGCAAAGCTGCGGCCAACCCCTATCCAGGATTGAGGTGGAGTAGGCTGGGTCACTGGTGTGGCTTGAGTAGGTAAGGTTGGCTGAGTTTGTGGAGCAGGAGGGGCAGGCTGAGTCTGCGGAGCAGTAGGGGCAAGTTGAGTCTACGAAACAGTGGAAACAGGCTGAGTCTGCGGAACAGGAGGGGCAGACTGAGTGGACAAAGCCTGCAGGATCTGTCGTTGCATGTCCCGCATTGAGTGCGCCATACTCGAGAGAACCTGAAGCATCTCAGTCTAGAGTCGCTAGTGATCAGCCTCGACTGGATTGACAGGGGCAGCACCTCCGGTAGCTTCCTAACCTCCCAGTTGGTCAGCATTACCAACCTGGGAAGCCTCATCATTTTGTTGGCTTCTAGTGCGACGAGCCATTCCTATCTCCTGATAAATTAGTTGTAATTAATATCATGGTAAACTTTAAATGTCAAGCTTTCAAAGCATATATCTAAAATTCCTTTAAATTTATAATTGTCTCAATGTCATCCTAGTATTTTGCCTAAAGTATCATCATGTATGTGTCCCTAATGTCATAACCTGGCTCTGATACCTCTAAAGCTGTCATGCCCCAGATCCAAAATTTTGAGCTAGGGTGACAACCCGCCGCATGCCAGGCATGCAAGGCATCTCAAATTTTGACACATAAATCAATATAAAGCAAGAATTATAAATATTCAATCCAAACCTATGATTTATTACAAACCAAAATTATTAGTTTTGGGCTGCCAGCCCTACACACAAGCAATATTGGGGTTACATCAATAATGGATCTTATTTTATTTAATAGAAGCTCCATCTATCCCAAATAACCTTCTTCACTCCTAAGGCTCTGAAAAATATTATGAGAATTATATGAGCTCACACTCAATAAGTAAGCCTAATATAATTTCAAATCATCATATCTTATTATATCATATCAAAATATTTCAAATCACATTTTCATAAAAGTTCCAATTTCAAATACATTTATCATGCTATCGGCACATTCATATCATCAGCTCAAAATAATTTGGAAGCTTAATTATAAATAAATACCAGAATATGCAATGTAAACAAACCCACTGTTTATATAATCATTGTTTTCTTATATGTCCCACGGCCCTACAACACCCAACTGGTGTATCCTTCTTAAATGTCCCCTAAGAGGAAGAGTCCTGGTATCAGCGTTATGCCATATCATAATCAATCAGAACACATCCTACAGATGTGTGTCCTCCACATATCTTCCCCTATGGAGGTTGGTCCCGTATCATAATCAATCAGAACACATCCTACAAATGTGTATCCTTCACATATCTTTCCCTGTGAAGGTGGGTCACGTATCACTTGGCATTTCACATCATATGAGAACCACGATGACACATATAAGTAAATTTCAATGTCATCATCATAATTGCCTATTATTATCTCGAAAGTACCAACATAATTTGCAAGATCAACGTAATTACATTTTTGCATATACACATAAGCCATGTCTTGCAAAATATTACCCGCTACAATAGTCATAACAAATGCTTATTTGTAAATTTGTGGTACTATTTATTAATTCAATATGAATGCAACTTCAATTTTTCACATTTCATAAATATGCATCTAATTATAAATTCACGATTTATAAATTAAATAATTTATAAAATTATAATACTTGGCTTACTTACCTCATTACGCAAATCCCAATGGTAAACCAGCTATTTGGATACCTGGGTACCTACAACATCATTTTACATAATTAAGTTTCTAAAATCTGAATAATAAAGTGACTCTTAAAACTCTACCCAGACTAATCCACGGGCCCAACTTTGAGCTTGAATATCTCTCAACATATTTGCCCAAATGGGAAAGTAGAATTACCCCAAGAAGCTAGAATCAACCCTGAATCAGGCCATAATTTTATTTTACCATTTTTGGCCCATTACAGGGCCCAAAATGCTGCTCAAAACTGGCTCGTGAGCCGGCCCAACATGGCCCAAAGATCACGTAGCCCAGTCGGCCCACACAATCTCTTTCTTCCCAGCAGCTCCCTATTTCACCCGAAATAGGAGAGAAAACGTGGAGCCGGTCGCCGCCGCGGCTAGACTCCCCCCCTCTTTCTCTCCCTCAGTCTATCTCTTTCTCTCATTCATCTTGCCGCAGCACGTCTCTGTGCCGGCGGCACGGCCGGCCATGACTGGACGCATGCCCGGCACCGGTGGAGGTCACCGACCGTCGTCCAGGCCCAGCGAGGTGGCGAGTGCACCGCCGGGCCCGAATTGAGATCGGCACAGGGAAGCCATGGTCACAGCCTCCTGTGCTCAGATTCCTTTACTTACCTCTCTCTCACACTAGAAGGGAAGGAAGCGTACCTGTTGTAGACGCGGCAAAGACGATGAGAAGCAAGTATATGTACCTTCTCTTAAAGTCGACGCACTTCACGATTCCTCAGGTCCAGGGATACAGAAATCCAATTGTTATGCGGAGATTTGAAATTCAAACACCTCGCGCAACTACGGGAGTCCCTGGCGTCATTCGTTTCGATCTCCTGATTAACTCTCACGAGCAGGTAACGTAATCCCGGGGATTACATAACGATGAGAGGATGCTAGAAAAAGAAGCCACTACCAATAGGAACAACTATGGAGAGATACATCACAAATGAAAAGCTCTTTTAAAATCCCTATGTGCTAAGCTAATACCCATTGCTATTGTGAAGACTTATTTTTATACTATACAATGTTACTGTCTGTGAATCATTTTTAAAATTATTTTACCACATATGAATCAAAACACTTGCATGCATGATGGTGATGATCTAACACATGCAAATGCGCATTTAATAGGAGATCCAAATAGATATTTAAACTCTATGTTTTGCTGCCAAAAAATGAGAAAAATACAAATTTTTTGCCATAAAAAGAAATATATATTATTTAATTATAGTAAGAAATTATTGAAACAAGTTTTTGTTTCATTTGAATAAATTGTATTTATTAAATTGCTCACCAGAGAATTTTTTAACTTTTCTTTTTAATGATCAAACCACTCTACGAAGTTTAGTTATTTTTAAATTTTAATTAGCTAATTTTTAACATTTTGATTTCAATGCTTTAATTAAACATTGGTAGTTGTTCATGGTTCATCTAAACAATTCTAATTCTTGTGGCAAAGATTTAAAAATTTTGTTAGCCCAGAAGGCAACTGAAGAGGGGGGGAGGGGTAAATTGGGTTCTTAAAAAAATTGGCACTTAAAAATAATTTCACAAAGTGAAAGTGTACAAGGCTAAATGCAATGAGTGTGATGCAAGAATGCAAAACAGAGTATGCAAGTTATTGTAGAGAGAAAGAGAGACTAACACGACAAACACAAAGATTTATAGTGGTTCGATGTTATCTATACCTACATCCACTTTCAAGCAACTCTTGGGCCCACACTATAATCAACTGGATTACAGCCAAGTTGTTTTACAAGCTCACAACTCAAACTTGTTATTTTAACGACGGGATCACAACGAACCAAGTCAATTTTCACAGGCTTACCAGCACAAAACCTACCACAATCTACCTAGCTTGCACAATGCTAATCTGCCTTTCCTTGATTCAATCACCTGATTGAATCAATAATCAACAGTAATAATAGTAAAGTTACAACAGATAATTAGCTCCTCAAATGAGCAAATAAGCAATATAAACAAGCTAGAAGTAGAAGAGCCTGATTTAGAAGATTTCTGAAGTTGGGCTTTTCTTCTTTTTTTCTTTTCCTCTTTTCTTCTTGGATGATCTTCCTCAAGATAGGATTGAAGCTTTGGAAGAAACGTTGATGTTGAGGCTTTTGAAGAACTAAGAATTTCTTCTTCTTCTTTCTATTTGATGAAAATCCTTCAAGATTGGCTTTTGAATACTTTGGGTTTCTCTAAACTCTTTTTCGAACACTTGGGAATTCAAATATAAACTTTTTCTTTTTTATTTTTCTTCCTCTCTTCTATTCTTTTTTCCCGTTACTTCAAAATGGTCAGATATCTTCTTTTATAATTTCCTTTTAATCCATCTTTGGATAAACACTAGCCGTTAAATATACTTATAGAAGTGTTTAGCACAAAAGAGGAAGTTGTTGAGGTTTGTTAGAGAAAAGATAAGTTCTGGAGTCATCTCTGACATGTCTGAAATTCGCCGAGTTGGCTCTAATCTGTCCAAGTGTCAGCTCTAAGTCGGGATGCTAGAAACAGTAATATTTACTCATCGTGGAGTTGACTCTAGCTTTCCGTGGGGTCGATATCTTTTCATGCTGAAGTCGACTCTAATAAATGTAGAAGTCAGCTCTAATCGTGCTCCAAAAATCAATCTCTGTTTTAACATTAGAGTCGGCTCTAATCTCTGCATGAGTCGTCTCTAATCAATGTTGAAAGTGCCAAACTATTTCGATACACTCTGGAGTCGGCTCTAATCCTTCTAGAGTTGGTTTTAATGTCTGAAACTTGATACTAGACATAGATTCAAACTCAATTTTCCTTGGATTTGATTAATTAAACCTTTTAAATTTCTGAAACACTTAATCAAAATCATTAGTAACATAAGAGATATACTCATATGGTTTTTGTTATACATCAAAATCAATAATTGGGTCAACAATCTCTCTCCTTTTGATGATGACAAAACATTGAGTATATGCATAACCAATTAAAGCATAAGTAGCAATATAAACAACTTCTTTAATCAGAGTAATAATAATCATAATTCATCTTGAACTATTGCTTCATTTCAACTTATTTCAAGAAATTAACAAATTTGCATCCACTAAGTTATATATACTCTTCAATTCTCAAAGCTCAATGCAAATTATCAGTACATTTAAGCTCTTACCAACTTAATTAGACTCCCCCTGAGTAAGATAACTCCCTCTAAATATGTGCATACAATTAAAAGTCCATATGCACATACAAACTCTCCTCCTTTTTTGTCATCAATAAAAAAGTTAAGAAAGCATAGGGTAGTCTTTACTCAGATTGGGATCAACTAAAATAATAATTAATCATCACATAATTTTAAAAAATTAAAGAAATTTATTGAGTCATGAAAAGTTCATACATTGCGTTTATACCCATTCATTACAAAGTCAAGAGAAAATACAAATAAAGTGTGAAATAAACATAAGACAAAATAACATAACATAATTTAACAATCCTAAGTACAAGCTAAAAAAACAACAACATAACCTAAATTTCTAAGTACAAAATATGAAGTCTTAATATCTAAAGGTAAGCTAGGATAAAATTGATTGAATTGATTGGCTAGATTGGCTGGATCAGCGGGAAAAGAAGGGCTTTTCACTATAGATCAAATATGAGAAGCCTCTTCAATTCTTCTAAAATCTTTTTTATTCCTTCCTTTTGAGTGTTTAAAATTTCATTCAATAATCTCTCAACAGTGGAAGCAGCTAAATCAATCTTTCCTTGAAGCTCTACATAACATTTGAAAAAAATATTTGAGTCATCACCAATACCTCTAATCTTATCAAAAATAATTTGTAATTCAGTCTTTAACCCATTAGCTGAGGTACCAATTGATGTCTCAATCTTTTCAACCTTTTCTTCCAAGATGTAAATAAGTTGCTTGATACCCAAAAGCTAATCTCAAAAATCCTTTTTTAGTCTTTGCTCTTGGTCAGCCAATGTAGATTTCATAACATCTTCAATTTGTATAATCTGATCTGGAGTAAAAACAAAAGAAACAGGGAAAGGTCTGAAGGTGCTGTCGGTGGAGGTGCAGAAGAAGAACTCGATCTAGATGAAGCAAAAGAAGATCCAGGAGCAGAGGGTCTAGCTGCTGAAGGCCCAAGGACCTCCTCGACATTATCATCATCATCCACTGCTCTAACTTCTCTTACTTGCATAGGCACATCAGTCTGTCCTCTCCTTTGCCATTGGCCATTTATCTTTCTAAAGCTCATTCGGTGAAGAGTAGAGACGTTGTAATAGTTAGTATGCCTTAGTGTTGGTCCAGATAGCAACCCAATAGGGGGGGTGAATTGGATTTTTCAAAAATTAAACTCCTTTAAAAACAATCCCCCAGCGGAAGTGAAAACTTAGATGTATACGAATTAAAACAGAGTAAGCAAGAATAGAGAGTAAGAGACAAGGAAACAATCACGGCAAACACAAGAAGTTTTATAGTGGTTCGGTGTACCTACACCTACATCCACTCCCAAGTACCTCTTGGGTCCACACTATAATCAATCTGATTACAGCAGAGTTGTTTTGCAAGCTCACAACTCAAACTTGTTGTTTTCCGGGTGCACAACGAACCCAGCTGGTTTTCAAGGCTCACCAGCACAAACCTTACAACACAAGCAAACTGCTTGCTCAAGGCTAACAGCCTCAATGGAATCAATCCTTTGATTGACCCAGCAAACAATAACATTTTTACAAAAAAAGCTCCTCCAATGAGCAAATATACAATACTAGAACAATACTAAAGAGATAGGAATCAAAGCCTGATTTGCAGATCTTGGTGGCTTGCTTCTTCTCTTCTCTTGAGTGGATCTTCCTTTAGAATGCTCTTGAAGCTCCGAAGATTAGAAAGCTAGGGCTTGCTTCTTCTTTTGGATTTCTTCAAAATAGAACAAGGAATGCTAGAAATCTCTCTCTTTTCTTTTGGGGAATCAGTATAATCTTTCCTTTCGAATTTCCCTTTTCTCTTTTGATTTTCTGATGGATTTCACTCTTGTTTTTCTAATTTTTCTCTCTTGTTTCTCCTCTTTTTTTCGGATACAATAAAACCTCTTCTTATAGATCTTCTTAATCCATAAATAGCCAAAAACTATCCGTTAGAAACAAGTGTAAGAAGGATTAGAACCAAATATAGTAATAGCCGTTGGGATTAAAAAGATAAAGATAAAGTTTAGAGACGTTCTGACAGTTTGGAGTCGTTTCTGACATTCTGGAGTCGACTCTAACTTTTCTGGAGTCGGCTCTAAATCAAAAATCCCCAATCCGCTCGATCTGGAGTCGTCTCTGACTTTTCTGGGGTCGACACAAAATCTTCTGGAGTCGACTCTAACAGTCCAGGAGTCGACTCTAAGTCGTGGCCAGAAAAACCATCGTTCTGTCTTTTCTGTTGGAGTCGGCTCTAACAGTCCAGTCGACTCTAAGTCTGTGCCATTTCGGAGTCGACTCTGCGATTCCATGTGTCGACTCTAATGTCTGCAATCTTACCTTGACATTAGATTCGAACTAGAACTTGATTTGTCTTGATTTTGATTAATAATCAAATCATAAACTGAAAAACTTAATCAAAATCATTAGTAACTTCAAATGTTATACTCAAATAGTTTTGTTAATCATCAAAATCCTCAATTGGGTCAACAATCTCCCCCTTTTTGATGATGACAAAAACTTTGAGTATATGCATTAAAAATTCATTTGAATAAGAATTATAGACATTGTTAAAGCTTTAAAACTTCCTAACAGAGAATTTGATGCCAAGTTTCAAAATGAACTTTAAAAATACTTGAATTATAAACAGCAATCAAGATGATTTAACTTTTATAGAAATCATTAAGCTCCCCCTGCATTGAATAACTCCCCCTATGCAAGGTATATGAAATAAATGAAATATGATCAATTGATTAGAATTTATTTCTCAGATATGCCAATTCTTTCTTATATTCTTTCATTCTCTCTTATTTCTTTCTCTCTTTCTTTATGCATATACATTTTCTCTCCCCCTTTTTTGTTATCAGCAATAAGGTGAGTTTAAAAATAATAATGAGGTTATCAGAGCGAGGTTGTTGGTTCATTAATCATAGAGATAGTAAACTTCATTCATTGAATTCTCAATAGATAAATTTGCAATAAAAGATAATTGTATTTCATTCAAGATGCATTACATGTGTCTATCAAAATACATTCCAGTAAATTACATATCAATGAAATCCTAGATACATGCTAACAAAGTAAGAAACAGAAATCCTAAGATACCTCCTAGGCCAAAATCAAAACATGCTTGTACACAATTTTCTTTAGATGTCCATCATTTCCATAATCTCATCTTTTTGATTTCTTAAAGCTTTCAAGACAACTTCAACTTGAGAACGCAAGGTCTATATCTTTCTTCAATTGACCAGTAGCATCTAGATAAGCTCTAGATCCGTCTGCAATCCCTTCCAGCCTTTCAAAAATCTTTTGAAGCTCAGTGCTAAGGGATTCTACAGAATTGCTAATGGAAAATGAAATCATGTCAAGTCTTGAATTGATCTCCTCCTTAAATTGATTGAACTCATCTCTCAATGACAATATCATTTGTCCTCTGACTGTCATACTCAGCTAGTAATGCTCTGAGCTGACCAATCTGCTCCTCAGAAAATCTTTCAGATACCAATGCTGACTGATGGAGGTGAAGATATGTGCTTGGTCCAGCCTCAGAAGGTCCAGCAGTAGATGGTCCCGCAGATGGGTCAGGGAATGTCCTCTGCCTCTGGCTCCTCAACTCTAACCTCCTCAGCTCTGGCCTCTGTCCTCTTTTATCCAATTACCATTTTCTTTTCTGAAGCCCATACGGTGAATTGTAGAGACACTATAGTAATCTGTATGCCTTAATTTCCTTAGTGGCTCATTGTCCATTATAACACCTTGGCTTCTGAATACCAAAGTCAGAATCATACCATATGGCAATGTAGATCTCTTCTTAGTAGCTGCCTCTGCCATATAGCCTATCATCATCCCAGCTAAGATTTACTGGCTACCAGTGATGATGCAGTCCATCAATAAGATGTCTCGCTCCGAGACATACTCAAATCTTCCTATTTTAGGAAATAAATCCTCCCACAGATATTGTGAAGTAAGCCTGAGTTCCAAATTAAGTTGATTTGCCAAAATTTCCTCAAACTCAGATACTTCTCTCCCTAACATCCTTGATAGGGCACCTCCTCTATCTCATGCTGATATTCATTTAAGTCCAACAGTAGGCATCTCCAACAAATTTCCAAGGATCTCGTGATGACAACTCTTGTTCCTCTTACAACACTTACTAAACCTCCCTCTCCTCTACTAAATCATTATAAACTCTCTTACTAGGGCAGGGTAGGTAGGAATATCCAAAGAGCAAACCTTCTCCCATCCCATTTCTTTCAACACGCCAATAGCAAAGCCCTCCGAAGCAAAGAAATCAAATCAACTTTTCTTCCGGTTGTAATGGCCTTACCCGCTAATTGGTCGACTGGAGAAGATGGTGAGGGTGGAGAGTCATCTTGAGTGGCAGATGAAGAAGATGACGAAGGTTGCCTCCGAATCGTGTGGGAACAGTCGAACCACCAATGATAGCACGCCTTTTAGGAGCCATGGGATTCGATTGGAATGAGTAATCAAGGATTTGAAGGATTTGAGGGTTGGAATCAGTTTGGAACGGCTTAGAGAGGTTTAGGAGACGATAGATTCGTTTGGGTCGACTCCGCCTTTTATTTTGACCTAGTTCCACTTAGAGTCGACTCCCGAAAGCGAGGTGTCGGCTCCGAACCAGAAAATCTGTCAGCGCCCGAATTAGAGTCGGCTCTACAGAAGCCAGAGTCGGCTCTAATTGCCCAGACAGAACATCAAAATAAAGGTGTCGACTCCACAAACTGAAGGTGTCGACTCCACAATAGTTTCAGTGAAAAATTTGAATTTCAAGGATCTGAAACTGATCAAATTAATCATCAAACTCTAGATAAGTGTTCCTTAACAATTGGGGAAACAATGAATCAAATTTCTAGATAAATTTCCTTATTGACATAGAGGATTTTCAAGAAATTATGAAGTCTAGATAGTTGTTGTCCTTAAGAGTTTCAGAAAATCATTCTAAAGGATCACAAACTCCTAATTCTCCTCTAAGATAACAAAATCTTTCCTCACTCAAAGGTTTGGTAAAAATATCAGCTAATTGATCATTAGTATTACATATTCAAGACAAACATCTTTGTTAGTTACATGTTCTCTAATAAAGTGATGTCTAATTTCAATGTGTTTAGTTCTTGAATGTTGAATTGGATTTTTAGTTAGATTGATAGCACTAGTATTATCACATTAATAGGAATTTTATCAAGTGTGATACCATAATCTTCAAGTTGTCGCTTAATCCAAAGGATTTGAGCACAGCAACTTCCAGCTGCAACATACTCTGCCTCAGCAGTGGATAATGCAACCGAATTTTGCTTCTTGCTAAACCAAGAGATTAAGTTACTTCCTAAAAGTTGGCATGCCCACTTGTACTCTTTCTATCTAATTTACAACCAGCATAATCAGAATCAGAATAAGCAATCAATTTCAAGTTGAGTCTCTAGAATACCATAATCCTACATTTTTAGTTCCATTTAAGTATCTAAAGATTCTTTTAACAGCAAATAAATGTGATTCTTTAGGATTAGATTGATATCTTGCACATAGGCAAACAGAAAACATGATATCTGGCCTACTTGCAGTTAAGTAAAGAAGTGATCCAATCATACCTCGGTAATGCTTCTGATCTACTTTCTTACCTTCTTCATCCTTGTCCAGCTTGCATGAGGGACTCATTGGCGTACCAAGAGGTTTAGCAGATTCCATACCAAACTTCTTGAGTATTTCCTTTGTGTACTTTGTTTGGTTAATGAAAATCCCGCTTTCTCTTGTTTGATTTGAAGTCCAAGGAAGAAGTTGAGTTCTCCCATCATGCTCATCTCGAATTCTCCCTGCATTAACTTAGCAAATTCTTGACAAAGGAGATTGTTAGTAGCACCAAATACAATGTCATCAACATAAATTTGAACAATTAATAAATCCTTTTCTTTTCTTTTTAAAAACAAAGTTTTATCAACATTTCCTCTAGAAAAATCATTTTCAATTAAAAATTTACTTAATCTATCATACCAAGCTCTAGGTGCTTGCTTTAAACCATAAAGTGCTTTGTGTAGTTTGAAGACGTGGTTTGGAAATTCATGATCTTCAAAACCAGGAGGTTGTTTCAACATAAACTTCCTCATTTATAAAACCATTTAAAAATGCACTTTTAACATCCATTTGAAATAAGTTGAAATTCATATGACATGCAAATGCAAGTAGTAGCCTAATGGCTTCTAATCTAGCAACAGGTGCAAAAGTTTCATCAAAATCTATACCTTCTTCTGATTATATCCTTTTGCAACTAATCTAGCCTTATTTCTAATTACCAAGCCATTTTCATCCAATTTATTTCTAAAAACCCATTTAGATCCTATTATAGGGTGATTTTAGGTCTATCTACTAGGGTCCAAACTTGGTTCCTAGTGAATTGGTTTAACTCTTCCTGCATTGCTAACATCCAATAACTATCTTTCTCAGCTTCCTCTATAGTTTTAGGTTCTATATGAGATACAAATGCAAGATGATTATTGATATTTCTCATTGATGATCTAGTCCTTACACCTTGAGATGGATCACCTATGATTAGGTCCTTAGGATGACCATAAGCATATCTCCAATCTCTAGGTAGATCTTTATCATTATGAGCAGTATCAATACCATCATCCTTAGGTGAGTCATCATCCTTAGCTTCAGGTTCTTGATCTGAAGATACATTTAATTTTTCAATACCTCTTTCAATCAAAGATGTATCTTCCTCATCATCAATTTTACCTGAACTTGATGCTAAAGACTCATCAAACACTATATGAATGGATTCTTCTACAACTAAGCTTCTTCTTATTAAATACTCTATATGCTTGCTAGATGTAGAATATCCTAGGAAAATACCTTCATCAGACTTTGCATCAAACTTCCCAAGATTATCCTTACCATTGTTATGAATAAAGCATTTACAACCAAATGCATGAAAATAACCTAAATTTGGTTTCCTATTATGCCATAGTTCATAGGGAGTTTTCTTAAGGATAGGTCTAATCAGGGCTCTATTTAGGATGTAACATGCTGTGTTTATAGCTTCCGCCCAAAAATATTTTGGAAGTTGGCTTTCACATAGCATGGTACGGGCCATGTCTTCTAAAGTCCTATTCTTCTTTCTACAACTCCATTTTGTTGTGGTGTTCTAGGTGCTGAAAAATTATGATGTATGCCTTTTTCAAAACAGAATTTTTCAAATAAGTGATTTTCAAATTCAGTTCCATGATCACTTCTAATAGACACTATGGTAGTGTTTTTCTCATTTGTGACTTTCTTAACAAATTTCAGAAATATTGAGAAAGTCTCATCTTTGTGAGCCAAAAACATTACCCAAGTGAATCTAGAGTAATCATCTACTATCACAAGACCATATTTCTTTCCTCCTAGACTTGTGGTTCTAGTAGGTCCAAAAAGGTCCATGTGTAGTAGCTCTAGTGGCCTAGTAGTTGAAACAACATTCTTAGATTTGAAAGAAGTTCTTGTTTGTTTTCCAAATTGACATGCATCACAGATTCGATTATTTTCAAAATTTAAACTAGGAATACCTTTAACTAAATCCATTTTCAATAGTTTAGAAATTAGGTGTGTGCTTGCATGACCTAATCTACGGTGCCATAGCCAACCAATCTCATTCATCTTAGCATTATTAGCAACTAAGCAATGATTACTTGGAGATAAATTACTCAAATCAATTAAGTACACATTGCCATAACGTTTACCAACAAGAATAATGCTGTTATCAATGGGATTAGTAACAGTGCAAATAGAAGCTTCAAAGGAAACTTTGAAACCTTTATCACACAGTTGGCTAATACTTATTAATTATGCTTAAGTCCATCAACATATAAAACATTATCAATATGAGTAGATGGAGTAATTTGAATCTTACCAATACCCATGATATGGCCTTGACCATTATCACCAAAAGTAACTACTCCACCTCTTTTTGATTCAAGGGTGATGAATTGATCTTTGTCACCCGTCATGTGTCTTGAGCAACCACTATCAAGGTACCATTTTCTTTTCAGTCTGATGGCTGCAAGACACTCCTGCAAAATATTCATATCTTAATTTAGGTACCCAAGCTTTCTTGGGTCCTTCATGGTTAGAAGCAATAATATTGTTCCTTTGGAACCCAAATCATCTTTCTTTTATCATGTGGAGTTTTACACATATAATATTTATGTCCTTTGTTTCCACATTTAAAACAAGTAATATTTGATGATTTTCAGCATGTACAAAGATATTTTTCAAGGATTTTTGCTTTTTAAGTGGATTATATCCTAATCCAGCTTTATCAAAAGCCTTTTGATTTCCAAAATCATATTAAGTTTGATAGAGCTTAAAGTAAATTTATCAACTATAGGTTTAAGTCTATCAACTTCATTTTTCAAACTTTCATTTTCTTTTATCAAAAGTTCTTTTCACAACATGCTTTTCATTTTCTAAAGATAGATTTTGCATTTGATTTTTCAATCTTTGTTCTTTGAACTTAATTTTGCAAAATCATCCATTAATTCATAAAAAGCACTATGCAATTCATCGAAAGTAAAATCATCAAGAAAACTTGGACTTACCTCATCATTGTCAGCCATGAAGCATAGATTGGCCATTTCACTCTTTTCTTCTCTTCGAAACTTGAGCTTTCCGAATCACTCCATATGGCCATCATTGCCTTCTTTTTGAATCTCCGGTGCCTTTCTTTAGTTGTGGGCATTCAGATTTAAAGTGTCCCGGCTTCTTGCATTCAAAACAGATAACTTCTTTTTCTTTGCCCTTGTCCTCATCTTTTCTAGCAAAGGGCTTTTTCTTTTCAAACTTCTTTTTCTTCATGAATCTTTTAAACTTCCTTGTGATGAGTGCCATGTCCTCATCATCACTTTCATCTTCAGATTCATGAGGCTCTTCCATATATTCAGAAATCTTAAGAGCCATAGTCCTCTTCTTCTTTGACTCATCATCATCAATATGTTGCTTAACTTGAAGCTCATGAGTCATTAAGGATCCCAATAATTCTTCCAGGGGTAGGGTACTTAGATCCTTTGCCTCTTGTATTGCAGTTACTTTAGCTTCCCAAGTCCTAGGCAAGGAATGCAAAACCTTTCTCACAAGATCAGAATTATCATAAGATTTACCAAGACTTTTTAAACCATTAACTATATCAGTAAATCTTGTAAACATATCAGAAATAGATTCACATGCATCCATTTTAAACAATTCATATTTATGAACTAGCATGTTAATCTTGGATTCTTGACTTGATTTGTTCCCTCATGGGTAACCTCAAGTCTATCCCAGATTTCCTTAGCAGAAATGCAAATAGATATACGATTGAATTCATTTGCATCTAATGAACAGTACAAAACATTCATAGCCTTGGCATTAAGTTGTGCAATTTTTTATCATGTTCATCCCATTCGTTTCGGTTTAGCAATCTCCATGCCATTAATTCTAGCAGTGGGTGTGTGTGGTCCATTGACTATAATGCTCCATAGATCATAGTCAAGTGCTTGAATGAAAATTTTCATTCTAGCCTTCCAATAACCATAGTTTAAACCATTAAATAAGGGTGGTCTATTTGTAGATTGGCCTTCGGAAAAAGATGAACCAGCTTGAGTTGCCATGTGAATCTTTGACTCTTGATCGTTAGATCAAATCAAATGAGCACAAGCTCTGATACCAATTGTTGGTCCAGATAGCAACCCAAGAGGGGGGGTGAATTGGGTTTTTCAAAAATTAAACTCCTTTTAAAAACAATCCCCCAGCGGAAGTGAAAACTTAGATGTATACGAATTAAAACAGAGTAAGCAAGAATAGAGAGTAAGAGACAAGGAAACAATCACGGCAAACACAAGAAGTTTTATAGTGGTTCGGTGTACTTACACCTACATCCACTCCCAAGTACCTCTTGGGTCCACACTATAATCAATCTGATTACAGCAGAGTTGTTTTGCAAGCTCACAACTCAAACTTATTGTTTTCCGGGTGCACAACGAACCCAGCTGGTTTTCAAGGCTCACCAGCACACAACCTTACAACACAAGCAAACTGCTTGCTCAAGGCTAACAGCCTCAATGGAATCAATCCTTTGATTGATCCAGCAAACAATAAAATTTTTACAGGTTTAAAAGCTCCTCCAATGAGCAAATATATAATACTAGAACAATACTAAAGAGATAGGAATCAAAGCCTGATTTACAGATCTTGGTTGCTTGCTTCTTCTCTTCTCTTGAGTGGATCTTCCTTTAGAATGCTCTTGAAGCTCCGAAGATTAGAAAGCTAGGGCTTGCTTCTTCTTTTGGGATTTCTTCAAAATAGAACAAGGAATGCTAGAAATCTCTCTCTTTTCTTTTGGGGAATCAATATAATCTTTCCTTTCGAATCTTCCCTCTTTTCTCTTTTGATTTTCTGATGGATTTCACTCTTATTTTTCTGATTTTTCTCTCTTGTTTCTTGTTTTTCCTCTTCTTTTCGGATACAATAAACCTCTTCTTATAGATTCTTCTTAATCCATAAATAGCCAAAAACTATCCGTTAGAAATACGTGTAAGAAGGATTAGAATCAAATATAGTAATAGCCGTTGGAAATAAAAAGATAAAGATAAAATTTAGAGACGTTCTGACAGTTCTAGAGCCGTTTCTAACAAACTGGAGTCGACTCTAACTTTTCTGGAGTCATCTCTAAATCAAAAATCCCCAATCCACTCGATCAGGAGTCGTCTCTGACTTTTCTGGGGTCAACACAAAAATCTTCTGGAGTCGACTCTAACAGTCCAGGAGTCGACTCTAAGTCGTGACCAGAAAAACCATCGTTCTGTCTTTTATGTTGGAGTCGGCTCTAACAGTACAGGTGTCGACTCTAAGTCTGTACTGATTTCTGGAGTCGACTCTGCGATTCCATGTGTCAACTGTAATGTCTGCAATCTTACCTTGACATTAGATTCGAACTAGAATTTGATTTGTCTAGTGATTTTGATTAATGAATCAAATCATAAACTGAAAAACTTAATCAAAATCATTAGTAACTTCAAATGTTATACTCAAATAGTTTTGTTAATCATCAAAATCAATAATTGGGTCAACACTTAGCTTTTTCTATGGTTCAATCTTCAAAAGGTTACACCTTGGCTTCAAAAAATCAAAGTTAAAACCATCCCATATGGTAGGGTGGACCTCTTCTTATTCCCGACCTCTGCCATGTAACCAATCATCATACTAGCTAAGTTTATCGGCTGTCCAGTAATAACACAATCCATAACAACTATATTCAGTTCAGAAACAAATTCGAATCTACCAGTTTTTGGAAACAAGATTCTGTTGCAAATATTGTGAAGTAGCCTTAATTCCAAAGATAACTGATTGGCCACAATTTCCTCAAAATCAGTGACATCTCTTCCTAACATTCTTGATAAGGCTTCACCTCTATTACTGTATTGTGTAGCAATCATCCCAACAACCTGTATTTCAAAAATATTATCCAAAATTTCTGAGTGATATGGACTCTTGTTCCTCTAACATAGCTAACCAATCCACCATCTCCTCTACTAATATTACTATAAAAATCTCTCACTAAAGCAGGATAAGTGGGGACATCAAGAGAGCAGACTCTTTTCCAACCCATATCCTGGAGTTATCTCCCAATGTCAAAACCTTTATAGCTAAAGAATTAAAAATCTACCTTTCTTTCCATTGTTATAGCCTTCCCAGCTAGAAAATCAACTTGAGGTGATGGAGGAATAGCCATAGCACTTGGAGTTGAGGAGGAAGAGGTTGAAGGAATGCTTAGAGCGGGCAGCCTCACCGGATGTCGAACGGACTGTCTTCCAGTGGTGACGATGGCTCCAATGGTGGAAGCTTAGCGTTTGGGCCCATTGAGATCAAAGGAGTTGAGAATCAAGTGTTTTTGAAAGTTTGAGAGAAGTGGAGAGAAATTTGAAAGATTTTGGAGACGATTTGGCTTGAAAAAGTATCGACTCTACCCTAAATATATCAACTGGGGACAACTTAGAATCGGCTCCCGCAAAGCGAGGTGTCGGCTCTAAATCGCTATAACAGTCAATGCTCGAAATAGAGCCAGCTCCGATAGTAGCTAGAGTCAGCTCTAATGAGTAGACATAGAGTCCAAATAATTAGAGTCGACTCCAATTCCAATAAATTCGGCTCCATAATATTTTCAGTGAAAAATAAGAGTTTCAAAGAATCTGAAATTGATCAATTTAAGCATCAAACTCTAGATTAATTTTTCTTAAAATATGGTGAATCAAGAAATCAAACATCTAGATGGTTTTTCTTAGAAACATAAGAAAATTTTTAAGAAAATTGATTGAGATCTAGATAATCATCCTTAGGGGTTTCAAATCTATTCTAATGGATCACAAACTTCTAATTCTCCTCTAAGATAGCAAAATCTTTCTTCACTCAAGGGTTTTGTAAATATATCAGAATTATTCATCAGTACACACATAATCAAGACAAACATCATTTTTAGCTACATGTTCTCTAATGAAATAGTGTCTTATCCTTATGTGTTTGGTTCTTGAATGTTGAATAGGATTCTTAGTAAAATTTATTGCACTAATGTTGTCACATGTAATTGAAATTTTGTCAAGTATGATGCTATAGTCTTCAAGTTGTCGCTTAATCCAAAGATTTGAGCACAACAACTTTCAGCTGCAACATATTTGCTTTAGCAGTTGATAATGCAATTGAATTTTACTTTTTGCTAAACCAAGAGATTAAGTTACTGCCTAGAAACTAGCATGCACCACTTATGCTTTTTTTATCTAGTTTACAACCAACAAAATAAGAATCAGAATATGTAATCAGATTAAATGGTGAGTCTTTAGAATATCATAATCCTATATTTTTTTTGTTTCATTTAAGTATCTTAAAATTCTTTTTACAATAATTAAGTGAGATTCTCTAGGATCAGATTGATATCTAGCACATAAACATACAGCAAATATAATATTAGGTCTACTAGCTGTTAAATAAAGTAGAGAACCAATCATACCTCTATAAAGCTTTTGATCTACCTTCTTACCATCATCATCTTTATCGAGTTTGTGAAGGACTCATTGGGTGCCAAGAGGTTTGACAACTTCCATACTAAACTTCTTTATAATTTTTTTCATGTATTTTGTTTGGTTAATGAAATTTTTTCTCTTTCTTATTTGATTTGAAGTTCAAGAAAGAAATCGGTTCTTCCATCATGCTTATTTTAAATTCTCCCTACATTAACTTTGCAAAATCTTACAAAAAAGATTATTAGTAGCATCAAATACTATGTCATCAACATAAATTTGTATAACTAATAAATTTTTAAAAAAAGAAGGTTTTATCAATATTTTTTAAAAAAAAATTATTTTCAATCAAAAATTTACTAAGTCTATTATACCAAGCTCTAGGTGCCTGCTTTAAACCATAAAGTACTTTGTGTAGTTTAAAAACATGATTTAAAAATTTATGATCTTCAAAACTAGGTGGTTGTTCAATATAAACTTTATCATTTATAAAATCATTCAAAAATATACTTTTTATATCCATTTGAAATAAATTAATGTTTATGCAATATGCAAATGCAAGTAACAACCTTATGGCTTCTAATCTGGCAACTGGCGCAAATGTTTTATCAAAATCGATATCTTCTTCCTGATTATATTTCTTTACAACTAGTCTAGCCTTATTTCTAACAACTGTGTCATCTTCATCTAACTTATTTCTAAATACCCATTTGGATTATATAACTGGATAATCTTGGGTCTATCAACTAAGTCCATAACTTATTCCTAGTGAATTGATTTAATTCTTTTTGCATGGTTAACATCCAATAATATCCTTTTTAGCTTCCTCAGTTATTTTGGGCTCTATATGAGATACAAATACAAGATGATTATTGATATTTCTCATGGATGATCTAGTTCTTACACCTTGAGATGGATCACCTATGATTAGGTCCTTTGGATGATCATAAGCATATCTCCAATCTTTAAATAGATCTGTATCATTATGAGTAGTGTCATTATCATAACCTTAGGTGAGTCATCATCCTTAGCTTCAGGTTCATGATCTGATGATACATCAACATTTAATTTTTTAAAATCTCTTCCAAGTATATTAGTATCTTCCTCATCATCTTTTTTTTCGAACTTGATACTAAAGACTCATCAAACACTACATAAATTGACTCTTCTATAATCAAATACTTCTTATTGAATACTCTATATGCCTTGCTAGATGTACAATAACCTAAAAAAATATCTTCATCTAACTAGCATCAAACTTTCCTAAATTATCCTTTCCATTGTTATGAATAAAAATCTACAACCAAATGCTTGAAAGTAGCTAATATTTGGTTTCCTATCATACCATACTTTATAGGAAGTTTTCTCAAGAATAGGTCTAATCAAGGCTCTATTTAGGATGTAACATGTTGTGTTTATAGCTTTCGCCCAGAAGTATTTTGGGAGTTGGCTTTCACATAGCATGGTACGAGCCATGTCTTCTAAAGTCCTATTTTTTCTTTCTACCATCCTATTTTGTTGAGGTATCCTAGGTGCTAAAAAATTATGATGGATATCGTTTTCAATGCAAAAATTTTTAGATAAATAATTTTTAAATTTAGTTTCATGATCACTTCTAAGAGACACTATGGTAGTATTTTTCTCGTTTGTGACTTTCTTGAAGAATTTCAGAAATACCGAGAAAGTATCATCTTTGTGAGCTAAAAATAATATCCAAGTGAATCTAGAGTAATCATGTACTATCACAAGGCCATATTTCTTTTCTCTTAAACTAGTGGTTCTAGTAGGTCTAAAAAGGTCCATGTATAGTAGCTCGAGTGACCTAATAGTTGAAACAATATTTTTGAATTTAAGAAATTTCTAGTTTATTTTTCAAATTGACATACATCACAAACTCTATTATTTTCAAAATCTAATTTTAGAAGTTCTTTAACCAAATCCATTCTAAGCAATTAAAATTAAGTGTGTGCTTGCATGACCTAATCTATGATGCCATAGCCATCGAATCTCATTTACCTTAGCATTATCAGTAATTAGCAATGGTTACTTGTAGATAAATTATCCAAATCAATTAAGTATACATTGCCATTTTATTTTCAACAAAGATAATACTATTGTCAACGGGATTAGATACCATGCAGATAGATGCTTCAAAGTAAACTTTGAAACCTTTATCGCATAGTTGGCTAATGCTAATCAGATTATGTTTTAATCCATCAATATATAAAATATTTTTAATAAAGATGGATGGAGTGATCTGAATTTTATCAATTTTCATGATGTGACCTTGACCATTATCTTCAAAGGTCACCACTCCATCTCTTTTAGCTTCAAGGGTGATGAATTAATCTTTGTCATCCGTCATGTATCTTGAACAGCCGCTATAAAATACCATTTTTTTTTAATTCTTTGACTGCAAGACACGCCTGCAAAGCAATCACATCTTATATTTAGATACCCATGCCTTGTTGGGTCTTTCATGGTTAGTAGTAGCAAATATGGTTCTTTTTTGAATCCAAATCATCTTACTTTTAACATCAGCATGAAGTACTTTATGATTACAAACATAGGATTTATGCCCTTTCTTGCCATAACAAAAATATAAAATATCTTTTTTAATCAATTTCTTAACAAAAAAATTGTTAATAAGTTTTTGCTTCTTATGTGGTTTGTAACACAAACCAGCCTTATCAAAAATAGCTATTTAATTATTTAAAAGTAAATTGAGTCTTTCGAGCTATAAGTAAACTTATCAACAATACTCTTATATTTTCAACTTCGTTTTTCAAATTCAGATTTTCAGCAAAAATCATATGTTTTTCTTTTTCTAAATCTTGCTTTTAGATTTTATCTTTTCAAATTCAATAGCAAGTTCATCTTTCTTTTTGAGAAGATTTAGATTTTTAGTTTTTAAAACTTTGTTCTTTGTTCTCAAAACTCTAAAATCACTAAGCAATTCATTAAAAGCATTATAAAGTTCATCAAATATAAAATCATAAATGAAGGTTTTAGAACTTATTTCTTCTTCATTTTTTATAAGACATATGTTGGCAACTTCATATTGTTCATCTTCGGATGAAGATTCATCACTTTTGCTTCAAGTTGCAACATACGCTTTCTTTTTCTTTCTAAATCCCTTTTTAACTGAGGACATTCGGATTTATAATGTTCGGGCTTTTTACATTCATAGCATATTACGGGATCTTTCTCTTTCTCTTTATCTCCTTCCATTTTAACACTAAGTTTTCTTTTGTGAAATGGCCTCTTTTTTTGCATGAATTTCTTGAACCTTTTTGTAAGGAGAGTGTGTCTTCATCGTCTTCATCTTCTTCACTGCTGCTCACTTCCTTTTTAGCAGCCTTTAGTGTGATTATCCTTTTCTTCTTCACATTTTCTTCTTGATGTTACTTCATTGTGAGTTCATGGATCATAAGTGATCCAAGGATCTCCTCCAAAGGTAAACTGTTTAGATTTTTGGTTTCTTAGATTGCTGTCACTTTGGCTTCCCATGCTCTTGGAAGAGACCTAAGAATTTTTTGAACAAGTTCAGAATTAGTATAGGTCTTTTCAAGATTTTTTAATTCATTCACTATATCGGTAAATCTAGTATACATGTATGTGATGGACTCATTTTGATCCACATTAAAGAGTTCATATTTATGCACAAAATATTAATCTTAGATTCTTTAACCTGGTTGGTACACTCATGAGTAACTTTCAACTGAACCCATATCTTCTTGGCTGAGATGCAAGTGGATATTCTGTTGAATTCATTTGCATCCAATGAGCAGTATAGGACATTCATGGCCTTGGCATTGAGTTGGACCATTTTTCGATCATTCTCATTCCAATCCCTTTCGGGTTAGAAACAATGGATCCATGTAGGAGTGCTAGGACCATTGATAATGATACTCCATAAATCATAGTCTAAAGCTTGAATGAGTATCCTCATTCTAACTTTTCAATATGAGTAATTTGTGCCATTAAACAAAGGTGGATAATTTATGGATTGTTCCTCAAAAAAGAAGAACCAACTTGAGCTGCCATTTGGATCTTTAGCTCTTGATTGTTAATCAAGGAAAGATGAGCACAAGCTCTGATACCAATTGTTGGCTCAAATGGCAACTCAAGAGGGGGGGGTTGAATTGGGTTCTTAAAAAATTTGGCGCTTAAAAATAATTTCACAAAGTAAAAGTGCACAAGGCTAAATACAATGAGTATGATGCAAGAATGAAAAATAGAGTATGCAAGTTATAGTAGAAAGAAAGAGAGACTAGATGACAAACACAAAAATTTATAGTGGTTCGGTGTTATCTACACCTACATCCACTCCTAAGCAACTCTTGGGCCCACACTATAATCAACCTGATTACAGCCGAGTTATTTTACAAGCTCACAACTCAAACTTGTTGTTTTAACAACGGGATCACAATGAACCCATCCGATTTTCACAGGCTCACCAGCACAAAATCTACCACAAGCTACCTAGCTTGCACAAGGCTAATCTGTCTTTCCTTGATTCAATCACCTGATTGAATCAGTAACCAACGATAATAATAGTAAGGTTACAACAGATATTCAGCTCTTCAAATATGCAAATAAGCAATATAAACAAGCTAGAAGTAGAAGAGCCTAATTTAGAAGATTTCTAAAGTTAGGCTTTTCTTTTTTTTTTTTTTCTCTTTTCTTCTTGGATGATCTTCCTTAAGATAGGATTGAAGCTTTGGAAGAAACGTTGATGTTGAGGCTTATGAAGAACTAGGGATTTCTTTTTCTTCTTTCTATTTAATGGAAATCGTTCAAGATTGGCTTTTGAATGCTTTGAATTTCTCTAAACTCTTTTTCGAACACTTGGGATTTCAAATATGAACTTTTTCTTTTTGATTTTTCTTTCTCTCTTCTATTCTTTTTCTCGTTACTTCAAAATGGTTGGATATCTCCTTTTATAATTTGCTCTCAATCCATCTTTAGATAAAAACTAGCCGTTAAATATACTTATGGAAGTGTTTAGCATAAAAGAGGAAAGAGCCGTTCAGATTTGTTGGAGAAAAGATAAGTTCTGGAGTCGTTTATGACATGTCTAAAATTCATCTCTGACATATTAGAGTCGGCTCTAATCTTTTCAGATGCCTGCTCTAAGTCGGGATGCTTAAAACAATAACATTTGCTCATCATGGAGTTGACTCTGGCTTTCCGTGGGATCGACATCTTTTTGTGCTGGAGTCGACTCTAACAAATGTGGGAGTCGGCTCTAATTATGCTCCAAAAAATGAGTCTTGTTTTAACATTAGAGTCGGCTATAATCTTTGCAGGAGTCGGCTCTAATTTGACGTAGAATGAGGACTTACTGTCTTTCGATTAGAGTCAGCTCTAATCTCTGCAAGAGTCGGCTCTAATCCATGCCGAAAGTTTCAAACTGTTCCGATATACTCTGGAGTCGGCTCTAATCCTTCTACAGTCAGCTCTAATGTCCAAAACTTGACACTTGACACTAGACATAGATTCAAACTTATTTTTCTTGGATTTTGATTAATTAATTTTTTAAATTCCTGAAACACTTAATCAAAATCATTAGTAACATAAAAATATACGGTTTTTGTTATACATCAAAATCAATAATTGGGTCAACAAATTTTGTTAAAAATGTTGAAGTAATCAAAAATTTTATTTAATATATTGTGATTTAATTGGCTGATTGAACTGTAGTCGATTAATCAAGTGTTTGGACTATCAGGATCCTTTCCTTTTTCGAATCATCCTAGTAATTTAGTTTTTGTTTTGTATAAAAATTTGGTCCATCATCAATATTTTCTATTGTTATTTTTTTTTTTTAGATAATACTATTTCATCTCCATCTGAAACCTCTTACCACAACTATTGAAAACATTTTTAATACCTTCAGGATAATGCCCTGTTCACACCAGTTATAAATAATATATGTAATGTATATCGATATATTCACCAAGGAAAAACTTTGATGAGTGAAACTGCAATTTATTCCTTTAACCAAGTCGCTCCCTTCTATTAGATGATGGCACTGTTTTGGTCTAATATGGGACAAGAAAAAAAATCAGGCTACTACTGTTTCCTAATCCTCTAGTTAGAAGTTGATTAGAGGGCTCACAACCTTTTCTTATCTTATCAATGGAGGAAATTATCATATCTTAATTTATTGCTGGTTCCTTAGGTTTTAAGTTAATGGTACTAGGAGTCAAGATTTGTCAAGGCAGTCAGGTGGTCTCCAACTGGAGAGGACCCCCAAATGTCATGGGAGACCAGCTAGAGACTCAGGTGGTCCTTTTATTTTTGTTGAGCAAAAGTCTTCACAAAAGAATGTATTAAGCTGAAAGCTTGTATCCCACCTTTTTGCTTAATGATTAAGATATTGCTTTTACTAACACAGTTGCTTAAGAAAAATAACAGGATCCCCTGAGTCACTAGGTTCCTAGTTATTGTCTATGAAATTGGGGTCCTTTGCACTTGGGAGCCATCTGACCACATTAAAAGTTGACAACCTTGTGGATTTCTGCAGAGAGAGGGGGAGAAGCAGGATAAATTTTATATATTAAGAAATTGTCCAATTAAGTACAACAACCATCATTTCCCTTTAGAATCCTAAAAAGGCCTCTCAATGCCACCCTAGGTGGGATGCATTGAGGAGAAGGAAACAAATGACCTCTACTCTCTCTAACACTGGAGGAAGCGAAACAGAGAGATTTGAGGGATGAGCTTGACGACCACCTATGGTCACTCTGATCTTCTTGTGACTTAATAATCTCTTCGCCTCTCTTTGATCGAACGGTAACAAAATCTTTGCTTAGCAGTTGGGGTCATCGTTAAATTTGGCATTCCATCCACAACCTTTCTCACTGAATTTGTAGTTCTTACTGAACATTTAATGCATCTCTCCATTAAAACAGGGCACCATATATTTATAATTTACATTCAGAGATGTTGAAATTCACTACCAAATGACTTGTTAGGCAAGAAATTATAACAAATAGACTGGGATCGCAGAGTTTATATGTCCTCACGTTATTGTTGTATCAGGTCAACAGCAGATTTCTTCAAGAGGGTCATAAGCACTTCAGTAATTGATGGAATTCAACAGGGCTATGTGTGGGATGCGGCTATACAAACTAGTAGGTGGGAGAGACGGTTTACAACAACTCATGATTAGCACTAGCCATCACTGTGGGAGGAGGGATGAAGTTTTAAGGCTTCATGTTAAGCAGGGGACTTACAGGGGGAATCTCTAATAGCAAAATGTGAACTTCTCTATATTTTCCCTTTTGAGCAGTTGAGAGATCATGCAGCAGGGTCAGACATACAGTTGTATGGATCCTTCCTTATGGACTGAAGGAGGTTGAATTCTGGATGGTGAAATGATTTTTCCCATGTTCTCTCTCTTGAAATGTAGCCTCAAATGGCAAATCAATACACTGCAAATTAGTGCCGGACATTGACCAGTGTAAAATAATTGGGACAATCACTTAGTGAAAGTCTCTTCCAGCATTAGAAACCAGTAAAGTGTTTAATGTAAGCATGTGTAGTTGATCACTTGTCAGGTTTGTATATCCACTGCCAACATGAACATAGTATTCCTTCATATGCCTGTATCTTGACCTGATCTTTTTAAAGCTTTTAACAATATACAGGCCAGTTTACAAGATAATATATTCTCTGCCTTGTCTCCAGGTCATTGATTTCCACCAGACACTTGAAGTGAATGGTATTTGCTCTTGGTGCTGCACTACTGGTCATGTTTTAGGCGTTGCCATGTTCATGGTTGATATTACTGGTGTCTAGTTCAGTGAAGAGGACCAGATCCACCAGCCCTGCCCCTGCCTCATCTGAGAGTAAGCATGTTACAGATGTCATCGACTCAACCACCTCCCAAGGTGGCTGTGTGCATAGAGTCCTGGTTTTACCCTTGGCAGAGCCCAAGGACTTCTCATCCTGGATGAGTGCTGATCCAACCACCGGAGTTCCATAGCATCCCTTGTACTATGCCTCCCCTCTTGCCAAGGGGTTCATAGCTGTCTACCAGACCTATATAAATGCCATGAATCAGAGGATTCAGAACCAGTTTGCAGACTCAAGCCTTTCAATTTTGAGCACATTTCTCCATACATAGGGAATTTTGATCGCGTGGGTCCATTGGTGGTGATGGCCTGTCCAAATGGCCTCCAGACCTGGATTTCTAGACAACTGTTTGATAAATGGTGCACTGATAAAAAGAATATGCCTGTTTTATTCCTGAATACCATGAGGAAGGGACACTTGCAAAAGCCATGAATGGCCTCGCTGCTTCTCTCAACATGCAAGTAGGCTACATCTTCTCAGATCATGCAGATTTCGCACAGATGAACACCTTCTTGAATAAGCTCATGCCAACCAATGCAATTCTTATCAATGGAGAAGCCAATGAGATGGTAAGTCAAGCAAAAGCTCATAACCCAATTAGTTGATAGAAATGTTGTAATGCCCCAAGCTATGTGAGCTTGCCATATGGCATAAAAACTGAGTGGAAGTTAATTGGTAGCAAATGAACTTGAGTCATAAGCACATGACACTTTTTTTTCATCCGATGTAAGATTATTTTTGAGATATTATAAATGCAAAGATAATTTCCCTCAAGAGCTGCCGATCAGTGGAGATGTATTTTAGTTTCAAAAAAAAATGATCAAAACAATTGGCTAGCTGAAAAGACACCATAAGTTGGGGAAACATCAGTGACCTATTGGTCAAGAACGGCCACTCATGTCAGATAATGGCACCAGATGATCTCCATGTCTTCTCACAGCTATCCACAGCAGACATCCCTCAGAGGAAGCAGGCATATGAGAGTGTAAGTCTCCACCAGAAGAGACTGATGTACCAACATTGGTTGTGCATGAGGTTGACATGAGCAGGAGTCAGAGAACTACGTGATGTTGCAGTGGTCAGCAGATCCCATAAATGGCATGGTTTCAGATTCTGTAGTAGCTGTGAACTTGAATATGAGCCAAGAAGGTCCAAAGGTGATGCAGTGGCAGGGGCCAACAAGACAGAGGAAGAAACAGAGAAGATGGCACAGAAGTGCAGTGAGATCAACGCCTCCATCTACATGTTGAGATGCCTAATTATATATTTGCTATTGGAGGCTGCTGAGTTTTGGATGTTATGACTCACTTGATTTTAACTACAAAAAATTGAGCAAGAGGATTTGATCTCAGTGGGATTATTGGTAATTAAAACTTCTCAGTATTTGCAATTGACAACAGGTTTTATTTTGGAAAATTGGCTGCAGTCAAGTGTTATGTCATATTTAGATGTAGATACGATATGTTGTAGTCCAATTAATATCATTTTATTTTACTCTCTCTTGTGCATCCTCTAATGAAGTTCTTGCCAGAGAGTGTTATCCCATGATTCAAATTTAGATCTTTTAGTTTCCAGCAAACCGAGCTCTGATGTGTGTCAACCAACCACTGAACCCCAAAAGAAGTTACTTGAGAATGAGTCATACAACCCACCTTAAACTATGTTAAGGAAAGAAATGGTTGGAGATATAAATCAACTGAAAGTGAAGGACCGTTTGTAAATTCGCTCAATCAAAGTCCCAACATATAACTCAGTAATCACAAGCTCCCCCCATTCCACCCCCACCCCTCTCCTCTTGATATGTTTTCTTTGTTTCAATCAATGACGTGTTTTGCATGTGCCATGTTCTCTAGTAGAACAATCAATTGGCAACCATCATTGCCGAAGCATTAACATTTAGAATAATGAGAGGCCCTTTCTCCATTCTTCAAGTTCTCTTTTGAAGTTAAATCTTGTGGACTCTCCTCTGATGACCCCCACTGTTACCTCCTGTTATATAATATTTCTTTTGCTATGTAACTGATGAACCATACCATTTGCCCATTTTATTTCTTTTGCTAGATCAAACCTGAGCAAGTCATTGTTCAACCAATCTTTTTTAACTTCAATCTTGTTTCAAGCTAATGTCTACAAGTGAGAACAAAATCTCCCTCAAGCAAGCAATCTAAGGATGGAAATAGCAATAATATTTCTTTTTTCAACGAATTAATATCTACATTAAGTTATAGTCAAATACTGTGATGGAAGGAAACTCAATTTGAAGACCAAT
Source organism: Calamus simplicifolius (assembly GCA_900491605.1). Taxonomy (NCBI): domain Eukaryota; kingdom Viridiplantae; phylum Streptophyta; class Magnoliopsida; order Arecales; family Arecaceae; genus Calamus; species Calamus simplicifolius. The sequence continues at coordinate 814,419 of UESW01004290.1, forward strand.
ATATTCTGAAAAAAATTCAGGTGGTGAAGACATGGGCATTGATTGGAACAGCTTGAAACTTAAAAAGATTATGTTTAAGGTCCACATCCAGGGATATCAACGATCAGCATCAACATAAAAATAAAATTTTGATGAGTTGCTTTGCCTGTCTCCACAACTTTCTTTCTTTTGTCTTGGATGGACGAGTGATCTACTTTGACGTTCCCCTAGCACCTAATGGATAGGAAATATTATTTTCTTAGCTATTTTGAACCGCAAAAGACTAGAAATAATAACTACAATAGCAATAAAATTTTAATCCTAAATCCAATGAGATCAACTGGATAATTCTTTTTCTTCATTCTACTCGACTTTTACTCTATAATAATTTTAATTTTTTTTATAAATTTTCTCTTATTATTAATTTATTGGTGAGAGAGAGCCTAGCGTGAAGCCTTCCCATGCCTCGTGGATCTTGAGATAGATAAACAAAGCAATTAACCAAGACCTAACCATATGTAAGATGACCACTCTCTTGCTTTCTATTGCAGTTTACAACAATGGTTTTGCAAGCAATGCAGGTTGTAAACCTACAAGAAAAAAGAGAAAATAAATCATAGGCTATATCTAACTTAGTGTTAGATGTGATTCTTCCTTCAAATCAACTTTATCTACATGCACCTGCCGAGATGGTTGGTGAGTAGTTTAGCTGGTACCTGCATGCTCCTTGGCATCAAGCACCTGTCCAAGCTAACATTTGAAGGAGATGTGCACTAACTGGGTCTCAGATGACCCTATGATGTGGTTAAACACATCATGATTGACAACCATAAAACCGACAAGCTCGATCCCAAACATCAGTAGAAAAGACTTAGGCTCCTGGGTCATATGGCCTTGTAGAAGCCCAATCTAAGTAAAACTAATTTCTACTTGTAATACCATGAAATTAGTGTGCTAAAGGAAATGACTATGAAATTAGTGTGCTAAAGGAAATGACTATGAAATGATGGTTAAGTTTCGTTATGGCATGAAGTCACCTTTACAGCATTATGACATGGAACTACCCTTGGCTCAGAGTTACCCTTATAGCGCCAATGATCCGGTTCGGGGTATAGCCACCAATGATCCAGTTCGAGGTATAGCTTCTGACTAGCCTGTGGTGTCCGATAAGAACATCACTTCATAAAGAGAAAAGATTGTTGTATCTTAAAAATAGTTCTGCATTGAATAAGAAGAAAAGTTGAAGCGCTTACAACTCAAGTTTTCTTATTACCCATTAATTTCCATTCCAGCTTTTAAAATCACATGATTTTAATCTGCTAATAGACTAATTGGACTGGTAGGTAGGTTTAAAGCATTACAATACTTTTAATTTATTTTAATCCATCATTATTATTATTTTGTAAAGAAAAGAATTAAGTTGTACAAGTTAGAATAAAAATGGAAGGATAAAATTACTTGATTATTTAGATGATTTCCATATATTTACACCAAATCCATCTAAATGGCTCGTACTAATTTTTTTTTTCTCTGAAAAATATGATGGTTATCTGCCACATCAAGATTTTGAGTCTCATGTATCTTGGGTAGAGAGGGGTGTTAATCAATTAAAATAACAGCTACTGAATTAGCTACATGTGACAAAGCATAAAAAGAGGGGGAAAAAAAGAAAAGAAAAGAAAAGAAAAGTGCCCTGGATCATGTCACATGGAGAAGAAAAGTACGTAATGTTGTGATGTCAAACCCGACCATAAATGTTTTTCATGCACCCTCTCTTTGTTTCATGTGGCACAAGATAATACGTTCTGTTGCCATCAAATCGATCATGTTTCTTGAACGCCAAGAAGAACGTTAGTTCTAGAGACAGCAAAGATAGTTATAAGAATCTCCTGAAATCTTTTTTTCAAAAAAATTCTACAAGAAAGCCCTTGAGGATCGGTTGTTCCGATAAAAATCCTTTGATACTGAGTGACTTAAAAACAATGATGAATAAAAGACTTAAAGACTTGGTTGAATTGCTTGGAGTTTAGATTTCTCTTCTAGTTATGAGTGAAGGCTTTTTTGCTGTTTGAAGGTCCCTTTTATCCGCTTTTAGAAAGTTATTGTAACCGAGATGTTACTACAGAGGACAGACAATAAGGCTGACAGGACATATCGCAATCACCCCTGAGTATGTCAGGGATGGCTCTATCTGCTAGTCCTTTGTCAGGCACGGCGCCATAGATGGTAGATGGGTCTAGTCATATCAGTCATGCGCCATAACTGGTAGTGGCATGCGATCGCAGGTGGTTAGCGGGCCACATGGTGATAGTAGGTGATTGGTGGGCCACGTGGTGAGTCCAGTAATCCGAGGCCGAGAGGACTTTGAATTCTGAGGCCGAGAAGGGTTGAAAGTTCGAGGCCGAGAAGGACCTAGAAGTCCGAGGCCGAGGAAAACCTTGGAGTCCAAGGCCGAGGGAAACTCTGAAGTCCGAGTCGAGGAAGATCTGAAGTCCAAGACCAAAAGAGACTTGAAAGTTCGAGGCCGAGGAAGACCTTGACGTCCGAACTGAGGCTCTGTCAGCTACTTGATCTGTTAGCCCTAATATGGCTTGATCAGCCACATCATGTTCTATTTAAGGAAGCACATTAAATGGATTATTTCTGCACCAAGGCTTTGTATAAAGCCTCCGTTTATCAACCGGGCATCGATATTCCAAGGAAAGTTTCTACTTAACTATTATTAAAATTCATTATTTAAAATATTATTAAAATTTAGTTATTGAACCCTTTTGTTATTTATTATAATTTGTTGCATTGCATTATTATATTTAAGATTAGTTAGAAAAAAGAAGAAAATAATGGATCAGAATCTTCTATTTGACCGTCATTAATGTATTCAATCTTTAATTGTTCAGATTCATCCGCTTAGAATTAAAAAGTCAAGCTGTTTTACCATTCAATTCTCAATTCATTGTATCAAATTCAATTCTTTTTACATTAAATTTAATTTTAAATAAATTGCATTATTTTTTCCTCTGTTATATCTTTTTATTCTAATTGGATGACTTAATTAGGAGTAATGCATTTTCATTATTTGAATATTAATTTATTACATCAAATTAAATTCTCCTTACATTGAAATTAGTTTTAGATAAATCAAGTCTCTTTAATATAAAGTCTTGATTCACAGCATCGATCCTTATATTAAAATATATATTTTAATTATTGATTGTTTTTATATTAAAACGAAGCTTCTAATATTTTCATAACATGCAAATTGAATAACTTTATAAGTAGATTTATAAGTCTTTTAATGTTTGATACAAATTAATGGAAGAAAATCTTATTGCATTAAGGTGGTATATTAATTAGTTATTTTATTAAATTTAATTAATTTTGTGCAACGATAGATTAAAAATGTAATATTTTTAAAACATGAGCAGCTAAGCTACAAGTTTGAGGATTAAAAGTTTAATTACATTATTATTCCATTCATATACTTCATTTAATTTTCAGTTTATTATCTTTAACGGTAATTTTTATTCCGTGCAAGACACCCGAGTTACTTTTTTTTTTTTTTTGGGCCAGCTTTCTGAGTTACCGTAGCGTTTTACTGTTTACTGTTACCCATGCCTCCGGCTCCGTAAACAGGGAATCCAGCCCTTACCTAATTATATATATATATTTTTATATAGAGAGAGAGAGATGGTCCCGAGTCAGCGTCCAAGGCTCAGCCACTGACTTTCTTCAGTAGAGAGAGAGAGAGAGAGATCCGATGTATTCTACCTATTAGAAAATCATAAAAATCCATTCTTATGCCGACACCTGTTTAGCAAGAGGAGAGCAACGTCTAGATTTGGATGATACACGAATTATTTCGATAAGAGAACAGTATTCGCCTTATCAGCCATTGCACTGGATCCTTAAATCCCTCATCATAGATAGCTCTTTATTTGCTTCCATTTTTCCTCTACCACCAACTTCGCTCGAATCGCTCCCCATCTACCTCCTCCAGGGGTGAGTTTAAGTTGCCTTCCTTCCATATCTCTCGCAACGGCAAGCAAGGATGCAAGTCTCTAAGAAGTACTCTCCTTCTGAGATCTCCCTGCACACCAGCAAGAAGGATTGCTGGCTGATCATCCATGGCAAGGTCTGCGTTTCTTCCCCTAGATTCAGAATCTATGCGTTTTCTATTGTTTTCTAGTTGATTTATTTCTTTGTTTTGCTTTTTTGTTGTGCAGGTTTATGATGTGACCACCTTCTTGGAGGATCATCCTGGAGGGGAGGATGTGCTCATTCAGGCCTCAGGTTTCTAACTTTCTTTTGTTTCCTTCTCTGTTTTTACTCTGGTTATCATCTTTAATTCCTTGGTACAACCTTCATGCCTTTATGCCTTATTTCCTTCTGTTTTTACTCTGGTTATCATCTTTAATTCCTTGGTACAACCTTCATGCCTTTATGCCTTATTTCCTTCTCTGTTTTACTCTGGTTATCATCTTTAATTCCTTGGTACAACCTTCATGCCTTTATGCCTTCTGTACTGTATATAGATAGGCTTTTCCTTGTCTATTGCAAAGATCCTATCTTTTTCTCTCTTTTTTTTCACATAATTTCCTTGATGATGTTTAACTTTTGTTGGGAGAAACAGTCTAAACAATAAATTCATATAAATATGGGTTCCATCGAATTGTGCAGAGAAGTAGATAAGTTAATTGCACAACTCCTAAACTTTTGGTTTGTTTGTTGTATTGGAAATTGGAACATGGTGTGCTGCCTGGGATGTGAAGGCAATGGAGATGCAACTGAGTCATTTGAAGGCGTGGGCCACAGCTCCACGGCCGCCAGCATGATGGAGGGCTACTTGATCGGCGCTGTCGAGGGCTCTGAAGGCCGCACTGGCGGTGGAGGAGCGCCAAAGGCCACCAAGGCAGCAGTCGGTGGGGGGACACTCAGGGCCAGGACACTGCAAGAGACGAAACCCCCATCTTCCTTCTTGGACCTCCTCCTTCCTGTGCTTATCCTTGGCCTGTCCTTTGGTGCTTGGTACTACCTCACCTTCCATTCCAAGACCAAGGCCTAGAGAGCTATCAAAAGGTCAAGTTTGGTTGGCATGGAGAGTCAAGAGAAATAATATGTTATCTTTCAAGTAGAGCCTTTGTTGGTCTACCAAACTTATATATGTCTGTTGACAGGCTTTGCCCATGTTTTTGCTCAAAGTTTGGAATCAGATTGAATAAATTTATTTTGGGCTTTGGAAGTGAACCCATTACTTTAATCACTTGTGGAAGTAATTTGCTATAATCACATTTCTTTATGACACAATATCACATCTCTTATATCGCCTGTTGTTAGCTTGATTCAATTACTTGTTCAGGAGTTTTATTGCTATGAAGTTCAGAAGTTGTTGGAACGAATGCATAGCTAAGAAGTGATTGGACTGAGTCCTTCACACGAGTCTCCAACTGAAGGTGTTTGTACTGATTGAAATCTTCAAATTTTTTTTTTTTTTTTTGGGGGCTCACTGAAAAATATGATATATTTTTCCTTAGGAGGTGAACCAGAGAATGTGGCAAGTGGAAGTGTTGCATACTAATCGCTTTTCTTTATTACACTGTCACCATGAACCAATTCAACATCACATCTCTTAAATTGCCTTCTATTTTCTTGGTTCAAATCCCTGTTGAGGAGTTCTTACAGCAAAGTAGCTAAGAGAAGTCGAGAAGCTGCTTGAAGAAATGCGTGTGAAGTGATGGAACGAATCCATTGCGCTAGTAGAACACATCCGTCCATAAACCTGCGCTTGAGAAAGGAAACGCGTTCAGTGAGGTTGGATTGCAGTCAAAAAGGGATGCTTGGTTTTACACCACGTGTTGGCCATCAATTTGGTCAAAACTTTTGCGTATTATTTTGTGCTTTTATTTTTGAATTTTAGGCCAATATCATCACATGGTTTGGCTGTCTAAAATTATGGTGAATTCTTGGCCAAATGCTGACATAACGCCAGGAAATGCTTTGTGTGTGCATGAAAAGGAGTCAAGGAGGCAGATTCTATTTTGCTTTCTGTGTGCAAGCAGTTCAATCAGACATCATGGTTGACAAAAAAAAAAAAAAAACATGTGACCTTAATGCTCTCTTTGAATGGAGAGAAAAATAGAAAAAAAGAAAAATGAAAAGAAAATATTTTCTCTTCTTCTATTTGGATGAGTGAAAAAAAAAATAAAAAAAAAATTAATAATTTACAATGATAATAATGTTCTTAATAATTTACAATGGCAATAATGTTCTTATTACAAATGATTAAAAAATGCAATAATTTTTTCTTTGAAATGATCAATATCCGAATGAAAAAAAGTGAAAGAGCGGATCATTGAGTTTTCTTTTCGAAATCTCTTCAATTTCGAAAAGAAAACTTTTAAGTGGAGTTCATCACTTTTTTTTCTATTTTCTTTTCTATTTTTTTTTCTTCCTACTTTTCTCTCTATCCAAACAAGATAAATTTTATTTTCTCTCTTTTTTTTTCTAATTTTCTTTCCTTCCTATTTTTTTCTCCATCCAAATGTAGGCTAAGTAATTTAAAAATGCTTTTCTAGGGTCAAAGGCGTTCTTCTAAATTCATGGAACGCTTGGAAGATGAACTTAAAAATTTTGAATTAGCTTTATAACAGTAGAACTTATAATTAGAATTTTTTATTAAAAAAAATGACAAATGCTCTAATTTGGAGTTCCTATCCATAAGCCCCTCTTTAAGAAGGATTTTAAGAGAGGAAGCAGATTTTAGTTACTTGTATAGCATAAAAGAGCTCCAATAATATTTTTTTTTGGCCAGAGATTTTGCATATAATCTTGGGTTGTTAGAAATGTACTTGCAAAATTTTATAAATTAATTACGATGTTTTGATATGAATATTTTATTAAAAATAGATATTGATAATTCTTATATATTCATATAAGATGAAAGAGTATAAATAATATTTTTTAGCTTTGTATGATATTTTAAATTATTATAAATGCTATCAAAGTGGATCCAAGCCTATAGCATATAGCGATCAGAAAACATTGAAGATAGATTCTATGTATTTATAATTATATTTGATTATATTTATATTTAAATTTAAATTTCTATGCTTGAAGGTTCAATTAGCATGTGTTTAGTTCTGCGTTAGCTATATAATAAATGAATCTTAGGGTGTTTATATAAGAAGAAAAATTCATATAATATCATTTTTCTTGGTAACATTCTGGCTTGTTATGTCGATAGGTTTTAATTACTATAATTCAATAGTCTGCGACAAGTCACGTGGCAAGATTGTAAGATGAAAAATGCTATGGCACTGAAGAGTTTGTTTGGAAGCAGGGATAGAGGTGGTGGAATAGGAATAGGATACCCTTATTCTAACTTAATCCCAGAAATATTTATTAGTAAAACGTTACAGGGCATTTTTATCATTAAATTAAAATACGGTCAAGTATGATTTATTCCAACACAAATTTTTTGGAATTAATTATACCCATCAAGTATGATAACTTGCACGAAAGTTGCCGTGCCACTGCCAAACGAGGCTTGATAAGTTTCACTAGGGTGGGTGGCTTTCTGAATATGATAACGACTCGTTGGCCTCACAATTAGGTTGTGCGCACAATTAAAGTCGTTGAGTGCCGACGTCCCAAAATGTCTCTCAAACGTCAAGGAATAACATGGATGTCATGTTACACACAATTCATGTTTGGATGTAGAAAAAGTAGAGAGAAAAGGAAATAGGGAAAGAGAAAACGAAGAGAAAATATTTTCTCTTCTTTTTAAATGATAAAAAAAAAAAAATTATTTATAATAATAATAATAATATTCTTATTACAAATGCTTATCTACTTTTTATCAATGGTCTAATATATTTTTCTGAAAGAATCAATATCGGAATAAAAAAAAAATGAAAGAGCATTGTTTAGTTTTCTTTTCGAAATCTGTCTAATTTCGAAGAGAAAACTTTTAGATGGGTCCATCACTTTTTTTTACACATTTTTTTTTCTTCAATTTTTTTTCTTCCATCCAAACAAGGTAAATTTTATTTTTTCTCCTATTTTTTTTTTAGTTTTCTTTCCTCTCTACTTTTCTCTCCATCCAAACACAGTGTCAATCTCTAAGCTGCAAAGCTTTAGAGCACATATAATGGAACTAAGACCGCTTTTTTATATCCTTAAACTGATTTAAGCATTAGAAGGTTTCTAGAGAAAATCTTTGAACTTATTCCATTTTACTCTTTTCTCTTCCGAGTGATAGAGAATGCTTTACCAATCGAGTCAAAATCCATTGTACTCAATTTAACTCATCTCAACTAAGCCTTTTTCCAACTACATGAGGTGCAATATGAATTAGCTTCCTCTATTCAGAACTAAGTCTACATGAATCCGAGTCAAGATCCATTGTAATATCCTAAAATAATTTATAATATATGAAAAAAATTAAGAGCTTATAACTCAAGTTTATATATATCAATTAATATGCACTCAAGTTTTTAAGACTATATAGATTTAATCCATTAATAGGTTAATTGGGCTAATAAGCGTACTTGGTGCATTACAAATAATAAGCCAATTCAAGTGTGCATAAGTTGAGAGGCAAGAGAAAAAACTATTCATGGAGTAATTGTTGAAGACATTGTTTGACAAATAAGGAAAGATCTAATTAACTAATATGCAACTTTTTAGGACAACATAGATTTGATATGCTAATAGATTAATTGAATCAGCAAATTAGCTTAAGGCATTATTGATTGAGATAGTTCTCTTTAGGTAGTGTTTGATAGAAAAAAATATTATCCATGGATAAGTGTACGGGATAGAGTTTGTTCTCTGGCTATCCTATTGATCATATCAAATGTAAAAAGGTAAATCCATAGGATAACTTTTTTTTACTCTTATTTGAGGGATAACCAGCTATTCCTGCATTCTCTAGGGAATAAATTAAGAGGATATCCCATAGTTAACCATGGATTATCCTTTGGTTAACTTTATTCCTAGCTATCCCTTAGGTAGTGTTTGATAGGAAAATATTATCCATGGATAAGTGTACGGGATAGAGTTTATCCCCTGGCTATCCCTAGGAATATCCCTTGGCTATTCCATTGATCATATCAAATGCAAAAAGGTAAATCCATAGGATAACCTTTTTTTACTCTTATTTGGAGGGATAACCAGCTATTCCTGCATTTTCTAGGAAATAAATTGAGGGGATATCACATGGTTAACCATGGTTAACCATGGATTATCCCTTTGGTTAACTTTATTCTCTGCTATCCCTTATAGTTATGGCTTTTGGGAATAAGAAGGGATATCAGGGGATATCCCCTCTTATCCCCTATTTCAAACACTATCCTTATAGTTATGGCTTTTGGAAATAAGAGAGAATATCCCTCTTATCCCTTATTTTAAACACTATCTTAAGATGATACATGTAACTATCTGCCGGACTATATCATCCCATTTTTTTGGATTACCATATGTCACCATCATATAACTAACCAGCTCATACCGCATCAAAGGTTGCTCCTGTCACTTGCCATAATTTATTTGCCTATAAATAGCCTTTCATGTACCCTCTAAGGCCTTCATACCGCTAGATGCAAAAAATGCCCAAAATTTATTTATAAACAAAATATAACTAATTCTGGCATTGCTATAATTATGGCCATTAGGGTAGATGAAATCAAGAATCTACTGGCTATAATTATGATGCATTTTGGCACGAGACATGGCAATGCACCTAACAATAAATTTAATATTTATTTTTTAAATTAATATTTACTACTAAAAATATTAAAAATTTAAATCAAACTTTAAAAAATTTATTTAAATATATAAGGATAATATGGTAATTAAGAGACTATCAAAACGATGATGAATGAAGTGCAAATATACTTATTTTTATCCGTACATGAAAAAAAAATGAAAAAAAAACATAATCTTCTTCTTTTTTTTATCAATCTCACAAAAGATGAAAAATATCTACTTGACACAAGCATTCTAATTTTAAATATAGAATGGCGTTCTGTCTATACCATCCCATAGGTTTATAGGCTTATAGCTATGAAAAGTAGACATATATTTGTCTAAAGCGCACACCCTCATTTCAAAGAAGAAATCTTGACATACCTTGCAAGTAGCAGTCCAAAGGCCACATTTCTAAAGACATGTTCAAGTAAAACTCAGCTGCTATTATCACGTTGCAATCAGTGTTTTGAAAATTGGATCGGATCGATCAATCAAAATAATTTAATTAAAAATTAATCATTAGATCGATCTAATTTTATTATTAAAATTAATTTTTATATAATTAAATAAAAATTAAAAAAATTATTGAATCGATCGAGTTTCAAACAGATCTAACCTCATTTTTAATTTTTTACTTAAATTATTATTTATATTTTATTATTTTTAATTATTAAATTAAAAATTATTATAATATAATTTGATTCGATTAAATTAATTTATTTGATCGAGTTAATTGGTTTACGATTCAAATGTTAAGTTGGTTGGTTGTTTGGTCGTTCCATCCAATTTTTAAAACATTGGTTGCAATGGACCTTTTCCTTCCAGAAGGCTGGGGAAGGGAAGACCATGTAATGCGAGGAACGGAGAAGAGTAGGTGCCGCCATGCAATGCGAGGAACGGAGAAGGGTAGGCGCCGCCTAGGGGTGACGAGTCCATTTTGCGACAAGTCCATCATTGGCTTGACCGCTGGTGGCTTATAGCCGTTGGCGTGGACGATGTTGAGCGAACCGGGGGAGAAGTCGTTACGGTGGGGCCAGTCACAGGCGTGGGATTGACCGTCAGATGGGACGGCTATCGCAGCCCATCGAGACGCGTAGGGCTGGCATTGGAAACGGCGCGGACGGAGGGGAAGATGCCAGCTTCCAAGAAGACAGAAAATTATTTTTCAATTTTTTAATAAGAGGAGATACCATGAACTTCTATGTTTTTAATAAGAATTAAGCTGTTTTTACGAACCAAACGTAACTTTAGTTACGATTTAAAAAATTCAATTCATTTAATTGTTTAATTATTTCATTTAGAAAGTAATATGCGTTTGTTATTGTTTTTTTTATGATCAAGGTATGATCTTGATAGGGATAAAATCATCATTGCATTATTGATCGCTCACATCAGCGATAATAAGGTCGCACCCAATCCAAATATCCTGCCAGCTGGCCAGCTGGCGTGACGTTCTAGCGACAAAGTCAAATCAGCTTTGATGAAGTCGGACCATCCTGACAACCCGAGCTATCTTCATATTTCGGCCATCCGAGCCAAGCCATTCCTCGGTAACCCGAGCTATTTTCATATCTCGGTCGCCCGAGCCGAGTCATTCCTCGGTAACCCGAGCCATTGTCATACCTCGGCCATTCGAGCCGATCCGTTCTATACCTCGGAAAACAGGTTATTCCTCATTCAGGCCGAACCACGTCATTCAAAATACCTCTGCGGAATCCAACGTATGAGAATTCGAATCTGATGGGGCCAGTAAACCCTATGGGCAATGGTGATGCACTCAGGTTGGACTCCCAGTTAGCCACCCAAGTCAGCCCTCTTTCGATCAGCTTTAGCCTCGGCCATCCTCAGCCTCGGCCAGCCTCAGCCCCGGCCAACATACCTCGGCCAGCTTTAGCCTCGGCCAGCTTCATACCTCGGCCAGCCTCAGCCTCGGCTAGCTTCAGTCTCGTCTAACATACCTCGGCCAGCTTCAGCCTCGGCCAACCTCAGCCTCGGCTAGCTTCAGCCTCGGCCAACATACCTCGGCCAGCTTCAGCCTCGGCCAACATACCTCGGCCAGCTTCAGCCTCGGCCAGCTTCAGCCTTGGCCAGTCGACCTCAGCAACCACCCGAGCAGTTCCCTAGCAGCCACATTGTGGGGTCCACATGCCTGGCTCCATCGCTATCCCACAGACAACAGACATGCGACATGGGGGACACATCTGGCAAGCGCCGTAACGGCCGCCCATGCCCTGCAAGCCTGCAACAGCCTGCAACAACCATCCAAATAAAGTGGCAGCACCCCATGCCTCACAGACATCAGCTATGACACTCCATCCACTAAAGTCATCATTACGGAGGCTCAACGACTCAAGCCAGACAAACTCTAAGCATCTATAAATTGGGTAAGAGGGACTCCCGATGGGGTAACTTCGAGAACGAACTCATTACACTCCTAAACGCTCATTCTCGCTCACACAGAGAGCTCTTCTCCGAGCCTCTCTCTCTTTCTCTTTTGAGCTTCCTCAAGCTCACGGCTATTCTATGCCCATTTTTTCATACACAGTTCTTATACACTCCATTGAACTCTCCCTGAGCTCAGAGCTCTCGAGAGAGAACACCCGTCAAAAAGGGAACTCCTCTGCGAGAGTCTTCTTTACACATCTGCTTGCTGTGAATCTCCACTGACTTGGGCGTCAGAGGGTCCTTCGCAGAGGGCAACCCCCACAGCATCCTCTGCATGCGTACTGTCTTTCAGGTTTCATCCCGAGGCGGCGAGATCAGCGTCTGGATCAGGAGTTTGAAGCACACCCGAGTCAGAGAACGGATTTCCGCAGCAACAAGTCTAAAAGAGAGAAGGTTTAATTGGAAGACCCTAATAGAGCTTGATTAACAAATAAATAGTCATTTGGATATTTAATTAATTTAATCAAGAACCATGATTTATCAAATTAATAAAATACTATCAAAAAGGGTTTGTTGCTAAATGGAAAGATTTTTTTAATTAATTTATAAATAATGATGAGGAAACATTTTATGCATAATATTGATAAAGCATCAAACATGATATTATGTAAAAATATCTTATTTATATTGTTATAGGCAATTATAAGGTAGTATTTGGTTCATGACAATGTAATGTTACCAAAAATCTTATATTATTCATAATTTTATGCTTAATAATCAAATTTTCATGAATGAAAGGTTACTATACGATGCTGCCAGATCACCCCCCTCGAACGTCCGTGAGCGTCGATCGCCTTCTCCAGCGAGCTCGGGATCTTCCGGCGAGCCTCTCGCGTCTAGGGCCTGCAAAAAGTTCCGGAGGCCGGAGATTTCGACGGGGACCCTCCAACGCTCAAGTCAGTGCTCTGGGCAATAGCCATGAGCTTGAGGAAGCTCGAAAGAGAAAGAGAGAGAGGGGCTCAGAGAAGAGCTCTCTGTGAGCAAGAATGAGTGTTTAGAAGTGTTATGAGTACGTTCTTTTGTGGTTACCGGAGTTACCTAGTCGGGGGTCCCTCTTACCCATTTTATAGGTGTATGAAGTCTATCTGATTTGAATGGTTGAGGTTGAGTGGTTGAGGCCTCATAATGATGACTTTGGTGGGTGAAGTGTCAGAGCTGATGTCAATGAGGCATGGGGTGCTACCACTTGTCAGAGCATTTAAGGTGGTGGCAGGGCTTGCTCCCTCCTTTGGCATGTCAGGGCTACAGGTTAAATCCCATCAAAGTGGGTGGCTGCAGCTGGTTGGTGGATCAAGTTTCGTCAGAGTGGGTGGCCACTTGATTTGACCGCTACAGGGAAGAAAGATAAAAGGTGGTGGAGTCTTATCACCATCACGAGCCACACATCCGTTTAGGATAGAAGAGTTGGGAGTTGAAGCCAGCTGTCCCTTATAAAGCATTGATTATAGAGTGCTTGCATGGCACTGTTCGTGGCCGGGGCGAGGCGAGAGACATGATGTGGCTGTGGAAGCCGAGACGGGACGATGCCGAGGCGGCCGACTTGAATGAGAGGGCCGACTTAAATGAGGCAGGGGCCGACTTGGAAGAGGCCGGAACAGGACGATGCCGAGGTGGGGCCGACTTGAATGAGAAGGCCGATTTAAATGAGGCGGGAGGCTGGGACAGGACGAGCCGAAGCACTTGAATGAGAGGATCGACTTGAATGAGGCGGGGCCACCTTGAATGAGAGAGCCGACTTGAATGAGAGGGCCGACTTAAATAAGGCAGGGCGAGGAGGCCGAGATGGGACGATATCGAGGCAGGGCCGACTTGAATGAGAGCGGAAGGAGGGAGGAGGCCGACTTGGACTTTCTCCTCTCTTCATTATACCTCCGTCACGCTCCATTCTATTAAATGCTGGCCAACGTCATTCTGCACCATTAAATGCTCTAGCCCTACCGGCCATTAATGACCTATGTAACGTGCCCCTTTTTTCTTTTTGTTCTCTTTCTTTATCATAACGGAGCAATGCCGTAGAGGAAATGTTTAATGCTCATCGTGCCCTTCGAAAAGAAAACTGAGTAGAACAGTAAGGCCGCTTAAGAATTAAGTCGTCCAAGAAGGCAGCCACAACCGTCTAGGAAAATTGTCTGAAAATCACAATCTTGAGAGAATGCCATCCAAAAATTGTTATCTTTATTGCCCATGGGGTCAACTGGCCCCATCAAATGCCCCCACACTCCTTGAGCTTGTGTGCCCCGCATCAGTTAAGCTAAAGGAGTGTAGAACTTTAAGAAATTTTGAAGATAAATTAATTACCTTATGCCTGCCGGTTAAGCGAAAGGAGTGTAGAACTTTAAGAAATTTTGAAGATAAATTAATTACCTTATGCCTGCCACTTAAAACAACATACGCCAATTTCTGGGGGTATGCTCATCAATTAGCCGTTGAGGCAAAGATAAAGCCATTGAGGCCGCAATAATGCGGCTGAGGCAGAGATAAAATTGCTGAAACGAGCCATAGAGACTGCAATGATGCCGCTGAGGCTGAGATAAAATTGCCAAAGCAGAAATAGAGCCATGGAGGCTGCAATGATGCCGCTGAGGCTGAGATAAAGCCATTGAGGCTGCAATAAGGCCGCTGAGGCTAAGATAAAATTGCCGAAGAAAAAATAGAGTCGTGGAGGCTGCAATGATGCTGTTGAGGTAGAGATAAAATTACCGACGCAAAAATAGAGCCGTGGAGGCTGCAATGATGCCGCTGAGGCTGAGATAAAGCCATTGAGGCTGCAATAATGCCGCTGAGGCTGAGATAAAGCCATTGAGGCTGCAATAATGCCGTTGAGGCTGAGATAAAGCCGCTGAGGTAGAGATAAAGCTGAGGAGGCCGCAATAATGCCGCGGAGGCAGAGAGAAAGCCGATGAGGCTGCAATAATGCCACGGAGGCAGAGAGAAAGCCGTTGAGGCTACAATGATGCCGCGGAAGCAGAGATAAAGCCGAGGAGGATGCAATAATACCGCGGAGGCAGAGAGAAAGCCGATGAGGCTGCAATGATGCCGCAGAGGCAGAGATAGAGCCGAGGAGGCTGCAATAATGCCGCGGAGGCAGAGATAAAATTTTCAAGGCAGAGATAGAGCTGTGGGGGCTGAAATAAAATTGCCTCGAGTGTTTGTGTGCTGGTTCGGGAGGTGACTCGAGCGGGTATGGGCTGTTAGGGACTTGAACCGACTCGGAGGCGTATGCTAGCCAGACCGAGTGGTATTCTGTTAGCCGCGATGCCGTCGAGCTCCTTCGGAACCGCCTTGGGTGTTTGTGTGCTGGCTCGGGAGGTAACTCGAGCGAGTACGGGCTGTTAGGGACTTGAACCGATCCGGGGGCGTATGCTAGCCAGACCGAGTGATGTCCCATTAGCCGTGATGCCACCGAGCTCCTCCGGAACTGTGGCCGGCCCTAGGGGTGACTCGAGGTCGCTGGAACCATAGGTCTTGAACCACCACGGGGGTTTCATGGCCGGTCCGGGGGTGGCCTTCTGATCGCAGGACCAACGAGAGCCTTTTGAATGGTTAGTTTTGTTGGTTTTCCCATAATGCATTTAGATACTAATGAAAAGGAACTTTTTCTCAAAGTATAGTATACTTAGCTTTTTTGTTGAAGAAATTTATCTCCTTATGCTTCATTTAGGGGACTTCACATTTGTGGTGTTCGTTGTACCGACTAGAAGAGCTCAACGGACAACCCATTTTGTGTACCTGGAACGCGAATAACCTCCGCCAATATTATCAATGATGTTTCCCCCAGAGTATGAGCAATAAAGAGGGCCCCTTCCAATGCCACAGCCTATTATCCCTTGTGTCCAAGGACCAGATCTCGGAAAAGGAGCTCACCGGCATCGCAGCCTACGGGACACCACTTGGTCCGGCTAGGAGACGCCCCCGAGTCGGTTCAAGTCCCTAAAGGCTCCGTACCCGATCAAATCGCCCCTTGGATGGCACACAACCCCCGAGGTGGTTCTAAAGGAGCTCACCGGCATCGCGGCTAATGGGACACCACTCGGTTCGGCTAGGAGACACCCCGAGTCGATTCAAATCCCTAACAGCTCCGTACCCGATCGAGTTGCCCCTTGGGCGGCACACAAACCCCCGAGGTGGTTCTAAAGGAGCTCACCGGCATCGTGGCTAATGGGACACCACTCGGTCCGGCTAGGAGACGCCACCAAGTCGGTTCAAGTCCCTAACAGCTCCATACCCGGTCGAGTCACCCCTCGGGCGGTACACAAACCTCCGAGGTGGTTCTAAAGGAGCTCGCCGACATCGTGGCTAACGGAACACCACTCAGTCCGGCTAGGAGACGCCCGCGAGTCGGTTCAAGTCCCTAACAGCTCTGTACCCGATCGAGTCACCCCTCGGGCGGCACACAAACCCCCAAGGTGGTTCTAAAGGAGCTCACCGGCATCGCGGCTAACGGGACACCACTCGGTCCAGCTAGGAGACGCCCCCGAATTGGTTCAAGTCCCTAACAGCTCCGTACCTGGTCAAGTCACCCCTCGGGCGGCACACAAACCCCCGAGGTGGTTCTAAAGGAGCTCACCGGCATCGCGGCTAACGGAAATCCACTCGGTCCGGCTAGAAGACGCCCATGAGTTGGTTCAAGTCCCTAACAGCTCCGTACCCAGTCGAGTCGCCCCTCGGGCGGCACACAAACCCCCGAGGTGGTTCTAAAGGAGCTCACCGGTATCGCGGCTAATGGAACACCACTTGGTCCGGCTAGGAGATGCCCCCGAGTTGGTTCAAGTCCCTAATAGCTCTGTACCCGGTCGAGTCGCCCCTCGGGCGGCACACAAACCCCCGAGGTGATTCTAAAGGAGCTCACCGGCATCGCGGCTAACGGGACACCACTCGGTCCGGCTAGGAGATGCCCTCCGAGTCGGTTCAAGTCCCTAACAGCTCCGTACCCTATTGAGTCGCCCCTTGGACGGCACACAAACCCCCGAGGTGGTTCTAAATGAGCTCGTCGGCATCGCGGCTAATGGGACACCACTCGGTCCGACTAGGAGATGCCCCCGAGTCGGTTCAAGTCCCTAATAGCTCCGTACCCGGTTGAGTCACCCCTCGGGCGGCACACAAACCCCCGAGGTGGTTCTAAAGGAGCTCTCTGGCATTGTGGCCTACGGGATACCACTCGGCTCCGGCACAGATGTGCCCCCGAGTCGGTTAAGACCCTAAAGGCTCCGTACCCGCCGAGTCGCCCCTCGGACGGCACACAAACCTCCGAGGTGGTTCTAAAGGAGCTCGCCGGCATCGTGGCCTACGGGACACCACTCGGCCCCGGCACGGAGGTGCCCCCGAGTCGATTAAGACCCTAAACGCTCCGTACCCACCGAGTCGCCCCTCGGGCGGCACACAAATCCCGAGGTGGTTCTAAAGGAGCTTGCCGGCATCGTGGCCTATGGGACACCACTTGGCCCCGGCACGGAGGTTCCCCCGAGTCGGTTAAGATCCTAAAGGCTTTGTACCTGCCGAGTCATCCCTCGGGCAGCATACAAACCCCCGAGGTGGTTCTAAAGGAGCTCGCCGGTATCATGGCCTATGAGACACTACTCGGCCCCGGCATGGTGGTACCCCCGAGTTGGTTAAGACCCTAAAAGCTCTGTACCCACCGAGTCGCCTCTCGGACGGCACACAGACCGCCGAAATGGTTCTAAAGGGCCCTACTTGGCCCTCACGGTCTCCAAGTCGGTGCAGACCTTCCTCGGTCAAGCCCCGCTCGGCCCCCAATGCCCTCAAGTCGATCTCGGCGCTAAGTTTCCCTCGGATCATTCCAAGTCCTTAGAAGATTCGGGCGCAGACGAATCTCCCTACAAACAACCTGCGACAGCTTAATGCATCTTAAGCAATCTCCCACGTGGCTGGCATATCCCTCAAAGATGCATCCAAATGTTGGCAAATCTGGGGCTGCGATCCAGCCACGGCATCGTTAATGTGCGCAATGCTTAGAAACAGAAAACAACTCAAAAGGAAAGGTCCTCCTCATTAACAAGTACGGGGCCCGTCTTGTCGTTAGTTGCACAACAAAACTTTCGACCTAGAGGAAAGAAGAGACAAAGTACAAAAACATCTTCACAAAAGGCTTTTCTTCATTAATAATGAAATTGAAGTACAAAATTTGGCCCGAGGCCGGTTACAAAAAGAAAAGGGAAAAAGAAGAAACAGCAACTCTTCAGGGCTCACTTGGGCCCGGCTCTTCCTCGTCATCCTCTTCCTCAGCCAGCTCCTCGTCAGACTCCCCGGGGTGGATCCCCTCAAGCTCGGCGATGTCGATTTTAAGAGCCGCGGACACCTTAGTTTTGCACATGTCGAAGCCCTTAATATAGGCATCGAGGCTGGCCTTGAGGACCTCCTTCCCGAATTCCGGCGAGGACTTATAGTTGGCTATGGCCTGTCCCACCCCGGCCTCAGCCTATTGGGCCCTGGCATCGGCCTCCTGGGCTTACGTCTCAGCCCGCTGAGCCCTACCTTCGGCCTCCTTGGCTTGCGCCTCGGCTTGCTGCACCCTGGCCACTGCTGCCTTAGCCTGTGCCTCGGCCTCCCAGGCTCGGCCCTCAGCTTCCTCGGCTCATGCGTTGGCCTTGTCCGCGTGAGCCACGGCCCCAGCTTTCTCATGGCCCGCCTCAACTGCCGCCTTCTCCGCGGCGGCAGCTCTCTCAACAGCGGCCCTGGCCTCATCTCGTGCTGCCCCGACCTCCCTCTCGGCGCGTTGAAGCTGATGGACTAGCTCCTCATTCCGCTCTGCAGTGGCCTTCAGTCTGTCTGAGACCAGTTCCAATTTGGCCTCGGCCGCGGATGCCCGGCCCTCTCAGCTTCAGCCCGGCATTCCGCCTCCCTTATTCGGCCGCCCAGATCCTCCTCCCGGGCCTTGGCCTCGTGGTGAAGTCGAGCAAGGCTCTGGGACTGTGCCATGCTCTCCTTTTTATACTTGTCGGCCCGTGCCATGGACTTTATGAGCGCGTCCGCTGAGTGAGACATCGCCTCACGAAGGGCTATTGTGCCGTTGGCCATCTGTGGCAGAAGAATATGTTAGCCATAGAAGACTGAGACATCGGAAGACACGTCCGAAAACGAAAGGAACTCAAAGGATTACCTGGACAACAGAGACCATCACCATATCTTGGAGCGCAAAGTGGCTCAACCCCCGCATCTCCTCCTCGGACTCGGAAGTCCGAAACTTTGACAAGAGACAGGCGGCCCACCCGGCGTCTGTCATCGAGCCGAGCACAGGTGCTGGCCGCGCCGTCTTCTCCTGCGGCCCTTCAGCCCGAGGGCGAGATGGGCGATGCGCTGATTGTTGGGATAAGCTCCCCGGCTCATCCCTCTACTTCTTAGTCACCTCTGTCCCAGCCCTGGACCTTCTGGCAACTAGCTCCCACTCTCCGGCAGTTGGGGGAGCACTCTCCGTATTCGGCTCGGCGGCAGCCGGAGGGCTGACAGCAACTGTAACCTGCCCTGCCTCGGGCACATCGGCGGCGACAGGGGCTTCCTCTTTAAGATCCACAACCACCACGGTGGCTTTGGTGGTGACTGGAATCTCTCCTTCCTCTATTTCGGTCCCGGTCGGCCCCGGGACCACTTCTCCAACCGGCATTTCCTCAGCCGGCTCCTCTGTAGGTGTTGGAGCCTTGGGGACTTCAGCGGCTTGAGCCGGCTCGGCCCGCTCTTTCCTTCGGGCTTTCTTCGCCGGCCTTGATGTTTCCCCGGTCGCCGGCCTCTTTTGCTTCAAGGCGGCTTCAAACGCGCTGGCGGGAAACTTCATCGTTGCACCCAAAAACAAGGAATGTTAGCAACATCATACAGTAATCATCCGATCGAGACAGAAGGAATCGGACGTTGTGCTCACCGACCGCCGAGGCCAACTCGGCCTCTATTAGGTTCTCCTCGGACAGGAGTTCATTGTAGCCAGGGATTTGGCAGTTGGACAATTGGATGAAGAGCTCCCTATCCCTTTCCCCCACGGTGGAGTTATTGTTGGAGCTGGTATCCGGCTCCCTCCAGTCGGCCCTCACCCCCTCGACGTGGGCAAAGAGGAATCGAGGCTTCCACCCCCTAATTTTAGACAGAAGACCTATGGGAAAGGCCCTACCAGGCCTAATGGTGAATGCCCACCAGGCCCCCTCACCTTGGCGGCGGAGCTTATAGAAAGCCCGGAACAACGATAACCCAGGCTGGGCCTCCTGGAAGTAGCAAAGAATGACAAAAGCACAGATAATCTGAATCGAATTCGGAGTCAACTGCGCCGGCGCTAATCTATACCTATCTAAGAGATTCAGGAAAAAAGGATGAAAAGGGAGGCGCAGTCCACACCGGAAGAACTCCTCGTATAGAGCAACCCGACCAGGATGGGCGGAGGTCACTCTATCTTCGAGCCCCGGCACGGACAGGCAGATGAAGCTGGGGACCAAATGCTTAGCCCTAATAGCCTCTACGTCTTCGGGGGTCATGGTTGAGGCCACTCCTGACAGACCTGCCGGATCAAGACTCACCGCCGGAGGTTGTCCCGGACGATGGGAGGACACAGGAACTGCCCTAATAGGGGAGGCTGGGGTAGATGGAGGTCCGGTCGCCGTCGGTCAATCGCGGATGGTAACACCACCCACTGGCCGGGGCACCTGGCTAACTGAAGGGGTTTGGCCTTCACTGTCGGAATGGGAAGACTCTACAATGGGCCTCTAACCCTTCCTAACAGCACGACGGCCCATGGGGTGAGACAAAGGATAAGACTAACCTGGGAATCGAAAGGAACTCGAGGGCAGAAAGACTCAAGTTGCAGGGGAATTCAGAGAAAGAAAAGTTGGAAGAAAGCAATGGCAATGTAAAAGCTTTCCCCAGGCCCTTGGAGCACTTTTATAACCCCATTTCCGAACGACGGTAATCAAGGCCCCGCCACGTGGCGCTCTTCTATTGCGCCACGAGCTGTCTACCGGAAATCTCGCCAGCGCCCGAGATGTGCCGCCTCAATTCGCCCCGAGGAGTGTGATCCCCGACCAATCGCAGGGCATAAAAATGGAGAAACAATAATAACCTTCGCCCTTTTTCCATTCCCCGATGGGCGCTTTCCTCAGGGCATTCGGCGTCGACGTCAGCCCCCACCTACCATACGATTGTGGAAGATTTGTGAAGCGACACTGCCTCGGGACGACGCGCCAGCTCACCAAGCTATTAAAAGTGCACTAAAGAGTAATCATTTTTTGAATTTTCGCGCCCCTCTCGCCCAAAGGGCAGCGGGCGTGTGTCCCTTCGTGCTCAGGGACGGAGGGGCATCTGATGTGGCTGACATAGCCACGAGGGCAATTATGACAAAATCAAAAGCTTAAGGCAGCCCCGCCCCGACATCTCCAAGTCGGCCGAGCCGGCCCCGACTTCTCCAAGTCGGCCCCGCTCGGCCCCGGCACCTCTCAGTCGGCCGGGTTGGCCCCGACTTCTCCAAGTCGGCCCCGCTCGGCCCCAGCACCTCTCAGTCGACCGAGTCGGCCCCGACTTCTCCAAGTCGGCCCCAACACCTCCCAGTCGGCCGAGTCAGCCCCGAGTTCTCCAAGTTGGCCCCGCTCGGCCCCGGCACCTCCCAGTCGGCCGAGTCGGCCCCGACTTCTCCAAGTCAGCCCCGCTCGACCCTGGCACCTCCAAGTCGGCCCCGCTCGACCCCGACACCTCCCAGTCGGCCGAGCCGGCTCCGACTTCTCCAAGTCGGCCCCGACATCTCCCAGTCGGACGAGCCAGCCCCGACTTCTTCAAATCGGCCTAGCTCGGCCCCGGCATCTCCAAGTCGGCCAAGCCGGCCCCGACTTCTTCAAGTCGGCCCCGCTTGGCCCCGGCACCTCCCAGTCGGCCGAGTCCGCCCCGACTTCTCCAAGTCGACCCCACTCAGCCCCGGCATCTCCAAGCCAGCCGAGCCGGCCCCGACTTTCCCAAGTCGGCCCCGCTCGGCCCCAGCATCTCCCAGTCAGCCGAGTCGACCCCGATCATCCCTGGTCGGCCCCGCCCCGGCATCTCCAGGTCGGCCGAGTCGGCCCTTCTTGGCCTCGGCGCCCTCAGGAGAGTCAAGGCTGTCCCAACTTTCCCAAGTTGGCCCCAGAACAGTCCTGGTTGTTCAAGCCGCCATCCTTCTGACCCGCGCTGTCTGACACAACCAGGTCCAACCACCCATTGGCCGCTCCATTGATGGGACCAGACCTAACTACCCGCCAGCTCCACTGATTGATGGGACGTGGCTCACCAACCACCATTTTTCCTCCTCTCCGATGGGACAGGACCCACCAACCGGCCCAGATTCATGCAACCCCCACGAACCCCACGAACATTCCCTTCTCACGGAACTCCACGTGGTTGTGCAGGTATCAACCCCCTATAAAAGGGTAAGTCCACTCAAAAACAAGGTACGCGAACTCATACGCTTGCTATCCTGATACCCAGATAGGGATTCCCCCTTTCTGTGGACTCTTCTCATCCCAAAGAGGAGCTTGTCTGAGCTCGTCCTCAGCTGTGACCTCGGTTGCTGACTTGAGCATCGGAGGGTCCCCACCGGAGCACCCCTCCGGTCTTGGGACTTTTTTGCAGGCCATCTGACCATGCGTGGATTCGTGGATTAAGCAGCTCTCTTCTTCCGATGTTCAAGACCGGTGATCGGGCGTCATCACTATATTTAATTTATAATAATAAAATATGATAATTAATTAATCATACTTTCTAATTTTATTTAAATTTTATTATTAATTTTTTTATCTCTTTAAGTGGTCCTCCCTTCTTTCGGATAGAATATGAAATAATATTTTGATGAAATCAAGATTTTTTGTAAACTAATTTTAGAAATATTATACATTTAAATATTATAATATTTAATATATATTATATTTAATATATATATATATATATTAGTAAATATATCTACTCTACTAACACAAGGTGTTATTTTAAAAGTAAAAAAGAGAATTCTGTTAGATGTAAGCATGTCTGAAGATTTATAAAAAAGAGTTTTTATGGATGTTATAACACCAATGTTTGGTTAGAAATAATTCTTATAATCTTTAAATATTCTTTATAGTGAAATTCTTTAAACTAGGTTACTCGTGAATGCAGTAGGCCAATGGATCGAACGACATAAATCTCTGTGTTTGTTCTTTTGGTTTGTTTTACCTTCTTCGTTGATATCTCATCTTTTGTATGTTTGCACGTCTCCTACCATAATAATAATTATAAAAAAAAATTAATCAAGAGTTTGTATTACAGTAGAAATGAGTTCGAAAATAAAATGTAGGGAATATCACATCACCTTCCAAGAAAACCCATTTAGTTCACACGTTCTGCAAAAATGATATTTCTTAATTTCCTAATTAACCACATTTTTTACTTGACATGTCTAAGGTTTCTCACATCAATTTAGCCTTTGAATGGCCTACAATATATATTTTATTGTTCAATCCAAATGCTTGAATTTGAGTGCATCACAAGTCTCCCCGAGAATTTCTGTACACAGCTAGAGCTACTCCTGTTCTAGAGAGTCAAATGCACCTTCAAGGCTTAAAAAAGTTACGCAATAGCTTACATAAATAATTAAAATTGCTTAACAAGTGGGGAGTCCTAGATGTCTGAATTGTCTCCTGGGCCGTATAGGTATAGAGATTGTAAAACCTCATAATTAACAGGGGCCTACGTGAATAATTAACAAGCCTCATAATACGGTTAAGGAACCTATAAATCATTTTGTGGTTTCTCTAACTTGTTATTTAGGGACCTGTAGACAATTAAGAATCTAAATCATGGAATTATGGAAATTTTAGTATAGACTTCCTAATTCTAATTAAGCCACAATATTTGTATTTCATATGGTTGTCCAGTCCAACCCTTTCCTCTTAAACCCTCCCTCTTCTTCCCCTTTTTCTTAATGCCAACTCATGCTGGAAAATGGAGCAGCAGGGGATCAATCACAAAATTGACAAGCCATCCATAAGGACTCTTCGAAGGAGATAAAAGCAACGTAACTTCAGAACGTCATGCTTGGAAACTAAATAAATAATTTTGATTCCAATTGACTTGCTAATTTACCTTACAATATGACCCTAAACAAAGAAATGGGCGGGAGACAAGTACTATATATATATATGTTAGTCTTGGCTATACATGCATATAATTAAGCCTCAGATCTAGTAATCCTTTTCATTCTTAAATCCATAGGGATCTTGAAGCCACCTTATTTTTTTTATCTTTTCCATCTTTAAATCCAAGAATAGAAAGAATGGCTTAAAACTAGGCTTGGTTGCAACAATTTGTTACGTGGTACAAACTCTTGATCTTCTATGACCATTCATATTTTATAACTAAAATGGTTATTAACATGTCTAATGGCAATTTAGTTACCAGTGGCCATTCAATAGTGCTAAGGTGTAGTAATAGTAGCTAATTAAAAAGTCATTGTTGATGGAGCAATGGTTATATAAAGCTTCCATTTTTGCTTGGTCCATACATTGCTCTTCACAGAAAATATACGTGATCAAATTGGGAGAGACATGTGTGAGAAACTGAGTAAAGAAAAACAAAGAAATTGAGTAAAGGAAAACAATGGCTGAAGGTATGTGATTCCGATCTATTTCTTGGATTTTAGTTTCTATCAGAAACATAATTAAAATCTTATATTTGGTATCATAGCTGTTTCAATCTCTGTCTTGTTGCATATTGATCATGCTTATGTGTGTATATATCCATCCGTAGGCCTGATTTGGGTTCTTTGTTTAAGCATTTATTATTTAATTTTGATATGAGAAATCATTAAGCTAATGGATATTTTAACCCATCCAGAGTTTAAAGACAACCTTGTATGATATGTATTATTTATCAAGTAAATCCCCAGTAATTTCTCCCCACTTGTGTATGTAGCATATAGTTTATTTCGAGCATAGATGAGTAGAAGTAGTGGTGTAAGATGAGCCGTGTGGGGATACCATGGCACGGTGGCCCAGGCTGATTACTATTGTGGCCCATACCAGCATTGCCCATGAGCTGGCCCGCTAGTACGAATTGGCTTGTTTATTTTTTTTAATATCAATCAAATCTATTTATGTTGTACCTGCTCATTTATGCTCATTATGACTGGTCCATTCAAGTAGCCAATGGGCAATGCCATGTCAGCCTTCGGTTATGATTTAATTAAAATATAAATATATGCACAAATACATCAAATATTGATTATATGTTATTTTACAAATAATCATTGTCAGAATAATATATAATTCTTTTTGGTTTGTCTTGTGAATGACAGAATAATGTTGAGTCATATTTGTAACTAATTGTGTGCTTTCGAGTAATTGTATATAATTTTATGATATTTTTCAAGAAATTATATTATTAAAATACAATATCTATAAAAGGACTATTTTGTGCATAATTTAGTGATATTGTATGTATATTTTGGGTTAATACATACAATTAAGTTTAAATTCTTTAGTACATAAATAATTAAGTATTGGACATTTTGGTTATTTTGCTTAAATTAATTCTATGCACAAAATGTATGATTTTATATGCATATATATATATATATATATATATATATATATATAATTTTAGCTCATCTTATGCATGAAATATGTTGTCATATTTACATGCTTTAGGGTTAAGATTATTTATGCATAGAATCATATCAATTGCATAATATTTATATTTTAATTATGCAATTTATGTTTTATTTATGAGATATTTTATTTACCAATTATGACATATCTTTTAGTCTAGATATTGTTAGAATTTGTAAAATTTAGGATTAATTTCATAAAGCTTCATTTTGTGCATATAATTTGAGCTGTGTCAAATTTTAGCACATTGAGATTAATAAGATGTTTACTAAATAAAATTTAGATAATTATTTAGGTGAATTATAAAGTTATGAATTATTTATAAACAATTATGTGGTTAATACGAGAAAGCATGATTTGAAAGAGTTCTGTCTCAGGAGGCTAGTTCTTAAGTGTGCCTTAGTGCCCCTAGTCTTTCTTGAGAACGTTGCTCTATCTAGGAGGTTGGATTTTAAGGAGGACTTTCCCCATCAATCTTTCTTGGGAGCAATCTTAATGATTGCCAATCTTTGTTGTTACATGGTTGTTCTTAGGCATTAAGTCTAGCCTACAACATGATAACCTAATTGTCTAGCGATCAATATAATTTTAGTTAATTGAAGAGTAGCACAGTATTTTGATCAATTAAAATTATATATTAAGTTAAAATTTTTGGATCATATAAGGATTAGACATAATTATGATTAATTATACTTAATACAATAAAATTTATCCCATAGAATTTTTTATTATATTTATATAATTAATTAGGATAAAATATCAAACTCTTTTTATAATTTACCCACAAGGATTATGAATTGGAATATAGTTTGATAGTTTTATTATATTTTAGATAGAAAATCAAATTATTTGGTTTTGTACCGATAAAGTAAATTTGACATTTCTATCAAATAGATAATTTGGATCTATTTGACTAAAAATTTAGCCCACAGGTAATTTTTTATATATATAATTTTATGGATATTTTACATTGGTAAAATATGCAATTAAGTTTTGTAGACCTTAAATTCTTACATAAGCCTTTTGAACTTTTACAGCTTCTCAACCTGCTAGTTACTCTGATATACATCTAGACATTCCAAAACTTACAAGCAATAATTATAAATTTGGAAGGAAATGATTCTTCTTTATTTAGGATGGATAGATATTGATTATGCTATTAAAAAAGACAAACCACTTGCTATTACTAAAAAAAGCATGCGAGATCAAGTTAATATTTATGAAAAATGGGAGTGATCTAATCGTCTATCAGTTATTATTATAGAGATCAAAATATCTACTGGCATTCGTGGTTCTGTTGATCAGCATGAAAATGTCCGTGATCTTTTTAAAGCCATTGATGATCAATTCACACTTTAGAAAAGGTTTTGGTAAGCATCCTAATCATGAAGTTTTCTTCTCTCCGTCTCATAAGTGTTACGGGTGTGCACGAGTACATCATGAAAATATAGGATATAACGGCTCAACTTAAGAAATTTGAGGTAGATACGTCAGAATCCTTCCTTGTGCACTTCATTCTAAACACTCTTCCACTACAATACGGGCCTTTTAAAATCTTCTATAACACACATAAAAATAAATGGCCCATTAATAAGTTAATGACCATGTGTGTTCAAGAAGAGGAGAGGCTTGTGATATAATTGGGAGAAAGTGCCATGTTGGCTATGGTCCGAAGGAAGAATAAAACTAAAAAAGGCAATAAGTCTCAAGCCACCACTTCTAAGGCCAGTTACAAGGGAAAGGATAAAATACCACCCTAGCTAACATTAAGAAAAATAATAAGCGTTTCTTTTGTAAAAGAAGGGGATATCAGAAGAAGGAATGTGCCAAATTTAAGAAATGGCTTAAGAAGAAAGGTAATCTATCCTCATTTGTTTGTTGTAAATCTAATATGGTTAATGTTAATATTAGCACCTGGTGGACTGATTCTGGATCTACAATCCATATTGCAAACTTCTTGCAGGGTATGCAAAACCTAAGAAAGCCAGTGGGAAATTAGCTGAGTATCTTATCTGACAATAAGATGGGCTCACATATGGAGGCTATAGGAACATGCACCTTGACATTAAATAGTAGCTTTGTCTTAGTTTTGGAAAGGATATTTTATGCGCCAAGTTTCTCACGAAACTTTATTTCTGTTTCTAGACTTGTATCATTTGGATACTCCTTTAATTTTAAAGACACAATTTATTTTATAAATCTGATTATGTTGGGAATGGTATTTTGTCTGATGATCTTTACCATATTTTCTTACAAAATGATGCCACTAATAGTTCAATGCATGTACGCACTGGCACTAAGAGATGTAATATTAATGAATTCTCCTTTATGTTATGGCATCGAAGGTTAGGTCATATATCGATAAATAGAATTAAGAGATTAGTAAATGATGTAGTACTTAATATCTCAATTATACTGATTTCATGATTTGTGTAGACTGCATTAAGGGAAAGCAGACGAATAAGTCCAAGAAACGTGCTAATAGGAGTTCTAATATATTAGAGATCATCCATACTGATATATGTGATATGGATGCACAAGGTTAAAAAAAAACTTCATCTCTTTTATTAATGATTACTCACATTTTATGTACATTTATTTTCTTTATAATAAAAATAAAGCATTGGATGCCTTTAAGTCCTTCAAGGCTGAAGTTGAGAACCAATGTGGAAAGCAAATAAAGATTGTGAGATCAGATAGAGGTAAAGAATATTATGATAGATACACTAAGAGTGGACAAGCATCTGGTTCATTTGCTAAGTTTCTTCAAGAACATGAGATTATACCCAATACACCATGCCTGGTTCATAGATAGGAATGGTGTTGCAGAAAGAAGAAACCGAACACTAATGGACATGGTGCGGAGTATCTTAGCAACTCCAATTATTCGTGTAAAATAATCTGCAAGTGCACAGAATCGTAACAAGTAGTAAAGCATTTTTAGAAAAGGATGTCGAACCCACAGAGATTAATTATGTTATTGAATACCAAAATCCACTAAATTAATTACTATTTAGAAAATCAAATATAAATGAAACATTCTACTATAAAATTATTTAATCTAAAAATTAACAAAGCATAAAAATTTAAACGTATAAAAATATGATAAGAATAGATCTAGAGTGATTGATTTCACCTAACAAATCCCATACAATTTATTTTTCTTAATTATTAAATTCTAATAATCCCATATTGCTGATAAAAAAAATCTTAATTATTCAATATCTTCTCTTAAACTATATCAAAAATATCTCCAACTAATAACTCCATATCTCTATGTGAATTTAATTAATTGGAGACTCATTACGTACTTTGAATTTTCTAAAAATCACATTAATCGTAGTAAAGTATCTCTACTTTCGCTCAACTAATGGTATTTAATTCTAGATCTAAAATAATAAATCACCTCTCTTGTAATTCAATTGATCAAACAATAAATTATAAGAATTAATCATAAGAAATAATAATTGTAATTCAATTAATCAAACAATAAATTATAAACATTAATCATAAGAATTAAACACTTAATCATGAAAATATTAAAATAAAATAACTAATAAAATAAATTGTGTGTTCATTGATAGATTACATCAATGCTCTAAAAAAAGATATTAGTTCATAATAAAAGTGAAAAGAAACCTAAAGAAACTTATGTTTTTATTGGAAGCAATTGATGAACACGCAGCTCTCGCCTCTGTTCTTAAGATCCTCCTCTATTGAAAAACTCTAAAAGTCTCCCAGTCTATCTTGGATGCAACCATTGCCTCCTTTTATAGTTAGAAAGATGATGCTATACCGTGTTGAATACGATGAAAAAATCACCGCCTAAGAGTCCTTTCTCGGATAACTACCATGTTGCCAACTGGGCCTCATCCGTTGAAATACGGCATTGCCAACTCATCAATACATGATCCTCTCCTCTTTGAAAATATGGCATTGGAGTCCTCACCGCTCGTGAGTCTTCACGTAGAGTCCCTTGGCCATTGCTTTTTTTTATTCCCTTTCAAAATAAAATTAAAAGTAAATAAAAATAAATAAATATAATTCAAAATAAATTATAAACTAGCTAACGTTGTTATGAAAGTATATGAATTAAATGGTCAAATTTACGCTTATCAAATATCCTCAAACTTACACTTTGCTAGTCCTCGAGTAAAGAAATAAAATAAGAATCCTAAAACAAAAGATTAATTATTCAAATAGAGTCTCAAAGATTAAACACATGCCATGATTTAAAGAAATTATCCTATGCAACTCAAGCACAAAAGTAATACAAAATTTGGTCTCACCTCATATTCAATTCTCCAACTCATTAGCATGCATCATTCTCACTTCATTACTCATTTCTGGATAGTTTTATGCAAACATGTAAATGCAATGGATCTCTAAGAAGTGTATATATCTACTCCATAAGCTTGCTCTTTAAATTAACTCTCCATTAATGTAGATAAAAGTTAACACCAAGGATCAATAGGTCTTTATAAGCTTGTAATGTAAGGCTAGGGTGAGGACTATAAAGAAAGGGTAAGATGTATCAAAGTAGAAACTTAATTCAATACACCCATGACATAAAGAGCTTAGTAGTCTCACTCATAGTGGCTCATACATAGCTTTCAACAAGTACTTTTTTTATAATTTTTTAACAAGAGCAGGGCCACAAACACCACATCTCCAATCTTGGCTTCCATGAGCGCATATGAAAACATGTGAACCATTCAGTGGTTTAGCTACCCCAGGGAGCCATTCCATGTCTTTTTCAATGACTTCTTCAACAAAAGTATCAACATCAAAGTGTGTCGATTTTCTGCATTTAATCATGTCATAAAAGATCAAAACATCTCCATTTGATGAATCAGTACCATCTTCCCCTATTTCATTTTTTTTAGATCTATCTGCTTCTTTCACCCTATCTGAATTTGAGATTATCACATTCTTTCCAATCCTTGCATTTTCTTATATTTGTATTTTCTCAATTCCAATAGGATGTATATGTTGGCTTTGTTGCATTATAAAAGCTGAAACTCGATGGATGTGCAGTAAGGGAAAGATTTACTTCAAAGAAGGATTTTATGGTAATCATTGAAAAGATATGCCTTGATGAAGAATCTTTTGTAGAGGCAAGAATTATCTCAGATCCAAAGTAATTGTAGTAGAAAACCTCTATCTGACCTTAGAAAATTTAGAAGTATCTCCTTCTTGAATATATTGACTTCCATAGAAGCAATATATGATTTCTTTTCTATCTCAGCTCATGACAACCCCAATACAGTAGTGTCCACTTCCATTGCTTTCACATCTGCTCCTTTTGGCTTTTCACTGAATGAGATAACCTTTCTTTTGTACACCCCCAAACTTATTTCTTGTTGTGCATGGGGTGTGATAAAAAAATTTTCATACTCCTACCTCTCAAAATTTTTTTAAGCTCGTATAACCATGAGGTAAGTATCAACTTAGTTCCCTTGAAAGGTAAAGATATATGTATATAAGTTCAATAGGGTAGGAATTATATGGGTTAAACAAGAAAAATTTAAAGGCCAAAATGTAAATTTTAAAGGCTCAAATGGGTGACTAGAGATATAATGATAAAAGGGTTAGGCTTTTAGGCTCAACCAATCCAAAGATGGCCTATATCCTTTCCTTGGTGAAACTTTACCTAGGATTTCGCCTTAAGTAATTCTCAAGCAAGTTTTAGAGTAGTTGAGACCATAAACATTTACAAAGTTTTATAAAATGTCTCTAGGCATGCAAACAATTAATAATCATGATACACATCTAATGAATAAAAAAAAATACTAAGTAAAAATAATTTAAGTATTAACTAGTCTACCCAATCACTTAGAATTCTTCCTAAAAATCACAACTTGTTTCAACCATTATCATCATTGGCTCTATAAAAACAAATAAACAAAACATATAATAATAATATTTTTTATTTTTATTATTTATTTTTATTTTTTTTTTTTAAAAAACCTAAATAAACAAACTAAATATATTTAAAACAGAGAATACGTAACCCATGACATGCAAACTAACATAAATTAACCAAAGCAATCAAACAAATAACTAGACCTATTATGCAACCCATTCCCAAACTTAAATCAAAATTGTCCTCAATGGAAGAGAAAGAAAAGAGAATTAATAAAAATACTAAAGCAAGAAAAGTAAAGTGATACTCCCCTAGTGTCAATGAATGTCATCTTGAAGTGCACCACTAGGAGAGACTCCTCCTTCAATATTTGGGGTTGTCAAGGTCGATGGAGACTTTTTGGATGTATGGTTTAAGGCATTGCCCATTCATTTTAAATATTCCCTTAGTTTCATGTTGTACTTCAACTGCTCCATAAGGATAGACTTTAGTTACCATAAACGGTCCTGACCATCGAGAGCGCAGCTTTTCTAAAAAAAGTTGAAGTCTTGAGTTAATAATAGAACTTTTTGTCCAACTTCAAATTCCTTCCTTAAAATATGCTTATAATGCCATCTCTTGGATTTATCTTTGTAAATTCAAGCATTCTCATAAGCATCATTGCGATACTCATCCATCTCATTGATTTGCAATATTCTCTTCTCTCCAGCTGCTTGTAGATCAAAGTTAAGTATCCTTATCGCCCAATAAGCCCTGCGTTCTAACTCCATTGGTAGATGACATGCTTTTCCATAAACAAGATGATATGGTGACATCCTAATCGGTGTTTTGAATGCCATTCTATAGGCCCATAAAGCATCATCTAACTTTCTCGCCCAGTTTGTATGAGAGATATTCACTGTCTTTTTTAATATATGCTTCAATTCTTGATTAGATACCTCAATTTGTCCATTCGTTTGAGGATGATATGGTGTTGCCACGTGATGTGTAACTCCATACTTAGTTAGTAGTGCTTCAAATTGACGATTGCAAAAATGCTTTCCACCATCACTGATTATTGCCCTTAGAGTGCCGAATCGGAAGAAGATGTTCTTTCGTAGAAAATTCACCACAACTCTGGCATCATTAGTCGGTAAGGCTACTGCTTCCACCCATTTGGAGACATAATCTACAGCCACCAAAATAAATTTGTTAGAATATGATGATGGAAAAGGACCCATGAAATCTATACTCCAAACATCAAATAATTCAATAACTAAAATATTGTTTAAGGGCATCTCATGTTTCCTAGAAATATTTTCAACTCTTTGACAATGATCACATGAATTAACAAATATAAATGAATCTTTAAAAATAGATGGCCAATAAAACCTGATTTGTAGAATTTTTGCCATAGTTTTTGCACCACCAAAGTGACCACCAACTTTCAATGAGTGACAATGTCTGATTATGTTCTTCATCTCATCCTCAGGCATACATCTTCTGATTATCTGGTCCACACAGTTCCGGTATAAAAAAGGTTCTTCCCAAAAATAATATTTCAAATCGGAGAAGAACTTCTTCTTTTGTTGAAATGTCATATTGGAAGATAGAATTCACGACACTAAGTAGCTAACTATGTCGGCGTACCATGGAACAACTTGTATGGCCATACATGGAAGCTCCATCCAAGATAGGTATATGCCATCAAATTTTTAATACATTTCTTATCCTTAATTTTCAAATCAAATTCTTGTAGAAGCAAAATCCATCGAAGCAATTTTGGTTTAGCATCCTTCTTTGTAAGCAAGTACTTCAAAGAAGAATGATCGGTGTAGACAATCACCTTTGATCCTATCAAGTAAGAACAAAATTTGTCAAAAGCAAAAACAAATGATAATAATTTTTTTTCAATAGTGGCATAATTCAGTTGAGTTTCTGTTAAGATTCTACTTGCATAATAAATAACATAAAAATTTTTATCTTTTCTCTACCCTAAAACAGCCCCTATAGCATAATTACTGGCATCACACATTAATTCAAACGATAAATTCCAATCTGATGACACAATTATAGGTGCCGAAATTATTTTTTTTAATATTTCAAAAGCATGCAAGCATTAATCAAAAAATTCAAATTGAGTCTCTTTAATTAACAAATTGCAAAGAGGTTTAGTAATTTGAGAAAAATCCTTAATAAACCATCGATAGAATCCGGCGTGTCCCAAGAAACTTCTTATGCCCTTCACATTGGTTGGTGGTGGGAGTTTTTCAATTACTTTTATTTTTGCTTTATCAACTTCAATTCCCTTAGAGAAAATTTGGTAGAAAATTTGGTGGCCCAGCACTATCCCCTCCTCTACCATGAAGTGGCATTTTTTTCAATTCAAAACTAAAATTTTCTTGTTGCATCTATGCAAAATAAAGATAAGTTAAACAAATAATTATCAAAAGAATATCCAAAGATAGAGAAGTTATCCATGAAGACTTGTAAAACATTTTTTATCATGTCCAAAAAGATGGACATCATGCATCTTTGAAATATGGCTAGCGCATTGCAAAGGCCATAAGGCATTCTCCTATATGCAAATGTTCCATATGGACAAGTAAAAGTAGTATTCTCTTGATCTTCAGGTGCGATGGCTATTTGATTATAACCAGAGTACACATCCAGAAAATAGTAGTAAGCATGTCCTGCAAGTCTCTCTAGCATTTGATCAATAAAAGGTTAGGAAAAATGATCTTTTCGAGTGGTATCATTAAGTTTTCTATAATCTATGCATACTCGCCATTCCATGACCGTCCTTGTCGGTATAAGTTCATTGTTATCATTCTTGATCATAGTTATTCCATATTTCTTTGGTACAACTTGTATTGGACTTACCCATGCACTGTCTGAAATAGGATAAATAATTTCGGCATCTAATAGCTTTAGTACTTCTTTATGCACCACTTCTTGCATTGATGGATTCAATCTTCTCTGGGGTTGAACAATCGGCTTATATTTATCCTCCATTAAAATCTTATGTGTGCAAATTGAAGGACTAATTCCTTTTGGTGTTAGAAATGGTCCAACCCAAAGCCAATTTATGTTCCCTTAAGATTCTAAGTAATTTTTCTTCTCTATATTGTTCAAAGAATTATTAATAATAACTGAAAAAGTAGAGTATTGGCCTAAGAAAGTATACCTTAAATTTGATGGAAGCTATTTTAGCTCAAGTTTAAGTGGTTTTTCTAGTGGAGATGTTGGCCGATATGATTTTAAGTCTTTTACTTTTGGTTGCATTGAAGGAGGAAAAATTGCTGTAGCCTCCAAATATCTTTCACACTCTTTAATTTTTTCATCATCAAATTCAATAGATGTAGAGCGAATAAGACATACATCAAGTGGTAGCTTTAGAAAATTACCTACATAAGTCTCATTAGCCATGATCACATCTCGATCATTTATTTGAAAATAGAATGTGTCTCAGAAGGAAGTTTCATAGGCTTAAGTACATCAAAAGTGACCTCATCCTTTCCGACCTTAAAACAAGTTTTCCTTGCTGGACATCAATTAAGGTTCTCCTCATCGCAAGAAAAGGTCAACCCAATATTAAAGGGATCTCCTCATTCTCTTTCATATCAAGAACAATGAAGTCAGCCGGAAAGATGAACTTGTTAACTTTCACTAATACATCCTCAATGACTCCTCACATGTATTTTATAGATCTGTTTGCCAATTGTAAAGAGATGGTGGTTGGATTTACTTCTTCTAGACCTGATTTCTTAAAAACAAAGAGCGGCATTAGATTAATACTTGCCCCTAAGTCACATAAAGCTCTATCAAAATAAGAATTTCCTATAGTGCAAGGGATAGTGAAACTCCCTGGATCTTTTAGCTTAGGTGGTAACTTCTTTTGTAAGATTGTACTACTTTCCTCTGTCAACATTACTGTTTCATATTCCTCCAATTTTTGCTTCTTTGATATAATGTCTTTAAAAATTTAGCATATTTAGGCATTTGTTCTAAAGCTTCAATGAGAGGAATATTAATATGCAATTGCTTAAATATACTTAGAAATTTAGAAAACTGTTCATCCATATTATTCTTTCTTAATCTTTACGGAAAAGGAATTGGTGAGTCATATATTGAATGAGAATAAGTCTCAAAAGTAACTTTCTGATTTTTTTCAATTTTGAAGCTCTTTCATTCTCCTTAGTCTTCTCAGCTTGTTCCACTTCTTTCATCTCTGACTCAGCTTCCTTCATCTTGGACTCCTCATTATCCATATTTTCATCTTGTTTGGCATTTGTTACTTGTTGCTCCGCATATGTTCATTCACTTCTAAGCGATATTGCCTTTGCATGTTCTTTGGGATTAGTAATAGTGCTACTTGGCAAAGTTCCAGCAGTCCTCTCTATGAGCAAGTTTAAGAGTTGATCGATTTGCACCTCAAGATTATGAATTGAAGCTGAGTTGTTTTGAATTACCACATCTGTTTTCTGCACGTACTGCATAAACATCTCCTCAAATGTTGGCTTTTTCTCTTGTTACAAAAATTGCTGAGGTGGTTTAGCTTGCCCTTGATTATTGATCCATGAGAAATTAGGGTGATTCCTCCATCCATGATTGTACGTGTTCGGGTATGAATTATTTTGATGTTGAAAAGTTGACACGTAATTTGCTTATCTATAACTTGATTGGGCAAAAGGATTTCCACTTTGCAGTCGACACTTAAATGATTTCCTCCATAATGATTCCAAACATTATTAGTTTGAATAGCATTAACATTTATCTTACCTAGTTGTTGAGACAAATTTGCCATTTGTGCTGCCAATGAAGTTATAGAATCAAGTTCTAAAACTCTAGCTATCTTTCTTGGCATTGCTCTTTTTGCAGGCCATTGATAATTGTTGGATGCTAATTCTTCTAGAAGTTCATATGCTGCGTCATGAATTTTACTCATTAAAGCTCCACCAGCTGCTACATCAACCATAGACCTATTTGTAGCTCCTAAACCATTGTAGAATGTTTGCACTTGAAGCCATGCTGAAAGGTCATGATGAGAACATCTTCTCAATAAATCTTTGTACCTCTTCCATGCTTCATATAATGATTCACCCTCAAATTGTATGAATGTAGTGATGTCATCCTTAGCCTTGCTATTTTTACAGTAGAAAAATATTTTGCTAAAAATTTTTGTGCTAACTCTTCCCAGATAGTGATGATACTAGGTGGCAAAGAATTCAGCCAAGCCTTGGCTTTATCCCTAAGTGAGAAGAAAAAAAACCTTAGTCGAATCGCATCATCTATTACTCCATTATGTTTAGAAGTATCATAAATTTCTAGAAAATTTACAATATGGGCGTTAGGATCCTCTTGTGCTAACCCCCTGAATTGGACAGTCTGCTGTATCATTTGAATGATGGTCGGCTTGATCTCAAAATTATTGGCTTGTATGGCTGGCCTCCTTATGCTTGATGTAGCCCCGTTGACCGAAGGCATAGCATAGTCTCGTAACGCCTTGTGCTCCTGATCAGCTATTTTAGGTAGAGATATGTTGGCTTCTTTCTTCTTCTTTTTATCTTTCTTTTTCTTTTTCTTAAGCTGTCGTAAGGTTCTTTCAATCTCGGGATCAAAGGGTGTAAGTTCTAATAGTTTAGATCTGGGCATGCACTTCTAAGTCCTATTAGATTTGGCTTTGAAGGAAAGACCAAATGGGATCAATCTCGCTAGAGATATGCCTAGGCTTTCGCTCTTTTGTTACCAATAAACAGATTGGTGCAGTGGTAATCACGTCTCCTTTCTCACGCAGATCACTCCATGGAAGCGAGGCTTGGTCCAGCGAAAAAATTTAGAAAAAATATTTTAATATTTAAAATAACATCCAAAGTAGTAAATATCTAGCTCGTAGTAATATCAATAACAAATAATTAACCTCGGTATCTAGCTCGTAGTAATATTAATATCAATAACAAATAATTAATCCCCGGCAACGGTCAAAATGTTATTGAATACCAAAATTTACTAAATTAATTACTATTTGGAAAATCAAATATAAATGGAACGTTCTACTGTAAAATTATTTAATCTAAAAATTAACAAAGCATAAAAATTTAAATGTGTAAAAATGATAAGAATAGATCTAGAGCGATTGATTTTACCTAATAAATCCTATAATTTATTATTCTTAATTATTAAATTCTAATAATCCCATGTTGATGATAAAAAAATTTCTTAATTATCTAATATCTTCTCTCGAATGATATAAAAAATATCTCCAACTAATAACTTCATATCTCTATGTGAATTTAATTAATTGGAGACTCATTACGTACTTTAAATTTTCTAAAAATCACATTAATCATGATAAAGTATCTCTACTTTCGCTCAACTAATGGTGTTTAATTCTAAATCTAAAATAACAAATCATCTCCCAGTCTTATTCTAATTCAATTGATCAAACAATAAATTGTAAGAATTAATCATAAGAAATAAAAAATCATCTCTCGGTTTCATTGTAATTCAATTAATCAAATAATAAATTATAAACATTAATCATAAGAATTAAATACTAAATCATGAAAATATTAAAAATAAAATAACTAATAAAATAAATGTTACCCAGATGTAGTAACTCAAGAGGGGGGTGAATTGGGTTATTAAAAAATCAATTACTATGCAAGTATGTGCTTAAACCCTAATTTTGATTTGCAGCGGTGTAGTGGAGTTCATAGAATAGTAACAATAGAGAGACAAACAACCACAAACACACAGAAGTTTATAGTGGTTCGGTGCCAAACTCAGCACCTACACCCACTCTCCAAAACCTTTGGAAATTCCACTAATCGTATCACAACGATTACAACCTCTAGCCGAACTTGGCTAGCCCTCTTGTTTATACGGCACAAGGCAGCCAAAAAACCCTAGCCAAACCTAGGCTAGTCCTCTTGTTTCACGGCACAAGGAAGCCAAAAACCCCTAGCCAAACCTAGGCTAGTCCTCTTGTTTTATGGCACAAGGAAGCCAACAACAAACAAGGGTTTGATGGGAATTTGGGATGCTTGAAGGCATGCTTTTCATAAATTTAATCATTTTGAAAAACAAACATCGCCAAAAGCCCTAATTTCCAAGATCGCCTTTATGTAGATCAAAAAGTAAATCAATTAAAATCTAAAATAAAAGGAGTAAGAAAAATACCTGGATTGCTAAATCCAATAATCTCCAAGAGGCACACAAGTGTATGCCCTCCAAAGGTGATCCACACGAGAATCAATTCGAAGAAGCACTCCTATTTGCTGGCTAGAACCTTCCTGGCAGCCTTTTTATCATATGCAGCCTTTTAATGCCTCTTTGGACTTTCTCCTCTTCAAAAGCTTTCTAAAAGCTTTCCAACAAGCCTCTACACACTCTAATAGCCTTTCTCTATCTCAACTTAGAGCCTTGTCTTAATATGATAGTGACATTAAGACAAGAGGAGAGGAACAGGGGAGAAGGAGGGCTTACGGGCTCTCTGTTTTCTCTTTTTTTTTTTCTGTTCTCAGAATCCCATCTACTGCCCCCTTTTAAATAGAAACGAAGGGGCAGCAATGAGAGGCATTGGATGTAGAGAAAGGGCGACATCC
This sequence comes from Calamus simplicifolius, assembly GCA_900491605.1. NCBI lineage: Eukaryota > Viridiplantae > Streptophyta > Magnoliopsida > Arecales > Arecaceae > Calamus > Calamus simplicifolius. Next base: position 853,634 of record UESW01004290.1, read on the forward strand.
AAGGGGCATGAAGAAAGGGTGGAGACGTTTTACATGAGGAGGGCTTCTATCTGCTCCGAGGGGGCGCCAAGGGTCCAAGGGGTCTTCGGTTCAAACCCTACCAAGTACATATTAAATATTTAATTTATTAAATTATTTTATTAACGAATTTAAATGATATTTAATAAATTAAACTCATTTAAATTTGAAATAAAATGGTTCAAAAAAGGACTAAGGCTCCGGGTCAACCCAGCTAACCAAGTCAACCCAAACTAACCAAATCATGCTGAAATTCGAATCCAATTTGAATTTGATCATCATAAAAATCTAGAAAAATCCCATAAATTTAGATTAAACTCTAGATAGGCTTCCCAACACATGGCTAATGTTAATTTAAATCCACTTAAATTTATTAGCCTAATCCGCAAGCAAATGGACCTAAACAGATTAAGTCAGGAGCTCGGGTTAGCCCACATATGCTAGTATGCGATCTTGGCCAACCAATTAGGATCCAAAAATCCTAATAAAATATTTTCAACTTCTTCAATTAATTCTCTATTGTGTGTAACCCTCTGGGTTCCTCATCTAGCCAGCAGTAGGTTTTTGATTTAGCCCGATTATGTATCCGACTATCTGAACAGGTCAAATCGGGCTAACTTAAACTGTGAATCTGGACCAACCTTCAAATTGACTTATGAAATCAATCTAATTGATTTATAAAAACCTACAAGACAAGATTGACATCTAGCAATGTATCATGCCTACCCAGAAGATGAGGAATTTGATAGAAATTACCAAAATACTCTTTAGTGGAAAGTTACCGTGCAATTCAATCCTTCGATATTTCTTTATCCCGATTAAGTGATGGGCATGGATAAATGTCAAACCCTCATACTTAATCCATTTGAATCTCTAATCATTAATGAAGACTCAACCGATGATAAATAAGAAAACCTTTTCTAATTTCATCATACTTTGATCAAAGATTTCTGAGTCAACATTTGATGAGATTACTGGTATAAATACTCCTCTTACTAGGAGTCATCGATTCCTTGTTGACCTACTCATTACCTTCATACACAATCCTTCATATCTAGCATCACCCCGTACATAACCTTTTGTTATGAATGAATAGAACCAAAATATGGATTCATGTGCACAAGATACTATGGTGGTCTCAGGTCTAAGGATTACTTGCACAACTCCCACTTAGAGAACAATCTATTATGACAAGTAAGTAAAACTTTCATTTGATGTTCTCCTGTCGGATCAATTCAGTGAACTCATAACCTAATGAGCACCCACATCTTTGTATTAGTGTCCCTACACAAGTGGTCGTGAGACCAACCACCCTCACAATTGAGCATACATAAGATGTGCTAGTCTATCCGGATTCATCGATCCCCAAATCGATGATCCTATGACTAGGAATATTCTAGATTATGGTTTATAGGTTTTAGGTCTCACGGTTATCTTTGTAACCCTAAAAACATTTCCCTATTCTATGGGGTTCATCATAAAAATATAAGACACAACATATGATGAAATTTAAAATTGCCTCTATTATCATTCTTAAGTTGAGAGAAATTACAAATTTTGCCACTGATACAACAACTGTGATTGGCTTTCAGGGCATAATTCTTTCAGGGTTAACACTAACACTAACCCTTTAACAAAATCAGAGAATGATGAACAAAAGCTCTAACAATGAGCAAATATTCAGAATATACTTTACAACTTTTGAAGCAATAATTTCAGTAATAAATGAGCTAAGTCGAAATAGCCGAAGCCTTGATTGCTTTGTAAAACTTCAATGATCTGGATAACTTTTTGGAGCAATGAATGAACTTGAATGCACATCAACTCCTTTATCAACCACTCAACAATATATAGTGAATGCTCTTTTCTTGGATTTCTTCCTCTTGAAAATCTCTTTTTTCAAATCGTCATAGTGTGCTTCAAATCACAGCTATTTATAATGATCCAACAAAAAGATATCCGTTAGACACATTAGGAACAAATGGAAATAAAAACGGAAAGAATATAACCGTTGTAAGATGTTTCCCTTAAGCATTGAATGCAGATCTCCATTTGAGGAAGGAAGAACCCTAAAACCATTCAAAAAAATCAAAAGTTAAATGTACCTAAAATAGCAATGGAGGAGTAAGAGAGAAAGAGCAAACTCAAGAACTCAGGCGGTAGTTGGCTGGAGATAACTTCAGGTAGCTGAAGTCAAGAATGCATTCGGCCAAGAGATAAGCAGAAAACCCAGCTAGCTAGTCAGCTAGCTCACAGAGAGGTCACGGCAGAAAAAAGGCATCCAAAGGCAGCTCCTTAGGCAACTAAAATGGTTGCTAGTTAGCTTCCCAGCTAACTAATAGCAAAGTAAACGCCCAGGAGAAAAAAGTGCAAGGCACTTAGTTAGCTCAGCAGCTAACTAAGCAAAAGATAGTTAGCTCTTCAGCTAACTAAGAGGCAATTCAAACGGTAGATAGAAGAATTTATGCTTTGGTAGTTAGCTCCCCAGCTAACTAGAAATTGAAGGCTCATGGCTGCAGGAGTTACAGGTGAAGGGGAGTTAGCTCAATAGCTAACTAAAGAAAAGTCAGTTAGCTCACTAGCTAACTAAATCCAAAAATAACATAAAAACCTCCTAGCTTAGTTAGCTCTCCAGCTAGCTGAGCAAAAAGGCAGCCACACGTCTGAATGAAGCAGTTAACTCTCCAGCTAACTAACCAACAGGTAGCTAGCTCTCTAGTTAACTAAAATTTGATTCCGCACGGCTTGAACCTTTCTTGTGAAAATAGTTAGCTAAGCAGTTAGCTCCAAGATAAAATAGTTAGCTAAGTAGTTAGCTCCAAGAAACGCCAGCTAGCTAAAAGATTCGGCAGCTAGCTCAACAATTAGCTAAAATTGAAGACCATTCGGCCAGGAAATATAACAGGCAACTTGAGTTAGCTAAAAAGGAATCCAGTTAGCTCCAAGGCATCCCAAGCTAGCTAATCAGCTAGCTAAAAATGGAGAACGTTCGGCCAGCACAATGACGAGCACCTTAGCTAACTGAAAGAACTCCAGCTACCTAACAAGCTAGCTAACCAACTAGCTGAAAAGGTGGACGTTCAGCCAAGCATTGAGATTTCTTACCAGTTAGCTGAAAGGTGTGCCAACTAGCTAAATGGAATAACAAGTTAGCTAACCAGTTAACTCCCAAGCCAATAAAATTATCTAAGACAAAATAGAATGAAGTATACTCTTACCAATCAATTTTGCACGAAAATACTTACTTGCAAGGCGACCGAACTTCCCTGTATCAAGCTTAGAATTGCTTAATTATTTTGTAATCATCAAAATCAATCTGGGTCACAATCTCCCCCTTTTTGATGATGACAAAACCCTTAAGCATGAAAGAAGCAATTATAGGAAGTTTAATAAATAGACAGGAGTGTAATCAGAAGAAAAAAAAACATTACTACTCCCCCTGTCAAACTGATAAGTGAACTCTTTTCTCCCCCTGAATATATGGAGTTATTATTTTACTCCATCCTAAATATATGCAATATTCTTTTCCCCCTTTTTTGTCATTAATCAAAAAGAAGTTTGAAGAGTCTTGCAATCATTTAAGCATAATATATCAAGGAGATATTATCATCCATACATAATTAGAGCAGTCATTCAGATCATTACAAATAGGGTAATACAAATACATATCATGGTTTTAATGAAGGGAAAAAACATTTTTTCCTATGCACAGGATCTCAAGGGGAAAGCATGTAAATTGGTTTTAATATTCACATTGAATATTAATTAAAGCAAATTAACAGATCTAAAATTTAAGATTATTTATTTAAGTTTAAATAGTACCTCTCGTTACAGAAGCTGTTGATAACAAAGGTAAGATCCGATCTGCAGAAAGAAGTTCCCCTTCATGCCTTGCAAGAGCTGCACGCGCCGCTCCTCTATATCACACGCACACCTGATGAATGCAGACAGGATGTGGAATTCTTGAACAATGGAAAGAGAACTCTTCTCCCAAGAGATAATCTCCAATTGTATTCTTGAACAATGGAAAGAGAACTCTTCTCCCAAGAGAGACAAACTCCAATTGGACTTCTTGCAGACTTTCTGTGATCGCAGAAGATCAGCTTCATGGAAAAGTCTCTGTTATTTTTTTCTTTTTACCTGTTCACTCTTTTTTATTCACATCGTAACCTTTTATATCCGATGAAAAATTCTGCAATAAAAAAACGTGAAAGAGCTCTTTAAAATGTCATTACATGAATCCCATCATGGCATTAAGTCCGTAGTCACTCATCAATGCGTCCCTCAAATGGCGAACCTAAAAGGAAACGCAGAGTGACGGGACCTTTCAACATCCTCCAATAACATCAATAACTCCGTTCATAGACTGTTATAACAAGTGGATGATGACGAATGAAATATATTATCAATTAAAATTTCCTTTTGTTAACAGAATTAACCCAATCAATTCCGTTTGAAGTCCAAATTCAAATCCGAAAGAAGCTACTCGTAGCTCTTGAACCATACTTCATATTGTGCCTTTCCGAGCTCCAATCCAAAGTGATTTATGAATTCAAAATTTATAAATAAACTTTCAGAAGCTCTATTGGATATTCGGATCGAACCACTTCGAACCCGGATCCAAACCACTCTGTTATCAGACCAACCATTGGTCCATGGTTCAAATTAACTTTATTCCAGATTCATATAGTATCCCAAAATTCTATTTGAGTTACTGACTAACTCAAATCACCCTCAAAGTAGGTGCTGCCGCTAATGTCTAGAGCTAGCTAGACATAGCCAGAACGAACCCCGTATAACCTATCTGATTGAGTCCCACTCAAATCAGTGATCACGCCTGCGTACAAGTCATCCGACTATGTGTGACTCCATAGGTTCAAACCTAAGCCGGTAGCACAGGAACGCTTCCTATACTAATCGATGTGACTATCTAGCCATGGTTCCCGACGTCGGATAGATCGAATTTGCACAAGGCAACATTCTGGAACCCAGGCTATGGTTGCCGCATAATTCATCCCCTTGTCCTAGTACTCTGGGCAAATACGGAGTTAACTGCCAACTCCAAGTAAATCACCCAAGTATGTTTCAATGCAATGAATCTTGTGACACCTCGCAAAGATTACCTTGGCCAAGGTTTTGCTAAATTGAAACATAGTTCGAGCACTCTCTCTAACACTTAGAGTGGACAATCCCATCTTGACTCATCACTGACCTAATAAGTACTTGACTGCACCCAGCAACCTTCCGTCATCGGATTAGAAATCCGGATGGTCCAGTGCCTAAGTACAGTGAGTTGCTTATCAAGTCAACATGATAGTCTTATATCAAAGGGACAGTTATACCCATTGCCTTTCTGTGAGTTGCTCCAGGCAGTTAAGCACTCAACAGAGATGAGTCACTGTTCAGTGAATGTACTCCTACACTCACCCGCATGTCATACCAGTGTTATACACTCCTTGGTTTAAGAGAACAAACCAACCCATATGACATACAATGACCTACACTTGATTACGTCATCATCCTTGGTAACGACGTATCATTTGGCCGCGAACTTATTTAAGAGTTACTTAACAATTCCTCCATTGTCGAATACATATAACTCTAGGACTACAACATATTGGAATTCTACTGGAAGATGTAAACTATATGCTGTATGGCCAAAATTCACTCTTATTTATTGAATAAATCATGTTCATATACATCAACTCATAACCATCTACAAGCTAGACGATTGGCTGTAGGACACATTTCCTAACAACTCCCACTTGAGCTATAGCCAATCGGAACAGTATCTAATACCCATCTTCCACTTGTGTTCATTGAACTCCTTGATTTATAGTGCTTTAGTCATTGGGTCAGCTAGGTTTTCCTTTCCATTGATCTTCTGAAGGTATATGTCACCTCGTTCCATGATCTCTCGTACAAGGTGATAGCGGCGCAACACATGCTTGGTTCGGTGATGCGACTTTGGCTCCTTGGCTTGGGCAATTGCTCCCGTGCTGTCACAGTATACTAGGACGGGACTCTCCAGGGCAGGTACCACTCCCAGCTCACCCAAGAACTTTCGTAGCCATACAGCTTCCTTTGCTGCATCTGATGCTGCAATGTATTCAGCCTCGCATACTAAATCTGCCACTGTGTTCTGCTTGGAACTTTTCCAGCAGATCGCTCCTCCATTGAGGGTAAAGATAAATCCGGATATGCTTTTGCTGTCATCTCTATCTGACTGAAAACTGGAGTCAGTGTACCCACTAGTTTTAAGTCAGGTTCTCCATAAATGAGCCATTGGTCCTTAGTATTTCTCAAATACTTAAGGATGGTTTTTACCACCTTCCAATGTGCTTCACCTGGGTTAGACTTACCTACTCACTATCCCTAGTGAGTGTGCCACGTCTGGTCTTGTACATCATAGCATACATGATAGAACCCACTGTTGAGGCATACGGAATTCTACTCATGTACTCTCTCTCCTAGGAGTTGTCGCACAATCCTTCTTGGAGAGAGTAATTCCATGGCCTATCGGAAGATAGCCCCTTTTTGAATTATCCATGCTGAATCTCTTCAGCACAGTCTCAATGTACTTTGACTGGGACAATCCCAGCAGCTTCTTAGATCTATCTCTAGATCTTCATCCCTAGGATGTAAGAAGCTTCTCCCAGGTCTTTCATGGAGAACTGAGACAGCAACCAAACCTTTATTCGCTGTAGTGCAGTGATGTCATTCCCAATCAAGAGAATGTCATCCACATACAGTACAAGAAATACAACTATGGAACCATTTGCCCACTTATACACACAGGGTTCTTCTCTGTTCTTAATGAAGCCATAAGTCTTGATACATTTATCAAAATTTTATTCCAACTCCGAGAAGCTTGCTTGAGTCCATAGATGGACTTATGAAGCCTGCATACTTTTGATTCATCTGTGGATGTGAACCCTTCAGGTTGTATCATATACACCTCCTCTTCGAGCTCTCCATTTAGAAAAGCCGTTCGGACATCCATTTGCTAGATCTCATAGTCAAAATGTGCAGCTAGAGCAAGCATAATCCGAATTGACTTGAGCATTGCTACAGGGGAAAAAATCTCGTCATAGTCAATACCATAACGCTGACTATACCCCTTAGCAACCAGACGGGCTTTATAGGTCTCCACCTTCCCATCTGCACCCCGTTTCCTCTTGAAAATCCATTTACACCCTATGGGTTTTACCCCTTCAGGTGGATCAACTAGTGTCCATACACTATTGATCTCCATGGATTCCATTTCGGACTTCATGGCATCTAGCCATTTCTCAGAGTCAGATCTCTGCAGCGCATCCATATAGGTGATTGGGTCTTCATCGTTCTCATCGAGTTCGATGGGATCCCCGTCACGGACCAAGAAACCGAAGTATCTGTCCGGCTGACGTGGTACTCTACCAGATCTCCTTAATGGTACCTCAGCGGGCACCGGGTTTGAACCATTCAAAGCCGGTTCCATAGCGGTTTCTGAGTGTAAAGGTACTTCTCCTTGTCGAACTTCATTAAGTTCAACATTAGCCTTAGCACTTCCAGTAAGATACTCCTTTTCTAAAAAGGTGGCTCTCATACTGACGAACAACTTTTGCTCTTCAGTTTGGTAGAAGTAGTATCCTTTAGACTCCTTAGGATATCCAACAAAGAGGCATTTGTCAGACCTTGGTCCTAGCTTGTCTGTCAACAATCTCTTGACATAAGCTGGACACCCCCAGACCCTAAGGTGTGTGAGCACCGGCTTACGCCCCGTCCATATCTCATATGGAGTTTTAGCAACAGATTTACTAGGGACCCTGTTAAGAATGTAACAGGCCGACTCAAGTGCATAGTCCCAAAAGGAGATAGGCAAACTAGCAAAGCCCATCATGGACCGAACCATATCTAATAGGGTTCGATTCCTCCTTTCAGACACACCATTTAACTGGGGTGTCCCTGGAGGTGTCCATTGAGAGAGAATCTCATTCTCCTTTAGATATGTCAAAAACTCATTAGAAAGATATTCACCTCCTCGATCTGACCGAAGGATTTTAATATTCTTTCCAATTTGTTTTTCTACCTCACTACGATATCGTTTGAACATTTCAAACGATTCAGATTTGTGTCTCATTAGGAAGACATAACCAAACCTGGAGTGGTCGTCTGTAAATGTAATGAAATAGCTAAACCCTCTCATAGAGGCAGTATTCATAGGTCCACAAACATCCGTATGTATGAGGCCTAGAATCTCTTTGGCTCTTTCACCTTTTCCTGTAAAAGGTGACTTGGTCATTTTCCCAAGAAGACAGGATTCACAAGTTTTAATTGATTCACAATCAATGTCATTGAGGATGCCCTCTCTGACTAACCTGCTTATCCTGTTCTTGTTTATATGACCTAGCCTACAGTGCCAAAGGTATGAGTCATCGACATCATCTATTTTGGGGCGTTTGTTTGGAGTGCATAATACATTAACAGGCTGTGATAGAAGGTAAATTCCATTGCTCAATTGTCCACACATCACTGGTACATCATTCATAATGATATTTAAAATATCTTTCTTTATTGAAAAATCATATCCTTCAATAGCCAACTGGCCTACAGAAATGACATTAAATAAAAATGCAGGACAATAGTGACATTCACTAAGCAATATTTTATTAAATTCAAAATAAAGCTCCACGACTCCCAACGCCAGTACTGGAACTCGGCTTCCATCACCCACGTTTAGGAATCTTTCACCTTCTTTGAATCTTCTACTAATTCGAAGCCCCTGCAAAGAATTGCAAATATGAATTGGACTCCCGGTATCTAATACCCAATTAGTAGTATCACAGATAGAAAAATTACAAGGTGTTATCATATAAATACCTTGTCCAGCAACTCCTTGCTGGTTTTTCTTCTTAGGCCTGTTTGGATCCAGGGTTGCTATGTACTGGGGACAGTTCCTTTTCCAGTGACCCAGCTTCTTGCAGTAGAAGCACTCTGCCTGACTTTTGTCAGCCCTCTTCTTCTTGGTCTGACTAGGCCCAGCATGTTGCACCTTCTTTCTTTTATTTTTCTTCTTCATCCCTTTCTTAAGGTGATGACGACCTGCCCCCGAACCTCCCACCAAGTTCACTGACTTCTTTTGAAGCTGGTGATCTTTCTCAAAAGTCTGCAGTAGACCCAGCAAACCATGATAGTTTACTGCAGGCTTCGTCATTCTATAATGACTGAGAAAGTCCAGGTAGGAGCTAGGCAGGGAGTTCAGTATGGCATCCTTCCCAAGTTGCTCATGCAAAGGAAATCCAAGTTTGCCCAGACGTTCTATCGTCTCGATCATGTATAGTACATGATCGGTGACAGAAGTCCCATCACGCATACGCGCGTTGAAGATGGCACTAGACATTTTGTACCTTTCAACGTCGTCTGGCGTCCCGAAAGATTCCTTCAACATTTGGAGTATTTGTTCCGGTTGGGCCTCCTCAAATTTCCTACTGAACTCATCATTCATAGAAGCCAGCATTATGCAGCGCACTGTGGTGCGGTCATTGGTCCACTTCAGATAAGTGTCCCTGGCCACACCAGGCACATTTGGGGCTGGCTGCTCAGGTGCAGGATCCATTATCACATAAAGGATCCTTTCATGCTCTAGGACTATCCTAAGCCTTCGATACCAGCTATCGAAGTTTGGACCTGTCAGTTTATCATTGTCCAACAGTGACCGGAGCGACAGATTTGTAGACATTTCTGAAAGGAAAACCAAAAACTTATTAGTGTACATGATTTATTTAAACCTATAGACTTGGACATATGGTCTAAAGTTCTCCCACTATTTTATTCAGGTTGGTAGCCCCTACCTCCAACCCGAGAAATTACTCCTAATTTCTTAGTGGGTACTAGAACCCAGTAGACTACATATGAGCCCGACTTTGGCCGGCCCACCCACATGTATCTAAAGGTAGGTTCATAACCAATTGTTTCCCCAAACAATTTCTAGTAATTTATTTTGCCCCAGGTTGCACGTCAATCGGCCTTTGGGCCTCCTATTGGGTGTCCTGGTTAGGTCCAACCATTAACATGACATGTTCAAGCTTCTAACCAAGGAATTGGTCAAGCCCGACTTTGGCCGGCCCACCTGACCATCGTTGAGAGAGTTGCATTGAACCATCATAATATGAATGATAATTCCAAAGACCAGATGAGTACCAGGCCTTTGGGCCTCCAATAATCATCTTAGCCATTGGACTCATTATCACTCTCTTAATGGGAGGCTATGATCTAATTATCCCCATAATTTAGTCATTTTAGGGACCTAATAATTTTAGAGGGTTTGATTAATTTGTGACACATGAATGACATGGACCAATTTATGTATTCTCCCACTAAACCATTTAGTTGGGTTCATTAATTTGGTCCATGGGTACCTAAATCAGTCAGACTGATTTTCCTTAGGAAGCATGGGTTAGCCCAAGTCAATAGGCTAGTCTAATCAAGTGCTGGGACCACTTAGCCAGGCCGGCTTGATCAAAAGGCCGAGTTGCGCCATTAACCATCTTGCCTAGACACTAGCTGATAATCAACTAGCCAGGTTAGAGGTAGCCGCGACCTTGATCAGAACCTTTCTAGACACCAAGTGGTTGACCAGACCCAATTAAATTTGCCTAAAGACTTGGGTGTCCACTGAGCCCCAAATCAAGTCCATTTAGATGTATGGACTGATCAATCTAATCTAATTAGATGGATCTCAAGAAAAAAAAAATTTATCTCAACATTTGATTAGATTCAATTTTCTAATTTAGTCCAATTCATCTAACCTTAGGTCTAACCCATTTAGAGAACCTGATTCATGCTAACCCAATTAGCCCATGATTTATGATCATGTCTTAAGGTCTTTAATTCATAATTCTAGATCTTAAGTTAACTCCTTTTCAAATTTGAACCAATTTCAATTTTGAGTTCTGATTTTGAAACATTTTTCAAAATTTTTCCGTAAAACATCTTTACTTTCTTTCTATTTTCTGTGATCTGACTTTTACGTAAAACAATTTTACTGTAATTTATAATTAAGTTTTAAATCAATTAAGATGTCTTAATGTTAATCTTTATTAACATTTCATCTTTAATTAATTTTGGATCTAATCAAAATTATCACAGAATAAAAGATTAATTCGGTTAAAACATATTTTAATCTTTCTTTCTTCTGTTCTGTACATCCGTTCATGGGTTCTTTCACAGTAACACCCTTACACGTCATAGGAAACCTTTCTTGAATAAGGAAACAGAGGCTATGAAACCTCCCTATGACCGGACGGCCTGGTGAATATACCCAATCCAAGATATAATAGAACACAGCATGCAAGATCTACATTAGATCTACCTTTAAAACATATATTTAATCATCATTAAATAACTTTAACATGCTTTCATCATGCAAAACTTTTAAATCTACTATAGATCTAAACTAATCAAAATAAGATCAACTTTAGATCTACATTAGATTATGTATGCATAATTATATCAGATCTATTATGCTTATACATGCATTCCTAAGCCTTAACCATGGCTCTGATACCATTTGAAGGGAAAAAAAAGTTTTTCCTATGCAAAGGATCTCAAAGTGGAAAGCATGTAAATCGGTTTTAATATTCACATTGAATATTAATTAAAGCAAATTAACAGATCTGAAATTTAAGATTATTTATTTAAGTTTAAAACAGTACCTCTCGTTGCGGAAGCTGTTGATAACGAAGGTAGCAGATCCGATCTGCAGAGAGAAGTTCCCCTTCGTGCCTTGCAAGAGCCGCACGCGCCGCTCCTCTATATCACACGCACGCCTGATGAATGCAGACAGGAGGTGGAATTCTTGAACAATGGAAGGAGAACTCTTCTCCCAAGAAGAGACAATCTCCAATTGGACTTCTTGCAGACTTTCTGTGATTGCAGAAGATCAGCTTTCACGGAAAAGTCTCTGTCATTTTTTTTTTTTACATGTTCACCCATTTTTTTTTAACATAGTAACCTTTTATATCCGACGAAAAATTCCGCAATAAAAAAAATGTGAAAGAGCTCTTTAAAATGTCATTACATGAATCCCATCATGGCATTAAGTCCGCAGTCACCTCATCAATGCGTCCCTCAAACGGCGAGCCTAAGAGGAAACGTAGAGTGACAGGACCTTTGAGCATCCTCCCGTAACATAATCAATAACTCCGTTCCCAGGCTGTTATAACAAGTGGATGATGACGAATGAAAGATATTATCAATTAAAATTTTCTTTTGTTAACAGAATTGATCCAATCAATTCCGTTTGAAGTCCAAATTCAAATCCGAAAGAAGCTACTCGTAGCTCTTGAACCATACTTCATATTGTGCCTTGCCGAGCTCCAATCCGAAGTGATTTATGAATTCAAAATTCATAAATAAACTTTCAGAGGCTCTATTGGATATCCGGATCGAACCACTTCGAACCCGGATCCAAACCACTCTGTTATCAGACCAACCATTGGTCCATGGTTCAAATTAACTTTATTCCAGATTCATATCGTGTCCCAAAATTCTATTTGAGTTACTGACTAACTCAAATCACCCTCGAAGTAGGTGCTGCCGCTAATGTCTAGAGCTAGCTAGACATAGCCAGAACGAACCCCGTATGACCCATCTGATTGAGTCCCACTCAAATCAGTGATCACGCCTGCGTACAAGTCATCCGACTATGTGCGTGACTCCATAGGTTCAAACCTAAGCCGGTAGCACAGGAACGCTTCCTATACTAATCGATGTGACCATCTAGCCATGGTTCCCGACGTCCGGATAGATCGAATTTGCACAAGGCAACATTCTGGAACCCAGGCTATGGTTGCCGCATAATTCATCCCCTTGTCCTAGTACTCTGGGCGAATACGGAGTTAACTGCCAACTCCGAGTAAATCACCCAAGTATGTTTCAATGCAATGAATCTTGTGACACCTCACAAAGATTACCTTGGCCAAGGTTTTGCTAAATTGAAACATAGTTCGAGCACTCTCTCTAACACTTAGAGTGGACAATCCCATCTTGACTCATCACTGACCCAATAAGTACTTGACTGCACCCAGCAACCTTCCGTCACCGGATTAGAAATCCGGGTGGTCCAGTGCCTAAGTACAGTGAGTTGCTTATCAAGTCAACATGATAGTCTCATGTCAAAGGGACACTTATACCCATTGCCTTTCTGTGAGTTGCTCCAGGCAGTTGAGCACTCAACAGAGATGAGTCACTGTTCAGTGAATGTACTCCTACACTCACCCGCATGTCATACCAGTGTTATACACTCCTTGGTTTAAGAGAACAAACCAACCCATATGACATACAACGACCTACACTTGATTACGTCGTCGTCCTCGGTAACGACGTATCATTTGGCCGCGAACTTATTTAAGAGTTACTCAACAATTCCTCCATTGTCGAATACATGTAACTCTAAGGACTACAACATATTGGAATTCTACTGGAAGATGTAAACTATATGCTGTATGGCCAAAATTCACTCTTATTTATTGAATAAATCATGTTCATATACATCAACTCATAACCGTCTACAAGCTAGACGATTGGCTGTAGGACACATTTCCTAACAACTCCCACTTGAACTATAGCCAATCGGAACAGTATCTAATACCCATCTTCCACTTGTGTTCATTGAACTCCTTGATTCCGAGTGCTTTAGTCATTGGGTCAGCTAGGTTTTCCTTTCCGTCGATCTTCTGAAGGTATATGTCACCTCGTTCCACGATCTCTCGTACAAGGTGATAGCGGCGCAACACATGCTTGGTTCGGTGATGCGACTTTGGCTCCTTGGCTTGGGCAATTGCTCCCGTGCTGTCACAGTATACTAGGACGGGACTCTCCAGGGCAGGTACCACTCCCAGCTCGCCCAAGAACTTTCGTAGCCATACAGCTTCCTTTGCTGCATCTGATGCTGCAATGTATTCAGCCTCGCATACTGAATCTGCCACTGTGTTCTGCTTGGAACTTTTCCAGCAGATCGCTCCTCCATTGAGGGTAAAGATAAATCCGGATATGCTTTTGCTGTCATCTCTATCTGACTGAAAACTGGAGTCAGTGTACCCCACTAGTTTTAAGTCAGGTTCTCCATAAATGAGCCATTGGTCCTTAGTATTTCTCAAATACTTAAGGATGGTTTTTACCACCTTCCAATGTGCTTCACCTGGGTTAGACTGGTACCTACTCACTATCCCTAGTGAGTGTGCCACGTCTGGTCTTGTACATGTCATAGCATACATGATAGAACCCACTGCTGAGGCATACGGAATTCTACTCATGTACTCTCTCTCCTCAGGAGTTGTCGCACAATCCTTCTTGGAGAGAGTAATTCCATGGCCTATCGGAAGATAGCCCCTTTTTGAATTATCCATGCTGAACCTCTTCAGCACAGTCTCAATGTACTTTGACTGGGACAATCCCAGCAGCTTCTTAGATCTATCTCTATAGATCTTCATCCCTAGGATGTAAGAAGCTTCTCCCAGGTCTTTCATGGAGAACTGAGACAGCAACCAAACCTTTATTCCCTGTAGTGCAGGGATGTCATTCCCAATCAAGAGAATGTCATCCACATACAGTACAAGAAATACAACTATGGAACCATTTGCCCACTTATACACGCAGGGTTCTTCTCTGTTCTTAATGAAGCCATAAGTCTTGATACATTTATCAAAACGTTTATTCCAACTCCGAGAAGCTTGCTTGAGTCCATAGATGGACTTATGAAGCCTGCATACTTTTGACTCGTCTGTGGATGTGAACCCTTCAGGTTGTATCATATACACCTCCTCTTCGAGCTCTCCATTTAGAAAAGCCGTTCGGACATCCATTTGCCAGATCTCATAGTCAAAATGTGCAGCTAGAGCAAGCATAATCCGAATTGACTTGAGCATTGCTACAGGGGAAAAAATCTCGTCATAGTCAATACCATAACGCTGACTATACCCCTTAGCAACCAGACGGGCTTTATAGGTCTCCACCTTCCCATCTGCACCCCGTTTCCTCTTGAAAATCCATTTACACCCTATGGGTTTTACCCCTTCAGGTGGATCAACTAGTGTCCATACACTATTGATCTCCATGGATTCCATTTCGGACTTCATGGCATCTAGCCATTTCTCAGAGTCAGATCTCTGCAGCGCATCCATATAGGTGATTGGGTCTTCATCGTTCTCATCGAGTTCGATGGGATCCCCGTCACGGACCAAGAAACCGAAGTATCTGTCCGGCTGACGTGGTACTCTACCAGATCTCCTTAATGGTACCTCAGCGGGCATCGGGTTTGAACCATTCAAAGCCGGTTCCATAGCGGTTTCTGAGTGTAAAGGTACTTCTCCTTGTCGAACTTCATTAAGTTCAACATTAGCCTTAGCACTTCCAGTAAGATACTCCTTTTCTAAAAAGGTGGCTCTCATACTGACGAACAACTTTTGCTCTTCAGTTTGGTAGAAGTAGTATCCTTTAGACTCCTTAGGATATCCAACAAAGAGGCATTTGTCAGACCTTGGTCCTAGCTTGTCTGTCAACAATCTCTTGACATAAGCTGGACACCCCCAGACCCTAAGGTGTGTGAGCACCGGCTTACGCCCCGTCCATATCTCATATGGAGTTTTAGCAACAGATTTACTAGGGACCCTGTTAAGAATGTAACAGGCCGACTCAAGTGCATAGTCCCAAAAGGAGATAGGCAAACTAGCAAAGCCCATCATGGACCGAACCATATCTAATAGGGTTTGATTCCTCCTTTCAGACACACCATTTAACTGGGGTATCCCTGGAGGTGTCCATTGAGAGAGAATTTCATTCTCCTTTAGATATGTCAAAAACTCATTAGAAAGATATTCACCTCCTCGATCTGACCGAAGGATTTTAATATTCTTTCCAATTTATTTTTCTACCTCACTACGATATCGTTTGAACATTTCAAACGATTCAGATTTGTGTCTCATTAAGAAGACATAACCAAACCTGGAGTGGTCGTCTGTAAATATAATGAAATAGCTAAACCCTCTCATAAAGGCAGTATTCATAGGTCCACAAACATCTGTATGTATGAGGCCTAGAATCTCTTTGGCTCTTTCACCTTTTCCTGTAAAAGGCGACTTGTCATTTTCCCAAGAAGACATAATTCACAAGTTTTAATTGATTCACAATCAATGTCATTGAGGATGCCCTCTCTGACTAACCTGCTTATCATGTTCTTATTTATATGACCTAGCCTATAGTGCCAAAGGTATGAGTCATCGACATCATCTATTTTAGGGTGTTTGTTTGGAGTGCATAATACATTAACAGGCTGTGATATAAGGTAAATTCCATTGCTCAATTGTCCACACATCACTGGTACATCATTCATAATGATATTTAAAATATCTTTCTTTATTAAAAAATTATATCCTTCAATAGCCAACTGGCCTACAGAAATGACATTAAATAAAAATGTAGGACAATAGTGACATTCACTAAGCAATATTTTATTAATTTTAAAATAAAGCTCCACGACTCCCAACGCCAGTACTGGAACTCGGCTTCCATCACCCACGTTTAGAATCTTTCACCTTCTTTGAATCTTCTACTAATTCGAAGCCCCTGCAAAGAATTGCAAATATGAATTGGACTCCCGGTATCTAATACCCAATTAGTAGTATCACAGATAGAAAAATTACAGGTGTTATCATATAAATACCTTGTCCAGCAACTCCTTAATAGTTTTTCTTCTTAGGCCTGTTAGGATCCAGGGTTGCTATGTACTAGGGACAATTCCTCTTCCAGTGACCTAGCTTCTTGCAGTAGAAGCACTCAGCCTGACTTTTGTCAGCCTTCTTCTTCTTGGTCTGACTAGGCCCAGCATATTGCACCTTTTTTCTATTATTTTTCTTCTTCATCCCTTTCTTAGGGTGATGACGTCCTGCCCCTGAACCTCCTACCAAGTTTATTGTCTTCTTTTGAAGCTGGTGGTCTTTCTCAAAAGTCTGCAGTAGACCCAGCAATCCATGATAGTTTACTGCAGGCTTCGTCATTCTATAATGACTGAGAAAGTCTAGGTAGGAGCTAGGCAATGAGTTCAGTATGGCATCCTTCCCAAGTTGCTCATGCAAAGGAAATCCAAGTTTTCCTAGATGTTCTATCGTCTCGATCATGTACAATACATGATCGGTGACAGAAGTCCCATCACGCATACGCGCGTTGAAAATGGCACTAAACATTTTGTACCTTTCAACGTCGTTTGGCGTCCCAAAAGATTCCTTCAACATTTGGAGTATTTGTTCCGGTTGGGCCTCCTCAAATTTCCTGCTGAACTCATCATTCATAGAAGCCAGCATTATGTAGCGCACTGTGGTGCGGTCATTGGTCCACTTCAGATAAATGTCCCTGGCCACACCAGGCATATTTGGGGCTGGCTGCTCAGGTGCAGGATCCATTATCACATAAAGGATCCTTTCATGCTCTAGGACTATCCTAAGCCTTCGATACTAGCTATCGAAGTTTGGACCTGTCAGTTTATCATTGTCCAATAGTGACCGAAGCGACAGATTTGTAGACATTTCTGAAAGGAAAACCAAAAACTTATTAGTGTACATGATTTATTTAAATCTATAGACTTGACATATGGTCTAAAGTTCTTCCACTATTTTATTCAGGTTGGTAGCCCCTACCTCCAACCCGGGAAATTACTCCTAATTTCTTAGTGGGTACTAGAACCCAGTAGACTACATATGAGCCCGACTTTGGCCGGCCCACCCACATGTATCTAAAGGTAGGTTCATAACCAATTATTTTCCCAAACAATTTCTAGTAATTTATTTTGCCCCAGGTTGCACGTCAATCGGCCTTTGGGCCTCCTATTGGGTGTCCTGGTTAGGTCCAACCATTAACATGACATGTTCAAGCTTCTAACCAAGGAATTGGTCAAGCCCGACTTTGGCCGGCCCACTGACCATCGTTGAGAGAGTTGCATTGAACCATCATAATATGAATGATAATTCCAAAGACCAGATGAGTACCATGCCTTTGGGCCTCCAATAATCATCTTAGCCATTGGACTCATTATCACTCTCTTAATGGGAGGCTATGATCTAATTATCTCCATAATTTAGTCATTTTAGGGACCTAATAATTTTAGAGGGTTTGATTAATTTGTGACACATGAATGACATGGACCAATTTATGTATTCTCCCACTAAACCATTTAGTTGGGTTCATTAATTTGGTCCATGAGTACCTAAATCAGTCAGACTGATTTTTCTTAGGAAGCATGGGTTAGCCCAAATCAATAGGCTAGTCTAATCAAGTGCTGGAACCACTTAGCCAGGCCGGCTTGATCAAAAGGATGAGTTGTGCCATTAACCATCTTACCTAAACACTAGCTGATAATCAACTAGCCAGGTTAGAGGTAGCCACGACCTTGATCAGAACCTTTCTAGACACCATATGGTTGACCAGACCCAATTAAATTTGCCTAAAGACTTGGGTGTCCACTGAGCCCCAAATCAAGTCCATTTAGATGTATGGACAGATCAATCTAATCTAATTAGATGGATCTCAAGAAAAAAAAAACTTATCTCAACATTTGATTAGATTTAATTTTTTAATTTAGTCCAATCCATCTAACCTTAGGTCTAACCCATTTAGAGAACCTGATTCATGCTAACCTAATTAGCCCATGATTTATGATCATATATTAAGGTCTTTAATTCATAATTATAGATCTTAAGTTAACTCCTTTTCAAATTTGAACCAATTTCAATTTTGAGTTCTGATTTTGAAACATTTTTCAAAATTTTACCGTAAAACATCTTTACATTCTTTCTATTTTCTGTGATCTGACTTTTACGTAAAATAATTTTACTATAATTTATAATTAAGTTTTAAATCAATTAAGATGTCTTAATGTTAATCTTTATTAACATTTCATCTTTAATTAATTTTGGATCTAATCAAAATTATCACAGAATAAAAGATTAATTCGGTTAAAACTTATTTTAATCTTTCTTTCTTCTGTTTTGTACATCCGTACATGGGTTCTTTCACAGTAACACCCTTACACATCATAGGAAACCTTTCTTGAATAAGGAAACAGAGGCTATGAAACCTCCCTATGACCGGACGGCCTGGTGAATATACCCAATCCAAGATATAATAGAACAAAGCATGCAAGATCTACATTAGATCTACCTTTAAAACATATATTTAATCATCATTAAATAACTTTAACATGCTTTCATCATGCAAAACTTTTAGATCTACTATAGATCTAAACTAATCAAAATAAGATCAACTTTAGATCTACATTAGATTATGTATGCATAATTATATCAGATTTATTATGCTTATACATGCATTCCTAAGCCTTAATACCATTTGAAGGGAAAAAAACAGTTTTTCTTATGCCAGTGGAAAGCATGTAAATCGGTTTTAATATTCACATTGAATATTAATTAAAGCAAATTAATATATCTGAAATTAAGATTATTTATTTAAGTTTAAAACAGTACCTTTCGTTGCGCTATTGATAACGAAGGTAGTAGATCCGATCTCATAGATAAGTTCCCTTGCAAGAGCCACATGCACCGCTCCTCTATATCACACGCACGCCTGATGAATACAGACAGGAGGTGGAATTCTTGAACAATGGAAGGAGAACTCTTCTCCCAAGAAGAGACAATCTCCAATTGGACTTTTTGCAGACTTTCTATAATTGCAAAAGATCCTTTCACGGAAAAGTCTCTGTCATTTTTTTTTTCTTACATGTTCACTCTTTTTTATTCACATCGTAACCTTTTATATCCGATGAAAAATTCTGTAATAAAAAAAAATATGAAAGAGCTCCTTAAAATGTCATGAATCCCATCATGGCATTAAGTCCGCAGTCATCTCATCAATGCGTCTCTAGCCTAAGAGGAAACGTAAAGTGATGGGACCTTTGAGCATTCTTCCGTAACATAATCAATAACTATGTTCCCAGTAATCAATAACTATGTTCCCAGTCTGCTATAACAAGTGGATGATGACGAATGAAAGATATTATCAATTAAAATTTTTTTTTGTTAACAGAATTGATCCAATCAATTCCGTTTGAAGTCCAAATTCAAATCCGAAAGAAGCTACTCATAGCTCTTGAACCATACTTCATATTGTGCCTTGCCGAGCTCCAATCTGAAATGATTTATGAATTCAAAATTCATAAATAAACTTTCAGAGGCTCTATTGGATATCCGGATCGAACCACTTCGAACCCGGATCCAAACCACTCTATTATCAGACCAACCATTGGTCCATGGTTCAAATTAACTTTATTCCAGATTCATATCGTGTCCAAAATTCTATTTGAGTTACTGACTAACTCAAATCACCCTCGAAGTAGGTGCTGCCGCTAATGTCTAGAGATAGTTAGACATAGCCAAAACGAACCCCGTATGACCTATCTGATTGAGTCCCACTCAAATCAATGATCACGCCTGCGTACAAGTTATCCGACTATGTGCGTGACTCCATAGGTTCAAACCTAAGCCGGTAGCATAGGAACACTTTCTATACTAATCGATGTGACCATCTAGCCATGGTTTCCGATGTTCAGATAGATCGAATTTGCATAAGGCAACATTTTGGAACCCAGGCTATGGTTGCCGCATAATTCATCCCCTTGTCCTAGTACTCTGGGCGAATACGGAGTTAACTGCCAACTCCGAGTAAATCACCCAAGTATGTTTTAATGCAATGAATCTTGTGACACCTCGCAAAGATTACCTTGGCCAAGGTTTTGCTAAAATGAAACATAGTTCGAGCACTCTCTCTAACACTTAGAGTGGACAATCCCATCTTGACTCATCACTGACCCAATAAGTACTTGACTGCACCCAGCAACCTTCATCACCGAATTAGAAATCCGGGTGGTCCAGTGCCATAGTACAGTGAGTTGCTTATCAAGTCAACATGATAGTCTCATGTCAAAGGGACACTTATACCCATTGCCTTTCTGTGAGTTGCTCCAGGCAGTTGAGCACTCAACAGAGATGAGTTACTGTTTAGTGAATGTACTCCTACACTCACCCGTATGTCATACCAGTGTTATACACTCCTTCATTTAAGAGAACAAACCAACCCATATGACATACAACGACCTACATTGATTATGTCGTCGTCCTCGGTAACGACGTATCATTTGGCCGCGAACTTATTTAAGAGTTACTCAACAATTCCTCCATTGTCGAATACATGTAACTCTAAGGATTACAACATATTGGAATTCTACTGGAAGATGTAAACTATATGCTGTATGGCCAAAATTTACTCTTATTTATTGAATAAATCATGTTCATATACATCAACTCATAACCGTCTACAAACTAGACAATTGGCTGTAGGACACATTTCCTAACATTTAAGTCATAAAACATAGTCATAAACATGCATTACATAAAAATACTAAGTACGTTCATTACATAAGCCAAGCACACTCATTTGTCGTTATCAGAAGAAGAAATATGCACTGAAGAAACATTTAGCTTGTTTGAAATCCAGGCTTATCGAAGGAAGGTTGTGTTGGCGGAGTCCAGAGGTGCGGATAAGAATAAGAAGCATCAAGTTCAGAAGCGGCAGAAAGAGTGATGTAAGTCTCCACGAGATGACTCAGCCTAGAGAGAGATGTTGTCTAATGGTCGATAGCATTTGTTGCATCTCGGGTTTGGGTCTCGTTGGATCTCATTTGGTATTCTACTCATTCTGCTTTAGTTTCAAAATTCTCAAGCTTACCTTTTAGGAAATTTATCTCTTTTAGGATTTGGTCCATGACAGATTCATTATGATGAAAGACTCTTCCATTGAGAATGTTCACATCATGGACAAGATGATCAAGAGTAATTTTAAACTGAGACATGTTCTCAAAAACAAAAGAAATATATGGTACAAGAGTCTGATCATTGACAGAAGAAGCACTATCTCTAGAGCTTCGACTAGAAGTGGCAAGGGTCAATTCATTGATAATCTGGAGAATTTGATCTTTACTTAGACGAACCAAAGGAAGAGGAGCAGGAGCTTGGTTGTCATTACGATATGAAGGTCTAGAAGGATTCATATTGAGTGGATCAGATAGAAAAGGATTTTGGTTAGCAGACATAGCAGCAAGGTACGGATTCGGTTGGTTGAAATCAAAATTGAAGAAGTTCTGAGGAGAACAAGCGGATTGAGTCACATTTGACGGTGGCATACTAGACTGACCAGTTCTTGATCTAACTTTTAACCAAATACCATCCCATTTGGCAAAGTCCATACGGTGCAGTGAATGCGCATTAAATACGTCAGAGTGACGTAATGCCACTGCAGTTTCTCCTAAGCTTAATATTGAAAAACTCAAATATGTAAGTGAGAAATATTCCGTAGGGCAATGTAGCCTTAGATCTAGACAAGGATTCTTTCATTACAGTCATCATTAGTTGAGGTAGATCAACAGGGTCTTCTATTAAGATGTCATACATTATACATATGTCTCTATCATTTACTACATTAAACAAACCTTCACGTGGGGCAAGGATTTTGGCGATGATACTATGGAATAATCTATTTTCTATAGATAACATGTTTGCATCTAGAGTTTCAATATTACTAGCTTCACTGTCATCAATATTAAGGATTAAACCTATTTTATATCCACGTTCACTAGGTAAGACTTCTAAGAAACCATCAGATGGAATATTTAGAGCACAACCTAACGTTTTGCAGTCTAGGTCGATTTTAGTCTTTTTCACAAAGGAAGAGATAGTCCCACTACCAAAAGAGATATTTTCATAAAATTCCTAATAAGCTCAGGATAAATAGGTCTCTTGGTAGATAAAAGCTTATCTCAACCTTGATTAACTAACATTTTTCAATTTTAAAACCTTCCTGTTCTAAGAAGTTAAAATCGACTAACCTTCCATGAGCGAAAGATTTAGAAGCAAGAAGGGAGTTGATATGGGATGAAGAAGTAGAAGACTTCCAGCGAAGATCAGCACAATCATCATCTCTTGCGATTGTCTTGTTCTTGGGAGCCATCAACTATCTTCAAGATGGAGTGAATGGAAGAAGATTGATAGAAATATTGATGGAATGAAGAGAGGATGAGAATGAGAGAAGGAGAGGATGATCGGTTGAGGGAGACGGCTTGAATGAAACAAAAGATTTGGTGAAAAGGTTATATAGGGAGAGAGCTTGATGGTTAGCTGGCCAGGTGACTGATTGGTTGCCTGGTCGGTTAACTGCCATCAATAAAATGAAAAAGGTTTCAAACGTTGGTGGATGAATTTATGGGAGTTATGCTTTCATAAAGATGAAAAAGCTTAAAACTTGCGGCATACTCAAGCATTGAATTTGAGAAGGTGTTCCCTTTAATTGATTTGATTAAAAGATGTCACATCAATTAGATATCATATTGATTCATTAATTGATTCATAAATGGTTGGATCAAACATTCCTAATTCTCTTCTGATTTCATAAAATTTGTTTTCATCAAGAGGCTTAGTGAAAATATCAGCAATTTGATTTTTGTATTTAAAAACTCAATAACAACATTTTCATTATTTACTTGATCTCTAATAAAATGATGTCTAATTTCAATATGTTTTTCTGGAATGTTGAATAGGATTCTTAGTTAAACTGATTGCACTTGTATTATCACATTTTATAGGTATGGCTTTTTTTTAATGCCATAATCTTCTAGTTGTTGCTTAATCCATAAGATTTGAGCACAGCAACTTTCAGCTGCAACGTATTCAGCCTCAGCTGTAGACAGTGCTACTGAAGTTTACTTTTTGCTAAACCATGAAATTAAGTTAACACCTAGAAACTGGCAAGTTTCAGTGGTTGATTTTCTATCTAATTTACATCCAGCAAAGTCTGAATCAGTGTATCCTATTAAGTCAATGCTAGATTGTTTGTCATACCATATACCTAAATTTATTGTTCCATTTAAATATTTAAATATTCTTTTAACAGCAAGCAAGTGTGATTCTTTAGGATTGGCTTGATATCTTGCACACATGCAAATACTAAATAAAATATCTGGCCTACTAGCAGTTAAATATAATACTAATCCAATCATGCCTCTATATAATTTTAAATCAACAGACTTTTCAGAATTATAGGATCAAGTCTACATGATGAGCTCATAGGGGTACCGAGACTCTTGGATGTCTCCATGCCAAACTTTTTGATCATTTCTTTGGTATATTTGGATTGGATTATGAAGATTCCATCTTTGCTTTGTTTAATTTGTAGTCCGAGGAAGTAGGTCAGCTCACCCATCATACTCATCTCGAACTCTCCCTGCATAAGCTTAGTAAAGTCTTGCATAAAGAATCATTAGTGGCACCAAATATGATATCATCAACATAGATTTGAATAATTAATATATCTTTATTTTATCTTTTAATAAATAAAGTTGTATCCATAGTTCCTCGAATGAAATTATTACTAATCAAGAATTTCCTTAATCTTTCATACCATGCCCAGAGCGCTTGTTTCAAACCATATAAAGCTTTATTTAATTTGAAAACATGGTTTGGAAACAAGTGATTTTCAAAGCCGAGTGGCTGTTCCACAAAAACTTGTTCAGTAATGTATCCATTTAAGAAAGCACTTTTAACATCTATTTGATACAATTTAAAATTCATATAACAAGCATAAGCAAGAAGTAATCGAATAGCTTCTAATCTAGCAACAGGGGCATAAGTTTCATCAAAATCAATTCCCTCTTCTTGATTATAACCCTTAGCTACTAATCTTGCCTTATTTTCTAATTATATTACCATTTTCATCTAATTTGTTTCTATAAACCCATTTAGTTCCAATAATTTGATGATCATGAGGTCTTTCAATAAGAGTCCAAACATTATTTATTTCAAATTGGTGAAGTTCCTCATGCATGGCATTAATCCAATCAACATCATTTTTAGCATCATCATAGCATTTAGGTTCAATTTTAGATACAAATGCTAAGTTATTACAAGCATCTCTAAATGATGATCTAGTTCTAACTCCTTGAGAAGGATCACCAATAATTTGATCTTTAGGGTGACTGAGTACATACCTCCAACCTCTTTCTAATTCATCATTACCTTGTGAGGCTTCAGGTAGGTTAGCGTTCCCTTCTCCATATACCTCTTGTATCTGAGTCGTTCTTATCTTTCAGTGTGATGTCCTTGAATTGATCTTCAATGTCATTTGCATCATTTATACCTTTTCCTTCCTTGATGGAAGATCATTAGATTCATCAAAGATAACATGAATTGATTCTTCAACTACTAAAGTCTTTTATTGAATATTCTAAAAGCTCTACTATGTAAAGAATATCCAAGAAAAATTCTTTCATCAGACTTAGCATCAAATTTATCAAGGTTTGATTTTTCATTATTTAATAAAAACATCGGCATCCAAACACATGAAAATAACTTATATTAGGTTTTCTTCCTTTCCAAAGTTCATATGGAATCTTTTTCAAAATAGGTCTGATTAATGCACGATTTAAAACATAACATGCAATGTTAATAGCTTCTGCCCAAAAATATTTTGGAAGATTGCTTTCACACAACATGGTATGCACCATTTCCTCTAATGTTCTATTCTTCCTTTCAACTACTCCATTTTGTTGTGGTGTTCTTGGTGCAGAAAAATTATGTTCAATTCCATTTTCATTACAAAATTCTTCAAAAGATTTATTTTCAAATTCTTTTCATGATCACTTCGTATCGATAAAACAAAAGAATTCTTTTTATTTGTAATTCTTTTAAATAATTTTTGAAATGCTGGAAATGCTTCGTCTTTACTAGATAGAAATAAAACCCATGTAAAGCTAGAGAAATCATCAATAACAACAAAACCGTATCTTTTACCTCCTAGACTAGTTGTTTTTGTAGGACCAAATAAATCCATATGCAAGAGCTCCAAAGGTCTAGTGGTTGAAACTAAATTCTTTGATTTAAAAGATACTCGGGTTTGTTTTCCAAATTGACAAGCATTACAAATCTTATCTTTTTCAAAAACAAGTTTTGGCAAACCATGTACCAAATCCTTTTTAATTAATTTAGATAGTAAATCCATGCTTGCATGAGCTAGCCTACGATGCCATAACCAACTATTATCAGTTTTATTATTTGTAGCAACTAGGCAATCAATATTTTGATCATGCAAATCATTTAAATTAACAATGTATACATTACCATGCCTATGACCAACAAATTTCATGTTTTCATTAGCAGGATTTTTAACAATGCATAAGGATGATTCAAATGTAACATTAAATCCTTTGTCACATAATTGACTAATGCTAAGTAAATTGTGTTTCAGTCCTTTCACAAGCAAAACATTATCAATATAAGCATGAGGTGTGATACCTATTTTTTCAATGCCAATTATTTTTCCTTGGCCATTATCACCGAAAGTAACAGCACCTCCATCTTTTGCTTCCAAAGTGATGAATTACGATTCATCACCGGTCATGTGTCTTGAGCACCCGCTATCCAAGTACCATTGTCTTTTAATTGCTCGGGTTGCAAGACACACCTGCATACACAATTTAATTTTTGTTTTTAGGTACCCAAGCTTTCTTGGGTCCTTTAGGGTTAGTCAAGATGGTTCCTTTTGGAACCCATATTTTTCTTATCTTTTGTGTTTGACAAATATAAGCTTTGTGTCCAATTTTTTCACATTTAAAACATGTAATTTTAGTAGAATCATCTGCATGCTCATAAATATTTTTCAAAAATTTTGTCTTTCAAAAGTATTGTATCCAAGACCAGCTCTATTGTAAACAGCTCTTTGACTATTTAAAATCATTTCTAATTTTTCTGAACTTAGACTAAATTTATCAAAATTGGTTTTAATTTATCCACTTCATTTTTCAAATCTTGGTTTTCCTTTAACAATGATTCATTATCCTTTGAAATTCTTTCCTTTTCAAGAGTAAGATTTTTTATTTCATTTTTCAATTCTTTGCTCTTTGAACTTAAATTTGCAAAATCATCAATAAGTTCATAAAATGCACATTGTAATTCATCAAAGGTAAAGTCATCTAAAAAGTTAGGGTTTACCTCATCATTATCAGCCATGAAGCAAACATTTGCAACCTCAGTTTTCTCTTCATCTTCTGAACTTGTTGCTTCACTGTCGCTCAAGTAGCCATCATTGCCTTCTTCTTTATTCTTTTAGATCCTTTCTTTAAAAGTGGACAATCTGGTCTGATGTGTCCAGGCTTCTTGCACTCATAGCATGTAGGAGGTTCACTCTTTTCCTTATCTTTGCTATGGTCTCCTTTGATAAATTATTTTCTTTTTCCAAATTTCTTTCTCTTCATGAACTTTTAAATTTCCTTGAAATAAGTATCATTTCATTATCTTTCTCACTGTCACTTGTGGTTTCTTCACTTTCATCTTCTTGAGTTGCACTCTTCAAAGCCATGGTCCTTTTCTTCTTTGATTCATCTTCATCAATATGTTGTCGTTGCTGAAGCTCATGAGTCATCAAAGAACCGACCAACTCTTCAAGTGATAAAGTGTTGAGATCTTTTGCTTCTTGAATTGCAGTGACTTTTGCTTCTCATGTCCTAGGTAAAGATCTTAAATTTTTCTAACAAGATCACTGTTAGCATAAGATTTTTCAAGACTTTTCAGTCCATTAATAATATCAGTAAATCTTGTAAACATATCAGTAATATTTTCAGTAGGATCCATCTTAAATAATTCATACTTATGAACAAGCATATTTATTTTGGATTCCTTGACTTGATTTGTACCCTCATGGTGACTTCAAGTCTATCCCATTTTCTTAGCAGACATGCAAGTAGATATGCGATTAAACTCATTTGCATCAAGAGAGCAATAAAGAACATTCATAGCCTTAGCATTTAATTGAGCTAATTTCTTATCTTGCTCATCCCATTCAGATTCAGGTTTTGCAATATTAACATTTTCAATCATAATAGTGGGTGTGTGGTCCATTAATTATGATTCCCCATAAATCATAATCTAGTGCTTGAATGAAGATTTTCATTCGTGCTTTCCAATATGTGTAATTTGTTCCATTGAACAAAGGTGGTCTATTAGTTGATTGTCCTTCAGTCAACATAGAACTCATTGGATAACTACTGATCTTTGGCTCCAAGCTAATCAAAGCTATAGGAATCAAGAGCACTTTGCTCTGATACCACTTGTTGCCCAGATGTAGCAACCCAAGAGGGGGGTGAATTGGGTTATTAAAAAATTAATTACTATGCAAGTATGTGCTTAAACCCTAATTTTGATTTGCAGCGGTGTAGTGGAGTGCACAGAATATAACAATAAAGAGACAAACAACCACAAACACACAGAAGTTTATAGTGGTTCGGTGCCAAACTCAGCACCTACATCCACTCCCCAAAACCTTTGGGAATTCCACTAATCGTATCACAATGATTACAACCTCTAGCCGAACCTGGCTAGCCTCTTATTTATACGGCACAAGGCAGCCAAAAACCCCTAGCCAAACCTAGGCTAGTCCTCTTGTTTCACGGCACAAGGAAGCCAAAAACCCCTAGCCAAACCTAGGCTAGTCCTCTTGTTTACAGCACAAGGAAGCCAACAACAACAAGGGTTAACACTAACCCTTTAAAATAATCAGAGAATGATGAACAGAAGCTCCTACAATGAGCAAATATTCAAGTATACTTTACAACTTTTGAAGCAATAATTTCAGCAATAAATGACGAAGTCGAAGTAGCTGAAGCCTTGATTGCTTTGTAAAACTTCAATGATCTGGACGACTTTTTGGAGCAATGAATGAACTTGAATGCACAACAACTCCTTTATCAACCACTCAACAATATAAATGCTTTTTTCTTGGATTTCTTCCTTTTGAAAATCTCTTTTTCAAAAATCGTCATAGTGTGCTTCAAATCATAGCTATTTATAATGATCCAACAAAAAGATATCGTTAGACACATTAGGAACAAATGAAATAAAAATGAAAGAAAATATAACCGTTGTAAGATGTTTCCCTTAAGCATTGAATGCAAATCTCCATTTGAGGAAGGAAGAATCCTGAAACCATTCAAAAAATCAAAAGTTAAATGTACCTGAAAATAGCAATGGAGAGAGAGTAAGAGAGAAAGAGCAAACTCAAGAACTCAGCAGTTGGCTGGAGATAACTTCAGGTAGCTGAAGTCAAGAATGCATTCGGCCAAGAGATAAGCAGGAAACCCCAGCTAGCTAGTCAGCTAGCTCACAAGAGAGGCCACGGCAGAAAAAAGGCATCCAGAGGCAGCTCCTTAGGCAACTAAAATGGTTGCTAGTTAGCTTCCCAGCTACAAAAGTAAATACCCAGAGAAAAAAGTGCAAGGCACTTAGTTAGCTCAGCAGCTAACTAAGCAAAAGATAGTTAGCTCTTCAGCTAACTAACAGGCAATTCAAATGGCAGATAGAAGAATTCATGCTTTGGTAGTTAGCTCCCCAGCTAACTAGAAATTGAAGGCTCACGGCTGCAGGAGTTACAGGTGAAGGGGAGTTAGCTCAATAGCTAACTAAAGAAAAGTCAGTTAGCTCACTAGCTAACAAAATCCAAAAGTAACATAAAAATCGCCCAGCTAGTTAGCTCTCCAGCTAGCTGAGCAAAAAGGCAGCCACACGTCTGAATGAAGCAGTTAACTCTCCAGCTAACTAACCAACAGGTAGCTAGCTCTCCAGTTAACTAAAATTTGAATCCACACGGCTTGAACCTTTCCTGTGAAAAATAGTTAGCTAAGCAGTTAGCTCAAGATAAAATAGTTAGCAAAGCAGTTAGCTCCAAGAATGCCAGCTAGCTAAAAGATCTGGCAGCTAGCTCAACAGTTAGCTAAAATTGAAGACCATTCGGCCAGGAAAGATAACAGGCAACTGGAGTTAGCTAAAATGAAATCCAGTTAGCTCCAAGGCATCCCAAGCTAGCTAATCATGACGTTGGCCAGCACAGTGACGAGCACCTTAGCTAACTGAAAGAACTCTAGCTAGCTAACAAGCTAGCTAACCAGCTAGCTGAAAAAGGTGGATGTTCGGCCAAGCACTGAGATTTCTTACCAGTTAGCTGAAAGGTGTGCCAGCTAGCTAAATGGTATAAAGTTAGCTAACCAGTTAACTCCAAGCCAATAAAATTATCTAAGGGAAAATAGAATGAAGTATACTCTTACGAATCAATTTTGCACGAAAATACTTACTTGCAAGGCGACCGAACTTTCCTGTATCAAGCTTAGAATTGCTTAATTATTTTGTAATCATCAAAATCAATCTGGGGTCAACAATAAATTATGTGTTCATTGATAGATTACATCAATGCTCTAGAAAAAGAAATTAGTTCATAATAAAAGTGAAAAGAAAACTAGAGAAACTTATGTTTTTCATTGGAAGCAATTGATGAATACGCAGCTCTCGCCTCTGTTCTTAAGATCCTCTTTCATTGAAAAACTCTAAAAGTCTCTCAGTCTATCTTGGATGCAAACCGCAGCCTCCTTTTTATAGTTGGAAAGCCGATGCTATACCATGTTGAATACGATAGAAAAATCACCGCCTAAGATTCCTTTCTCGGATAACTACTGCGTTGCTAACTGGGCCTCATCCATTGAAATACGGCGTTGCCAACTCATCAACTCGTGATCCTCTCCTCTTTGAAAATATGGCATTGGAGTCCTCACTGCCCCTGAGTCTTCACATAGAATCCCTTGGCCGTTGCTTTTTTTTATTCCCCTTCAAAATAAAATGAAAAGTAATAAAAATAAATAAATATAATTTAAAATAATTAAAAACTAGCTAATGTTGTTGTGAAAGTATATGAATTAAATGGTCGAATTTACGCTTATCAAATACCCCAAACTTACACTTTACTAGTCCTCGAGCAAAGAAAATAAAATAAGATTCTAAAATAAAAGATTAATTGTTCAAATAGAGCCTCAAAGATTTAACACATGCCATGATTTAAAAAATTATCCTATGCAACTCAAGTAAAAAGTTAATACAAAATTTAGTCTCACCTCATATTCATTCTCCTACTCATTAGCATCATCATTCTCACATCATTACTCCTTCCGGATAGTTTATGCAAACATGTAAATGCAATGGATCTCTAAGAAGTGTATGTATCTACTCCATAAGCTTGCTCTTTAAATTAACTCTCCACTAATGTAGATAAAAGTTAACACCATGGATCAATAGGTCTGTCTTTATAAGCTTGTAATGTAAGGCTAGGGTGAGGGCTACAAAGAAAGGGCAAGATGTATCAAAGTAGGAACTTAAATCAATATACCCATGGCATAAAGAGCATAATAGTCTCACTCATAGTGGCTCATACATAGCTTTCAACAAGCACTTTTTTTTATAATTTTTTAACAAGAGCAGGGCCACAAACACCACATCTTCAATTTCGGCTTCCATTAGCGCATATAAAAACATGTGAATCATTCAATAGTTCAGCTACTCCGGGAGCCATTCCATGTCTTTCACAATGACTTCTTCAACAATAGTATCAACATCAAAGTGTGTCAATTTCCTATATTTAATCATGTTAGAAAAGATCAAAACATCCCATTTGATGAATCAGTACCATCTTCCCCTTTTTCATTTTTTTTAGATCTATCTGCTTCTTGCATCCTATCTGAATTTGAGATTATTACATTCTTTCCAATCCTTGCATTCCCTTATATTTGTATTTTCTCAATTCCAATAGATATATGTTGGCTTTGTTGTATCATAAAAGCTGAAACTGATGGATGTGCAGTAAGGGAAAGATTTGCTTCAAAGAAGGATTTTATTGTAATCGTTGAAAAGATATGCTATAATGAAGAACTCTTTTGCAGAGGCAGGAATTATCTCAGATCCAAAGTAAATTACAGTAGGAAACCTCTATCTGACCTTAGAAAATTTAGAAGTATCTCCTTCTTGAATATATAGACTTCCATAGAAGCAATATATGGTTTCTTTTCTACCTCAGCTCATGACAACCCCAATACAGTAGTGTCCACTTCCATTGCTTTCACATCTGCTCCTTTTGGCTTTTCACTGAATAAGATGACCTTTCTTTTGTACATCTTCAAACTTATTTCTTGCTATGCATAGGGTGTGATAAAAAAATTTTCATACTCCTACCTCTCAATTTTTTTTTTAAGCTCGTATAACCATGAGGTAAGTATCAACTTAGTTCTCTTAAAGGTAAAGATATATGTATATAAGTTCAATAAGGTAGAAATCATATGGGTTAAACAAGAAAAATTTAAAAGGCTAAAATGTAAATTTTAAAGGCTCAAATGGGTGACTAGAGATATAATGATAAAGGGTTAGGCTTTAGGCTCAACCAATCCAAAGATGGCCTATATCCTTTCCTTGGTGAAACTTTACCTAGGATTTCGCCTCAAGTAATTCTCAAGGAAGTTCTAGAGTAGTTGAGATCATAAACATTTACAAATTTTTCATAAAATGTCTCTAGGCATGCAAACAATGATTGTGATACACATCTAATGAATAAAAGAAAATCATACTAAGTAAAAATAATTTAAGTATAACTAATCCACCCAATCACTTAGAATTCTTCCTAAAAATCACAACTTATTTCAACTATTATCATCATTGGATCTATAAAAAAAATAACAAAATAGATAATAATAATATTTATTTATTATTATTATTTTATTATTTTTATTTTTTTTTTATTTTTTTTTTTTAAACAACCTAAATAAACAAACTAAATATATTTAAAATTTTGAGGGATTTTTTTTTCATTAATAAGTCCTTAGTAAAATTTTTTGATGAAAAAATTCTCTTGAAAATTCTCGCAAAATTAATTTCATGAGAGATTTTGCGAGGTATTTTTTTATCAATTTTTTTATCAAAAATTCATCGCCAAATTAATTTGCAAGGATTTTTTAAGAAATATTTTAATATAAATGTATTCTTTGTATTATTTATATATATAGTATATATATATATATATATATATATATATATATATATATATATATATATATATATATATATATAATATATATATATATATACATATATATATATAAATAATTAAAGAATGAAAGGATTGAAGATCTAAATTTTGGATGGCCTAACAGCCATCCTGATGTGGCGAATCTCACACTTGGACCTAGGGTTGCAAATATGCAGGGACAAACCAGGTTATGCTTGATCCAACCTGACCTGGTTCCTTCGTCAGGTCTTGATATTGAACCCAAACCCAATCTAATAAAAAATTAGATTGGATCCATGATCAAATTTCTTGACCCAATGGGTCATTCAGGTCAGTTCAGGTCCATGTATAACCTAGTCCCAATCCATAAAATATGGATTTAGGTCAGTTTAGGTCATGGGTTGTAGCCATCAAATTAATCCTATTCTATGTCTCTTGTTAAATTAAATTCATTCTCTAGAAGTAATGATAAAATCTTATTTATTTTTTTACATATTATTAAACCTATATATCTTACACAATACAAAGGACATTCTGCTCATTGTTGATAGTCGGCCTCCCACACAGCCATGTCCTCCTTGGTGGTAGCCCTGCCATCGTGGCCAGAGGGCTTGTCTTTGTGAAGTTAGCATGCTTCTTGCGGTACTTGAGGATCTTGGCAAGGATCTTACCAGTGATGTTTAAGAGGGGGATCCCACCCTCGGAGCATCTATACTTGATCTTATTGATTTAGATTTTTTCTCATTTATGTAGAATGGTAAATGAGATACTATTTTTTAAATGATCCAACTAAATAGTGTAAAAAATAGTAAATTTTATATTAATAAATTATTTAAATAAATATGAAGAAATTAAGATGGTTAATAAAATCTTGATAGTTCTTCCAACTAATATTTTTTTACAAATATATATTTTATTAAATCTATTTTTAAATATATATATGTATGAATTGTTAAAAAAATTTCGGCGTCCTCCATAGGTGCCAAAATTTTTCCGCTCGCTCATAAATTTCTTCCCTCTCATAGATGCCAAAATTTTAACGTCTTTCACTTCCCCCGTTTTCTTCCCAACATGTAATCGAAAAGTGCTCGGCTATCATTAAGGACCTGTTTGGATGGGAGGGAATGAAGAGGAAAGGAAGGAAAAGAAGAAAAAAGGTTATAAGTTACTTTGTTTGGAATGAAGGTGTAAGAAAGAGGAGGAAGGAATGGGAGTAACGGTTCCCCTTCTTTCTTCCTCAGTAAGGGTAAATTTATTAACCCCCAAATCGGGGGTAAGCTAGCAAAGAAAAAATGTTTAAGTTATATTTTGTGGAAGACCAAAATATCCTTCATTTTTATTCTTCATTCTTCCATTCTCACGATTCATTCCCTATTCTAGGGGTATAATTATCACATAGCTCTTTTCCTTATTTTCTCTCTTCTCTATTCAACTCTATCCAAACAAGATAATTAATATTACATTTCTTTTCCCTTCCATCCTTTCCAAACAAAAGAACCCTTCCTTTTTCTTTCCATCCCTTTTCTTCTTTTTACTTTCCCCTTCCTTCACCTCCAAAGATCCAAACAAAGCCTAAATCCCCAAAGCCGAACCCCTTCCCCACTATCGTCATCCAAAACTTTCATTTTTGCCTTACTTCTTTCCCTTCGAAACCCTAAATCACTGTCGATCTCCTATTCTTTGCCACCGAAGATCACTCCCGACCGTCGAAAATCACAGGGGGATCCGACTACTAAGGATTCCCTCTGATTTCTCTGGCGAATGGATCCTTCGGTGGTGGGAGAAGGGGGAGAGAAAGGAGGAAGAGAAGAAGAAGGAGGAGAGGGAAGAGAAGATCACTATGTATCCTGATTGGTTGTATGAGTATTCTCTCTCTCTCATCGCTTATTTTATGCTCTCGTTCTTGCTCGGCTTGGAACTTTTACGATCGGAAGTTGATTAAATGTTGATTAATGTCTCGGCAGATAAAGGGAACCAATAGGTTTATATTGTTATTTAAAATTAATCAACCATAAAAATATCAACTTATAATGAAGTTTATAGATCCTCCCTCCAACCATAAAAATATCAACAGTGTTCTAAATTATTTTGTTATTGGAGGGAGGATCAAAGGTTTTTGACATTATAAGTCGATAATTTTGATTTCTCTGGGCCTAAAGTATCTCATAATTTGGTTTCTTGGACTGCCCATATTAATCTAGGAGTTGTTTGACTTACTTGGTGTAAAGGTATGGGACCCCAATGGGGGAATCCTAGAAGGACTTTGCTGGTTGTATCAAAACGATTTTGAGATATTTGCATAAGCTAGATAAGGATCAAATCGCATATCTTAAAAAATTTTATTTGATGATCTATATCCATATTAATTTAATAATAAAAATAATAAGAAGATTAAGAAATTGGTCTTTCGTCGAATGTCTTGAACTCTGCCAACACCACCTGCAAATAACCAAATCCTTTTGATCACCATGAATCTTTCCAAACGTTCTTCAATTTTGATGAACACGAACGAATTTTGATGAACATGAATGAGTGGGCATTTCTGATTTGGGTTGAGATCACACAAGTGAATTTTTATTTACTTTATATTCTCAACTCATGAGAAAAAGTGAAGACAAGGAGAAAACTCTCTGAGTGATGACAATCATTCTACGTTATTTTTTTCTTATGAATCTTATATAATGTGAGAATAATAACTGCCATTCCTTTTTAATTAATTAATTAATTAATTAATTAAAATTTAAAGATAACTTTAATCTTGGAGATTACTTTAACATATATTTATCCAACAACCAATTTTTGGTTTCTTTGATATCTTTATCATGGGATGATACAGGAAAGAAAAAAGCTCTCCCATGATCCTATATATTTCTTCAACAACAAAATAACATCCACATGGACCCTCCTTGCGAAACATGCCTACGATGTGTTTTCTAGCATACCGTATAATTTTAATTTAAAATAATTTTAAATTTATTTTAAATAATCATATTATTTAAAATAGAAATTAATCCAATTAATTTTGTGTAAAAATTAATTTAGAATTCTTAATTTTACATTAATAATTTAACCCAACATATCATAAAGTTCATAACTATGACATTATAATTTTAAGCTCCAATAATTTTAATATTCAATTAACACCTAATTAAAATATCAAAATTATTAATTCCAAATTATTTCGCTAAAAATTTAGAACTTCACTCTCAAAATTATAAAATTAATTATATTCAAAGGATTCGAATTGTTCATTAATATAGTCACTACATATAAATCAATCCTTCAAAAACGGTTCATAATTAAAGCTAGATATTTTTTATTAACCTCTTTAATTATATCTTTATCTATAAGTACCATTGATTCTATAATTAATAATATATTATGATCTAATCATAAATTGAGCAATCTTATTATCAAGCCCCGAATCAATACGTATCTGACTGCTTTACGAAGGAATGGATTTCATCTTGTATATTAATATTCTCGGTTACTTATGTTATTATATTTTTAATATATCAAGAATTTGATACTATATTTATGTATCATTATTCGGTATATCAAAAAATATAATACGGAGTCTATTAATTACTAAGAATTAAGATCGATACCATCTTGATTAATTTTGAATGCTCTATTTTAACTACGGAATTTATTAAAGATTCATAATTAATCGCATTCCAGTCCTATATAATCAAATTATAAAGCGCTTTCATTCTGATAATCTCATTATCAAAAATCCGGATAAGAATGCAATGAACCGTGCTAGTAATTTTAAATTAAAGATCCCAACTTTAATTTATAATTACGAACATATTTAGATTATTTTACTTTAAATATTATCCTCTATATATAACACTTATACAATATTTAAAGTCACATTTAAATAATTCAAAAATTTTTAATATTTATAAAGCATCAAAATATGCATGTAAAAATAATATTAAAAAATTATCAAATTAATCTAAAATAATAAATATCATTTGTTTATGAACACATATCCCAACACTCCCTATATCACAATGCTCCCCCTGCTCCCAACCCCCCCACTCCTGTGCTCCTTTTTTTTTTTTGCCATTTTTATTTTTGTCTGTCATTTACTAATGAGCACGGTATCTCTTCTATCATCCAAAGTTTGAGGCTTTGAGCTTAATGGAAAGAAGAGGGAACAGCAAACACAAACTTTTGGTTCTTTTCCTTTTGATGATGGATCCTAAACAAATACCCACCGTAGTAGTGTTGTAGGTTCTAGATGTAAGAAGCTATCCATTGGTACACTGTTGTTGTCATGACATAAAGTCATTCGCCTAATCACTAAAATGCTTCCGTATACGCCTTATGTGCACTGCAAAGTTGTTCTAGTAGATGCAAAATTTGGTTTGTTGCTTTACATGTCCTTGTGCAGCTTGCTTCTCCTGCATACTTTTTAAATTGTAACAGATGAGAAATGTAATGGTATCTGCTTGTGCCAATGCAAGTAACGCCATCTTCTAGCATTAAGGATCACATGTAGGGTATTTGAGAATGGATCGTAAAGGAATTTAAACATGGGGCCAAAAGAAATGATGTTAGCATATTTTAAGATACCATGCAAAGAATGAAATGGAAAGATTAGATATAGGATTTGAGTGGATTTATGCGACTTTTAGATCTGAGGGAAGGGGAAAGGGCGTTTGCAACTTAATATGGGAATTTAAATGTTTATTTTACTTTATTTTAGGTCTTTTTTCTTTGATTGAAGGTCTGTAGCCAAGGTGGATGCAAAATGGGGGATGGCTCATCCCCTACAAAGCTGCTTCTAAAGCAGGCCAAACAGCACCCAACCATACCAAACCATCTTTGAATTAATTGAAGACGGTCCTTAACTGGAGCTGAATTACTTTCATTGGGCCAGAGCACCCTCTTGTATGGCCTTGTTCTTCCTTATGTAGCTTTTACATGAACAGTTTTTTTAATCTTTATTTTGCATCAGGTTTGATTGTTTATGATGATATTTATATTGTATCACACTGTGCCATACCTATTGTTGAAAGAAAAGAAAAAAGAGGAATGCCATTGTGCCTAGGTTATCTCATTAGCCTTCCCGTTCTATTTTTTTTCTATGGGGGTATGGACTTTTTTCTTCTTGTGCTTTTGGTAGACGTATACAGGAAGCATCTTGATTGCAGTCAATCCATTTACAATGCTACCTCATCTTTATGATGAACACATGATGGAGCAATATAAGGGCATCCGATTTGGGGAGTTGAGTCCGCATATTTTTGCTGTCGCTGATGCATCCTATAGCTAGTTTATATAATAATGCTGTTGGCCATTTGTCTGTTATTTATGAATTAGCACCTTTAAGTTTCTGCATGATAAATATATTTTATCATGTCCATTGTCCAGAACAATGATGAATGAGGGCCGCAGCCATTCTATTTTGGTTAGTGGAGAAAGTGGGGCAGGGAAGACAGACAACAAAGCTTATTATGTGTACCTGACATATATTAGTGGAAGGGCTGCTGGGGATGATAGAACAGTTGAGCAACAAGTTCTGGAAGTAAGTGTTTCATGACTAAAATTTTCTTTCTTTTTGCCATGGACATTTAATTAATTTAATCAAGCAATAATCACTAGTTTTGTTATCAGTAAGTCAGTAATTCTTGACCTTCTCTCTCTCTCTCTCTCTCTCACACACACACACACACATTTTTGATGCAGTCAAATCCACTTTTGGAGGCATTTGGTAATGCTAAGACAGTTAGAGATGATAACTCAAGGTAACATTTTGCTTGTTGAAGGTGATTCTAATTGACTACTTGTAATTTTATTGCCATCTATCTTTTGGGGGCTTTGATGAGGTTCTGATTTTACGCGATGTCTCGTACTTAGTTACTCCATGTTTGAACTATGGAAATGCATGAAAATGCCATTAATTTAACACATTCACAAGCGCTAACATGTGGAGGAGCACATGCAATCAAGTTGCCAGTGATTAAAATTAGTGAGTTTTGTTGAGGGATAAAATCGCTATGCATCAATAATCGTGTTCATGGCTAAGGGTAGCCTTGATTCCTACCCCTGTGCAACACCGCCAGAGATAAATCAACCTCGTAGGTCGGAACGCCCTAGCCCCCACCGAGCTAAGGGTTCCCAAGGCGCGAGCTATCGTCTTTCGGCCCCCCTCGAGCCGAGTTATCGTCCATCATCTCCCGGCCCTTCTAGCCAATCTCTTCTATCACTCGGCCTAGCCCGAGCGATACCTATACCTCTGCGGAATTCGGCGGGAAAGCTTAAAATAGTAAGATTCCAAACGGGAATCATATCTGAAAGTGGCCTAGAGCCCTGGAGCCTATGCCCCCACTAAATCTTGAGATGTCAACAAGCTCTCCCAGCCATCGATCCTCTAACTAACCAGATACGAATCCTACCGATCTCATAACAAACTGGATTCAGATCTCAACGGCCTTCGGACCCACAACGCTCCCAAGCAACCAGGTGATCGATCCTCTATAAATACCACAGCCTCAGATCCCCTCAGGAACGCCATCTCTGATGTGCACACTCGCTCACTGCCTTTGCTTCCACCATTACCGCTCTGCTCAGAGCCCTGGGAGAGACTCTTCAGCGAGAGCCTTCTCCTTATTTTTGTTGACTGTCGATCTCCACTGACTTGAGCATCGGAGGGTCTTCCGCAGAGGGCCACCCCCAACGCCCTTCGCGTGAGGACTGTTTTGCAGGTCCGCCTTGGAGGAAGCCCATCTCGAAGCCCGAACGCGCCCGAGTCGGAGGACAAGATTTCAGCAGCAACAAGTTTATTGACAAACAAAATCACCTACAGTAATGTGCTTAAATGCTGCCCAGAAAAGAAGGAAGATAACTACCAGCAGAAGCGAGGTTAATCAATTTACTGAATAACTCTAGATAGCATGAATGCAGCCAAAATTGGTCAACTAATGGAGTAGCTAGAAACAATTACTTCATACGTGCCGGCATCTTATGCATGTTGAGGCTACAAATGCTAATACACTGTGTAATATGTACTATATATGTGGCATAGTTTCCGTTATCTAGAATAAGTGTTAATCCTATGTGTTATTTCTGCTTGCAGTCGTTTTGGAAAATTTGTTGAGATCCAGTTTGATGGAAAGGGTAGGATATCAGGTGCAGCAATTAGAACTTATCTTTTGGAAAGGTCCCGTGTAGTGCAGATTACAGATCCTGAATGAAATTACCACTGCTTTTATCAATTATGTGCTTCTGGAAAGGTATTTTTATTGATTGTTATTAATATATGCCTTATATGATATGTTATATTCTTTAACCATTAGTTTCCAGTTCCCATCTGTGATCTGATGAATGTTCAAACTGTGGCAATCAATTCCTTTTGACATTTATTTATTATCCATGCTTCTTTACTTCTTCAGGTTATGATATGCAAGCTGTTGGCTTGGTCGGTTTCTTATATTATTGTATGTGTGGTCATCCCAGTTTAACCCAACATCCATTGGGTTGTCACTGATGCACAGCCTGCATTTACTACTAGGGCAACCATGGTCCACATTGCGGTTCCTAAAAGGCTTATCTACTGTGGTGCATCTAACCTGTCAAATCACATCAAGTAGAAAAGAAATTTAAAAAAGAGAGGTAGGAAATGACATGGAAAATTTAAGTGAAAGGGAAATAAGCATGATCCTAGATGAGGCAAAAAGATGGATCATAGGAGTATGGGAACAATCTATTGACATTTGGTTGATCTTGGAAGGGTTCATGGTTGAGTTTCCTTATGATTTCTTGACCACTTCCCACCAATCTGTACTTCTCACAAATTGGAGAAGTGGTGTCAAAAAGTTTCTGTCAAAAAGTTTGAAGCTTTTTGACACCCTCGATTGGTTCATCCAATACCAAGATCCAATTGTGAAAAATTTGATGGGAAGAAATTCCTTCTTTAAAAGGAACATAGTCTGTCTCTCTGTGTGTGCCTGAGATCATGTGCATGTGTTTTTGATATTGCATAGCTTAAATATAGTTTTTCAAAAGAACTTTTAAGCCGGAATCATTGGCAATCATCTTCTGATGTGGTGGGAGTTTTGATCAGATATGCATAAACAATTGGAGCAGATAGTGTTTTCTGATTGGAGGGAGGATCAAAGTTTTTTGACATTCTGTCATTATTTATCAACCAAAAAAATTAACATAAAAATATGTTAATTTTTATAAGTTTATGTTAATTTTTCTAAAGATATTAATATAGACTTGGTGGTTATAAGTTTATGTCAAAAACCATAAAAATATGTTATAGTTTATAGATCGGAACTGTAAACTCCTCCTCCCAAACTATAGTTTAATCTCGTTATTTAATTATAGTTTAATAAATTTGTTCTTATTTAAAGGAAGTTGATAAAATCAACTATAATTGAACTATATATGATTAGATGTTGTTTCCTCTGTTAATAACAAGCAGCTTGGCAACATTAATATTGTAAGGAACTTGTGTTAAAAATAAAGGGCACAAGCATCTAATTACAACATGAAGAACCTAGAGGAAATTGAGCCTAGAGGAAAGGGCACAGCATCTGATCTTTGTGGGCCTGGAGAGTGGATGCCTATGGCAAAACTTCACGCAGAGGTTGGTTAGAATCAATGCCTTATTAGATATCTCATGTCTGTATCTCCTTTAAAATAAGGGTATTAAGATAACATGATTGATCGCTGCTATTTTCTAACATGAGTTTAAAGCTAATTAGGTTTATCAAACTTATTCCTGTATCTTCCATTAAATAATGCATATTGTTCAATGCCAGATGCAAATACATGGAAACATAGAAAAGCAATGTTGTGTTATCCATGCATTTATGCATTTGATGTTCTGTAGCAGTGTGCTACCCAACATTCTCTTTCACATATTTAGTTGTTTAGTTTTTACCATGGTTGCCAAGGGTAGAATTTGTATGTTTCCCAGTAGTGCATTTAATCCCCATTTGTATGTTTCACATATCTGGGGTTTGGTGGGGTAGTTATGTTAAGCCTGATATACATTGACAACCCTTTTACTTTTAGCTTAATCTTCTAGATTACCTAAAATATTGCATCATGATGGATAATTTTGTGGGCATTAATGGGAAATATATAAAATAATGTCATCCAATACGTGGTCATTGTTGGATGATTTAATTGAGTAGTAAACAACTTTGAATCATTTAATGGGTCTATATCTAGGAATTCATGAAAATCTTTGCCCCACATGCCGTGATAACTTTTGTTCACCAGCTTTTGACAAGACTATCATGCAATTCTATTGGCTTGAAGGATGAAGCAAAGAATGACTTGTTTTTACATGAAGATGTTTTTACATGACTAGTCACATGTTTGCTTCACTACTAATCAATTTATTCCTATGCACCTTTGCTTATGACTTTATCAACTTTTGCCGACATTAGAAATTGTAGAAAAAGCCTTTTCCTACGATTTTTGTAACATCTTGAAAATTTTGTAATCTTTGTAATATTAATGGCATTTTCATTTGTAGTGAAAGTTGAATGGTTTCAATGATGTATTGGGTGTATTGGCCAGTTGATAAATGTAAAAAGAAAATTTTGAGGTGTAAATGAGTAATTTTTGTGTGCTAATGATTTTGATTTAAGAATTTGAGAGATTTGAGTTTTAATATGCCTAAATCATAAGAAAAATCAGTTAGTTTGAGTTTTTTCCTTAAGTGTTGTATTTTAGCAATTGGAGTCGACTCATAAGGTGAGGAGCCGACTCTGACATAGTTTAATGCTTCTAGCACGCTCTCGAGTTGACTCAAGATTCTGCTCGAGCCTACTCTAGGACTGCATACGATTCCTGGGTTAAATCTTAAAATTTCATTTTTATTTCGTTTTAAGTCTGATTTAAGTGTCGTTTAAATTGTTGGATTCCTAACATCGAGCTCTTTGAGTTGACCGGATCTTTTCCTAGAAATATTGCATAAAAATATTAATTTAAATGAATAATAATAATCTGATCAATAAATGAATTAAAAAAATATATGTTCAAGGATAAATGGAAAAAGACTCTGAGGCCATTTGCTATTTATGCTAAGGGCAAATTGAAAAAGAAAATCTATGGGCAAAATATCAGGTTATGAGTGAGCTATGTATTTTTCAAAAAGCGTACCTTAGGAGTTGTTGAGGGCAAAAAGAAAATTTGCTAAGCCTTTTTAAAACCCCCTTTTATGCCTTAGCCCCTAAGCAATCCTCCTTTACGTGCCTTAGTCCCCAAGTCATCAGAAAAAGGGAAAAAGGTGGGTTCTGGCCAAAGAAAAGAGAGAAAGAAAGAAAGAAAAGAGAGAAGAAAAAGATAAAGAGAAGAAGAAGGAAAAGAAAGAGGATTGGAAGGAAAGCTCGGGGTTTCATGCTAAGCTTCAGGTAAGCTATAATTTTCATAGACCTTGCAGGGCTTTAGATTTTCTTAGATTCTTGTATTAGGGGATGATAGTAGAAGTAATTTTGAGTAAGAAAGGATGGAAGAAATAAAGAGATATTAGAGGTTAGGGCATGTATGCATGCATGGTTTTAAAGAAAAACCTTGTGTGCATATAACACTAATAGCTATTGTGTCTGTATGTTAACATAGGGCCAGAGGGTTATTTTAGGGAGTGAAAACACCGGATTTGAGTACCAGTTGAAAGAATATTTTTGCTAAGGTGAGTATATTTCTCATCTAGCAACGAAAAAGTTATTTTGAATTTGTATAATGATGTTAAATAGCTAGCGATGATATGATAGTAGAGTATTTCATATGTTTTAAATCTGAAAATGAGAACCTAATATATGATATTCTGATGCATAGGTTCTGATATACGAATCTTTGAGCATGGGTTTTATTACAAGATTTAAAGCATGAGCTTTGAGCATGAGTCCCAAGCACAAA
The DNA here is from genome assembly GCA_900491605.1 of Calamus simplicifolius. Classification (NCBI taxonomy): domain Eukaryota; kingdom Viridiplantae; phylum Streptophyta; class Magnoliopsida; order Arecales; family Arecaceae; genus Calamus; species Calamus simplicifolius. Next base: position 897,500 of record UESW01004290.1, read on the forward strand.
AAAATAAGCATGAGTTTTGATGCGTGGATTTTGATGCATACATGGCATATTTGCATGATAAAGCTTCTCAAATAATATGTTTTGATGTATGTATCATATTGAGCATTCAGGCAGCTATATATGGGGTTGATCATCCTTTAGGCTGTGATGTAACATGAGCATTGCACACTACTATTGAGTCGGCACCTCCTTGCGATTCGATCGTACGATGAACCCCAGGAATATGGGTGAGTGCATGTTAGACCAAGCCCAATGGGACAGGTTATAAGCAGCCCATAGGGGCAAGAATCATAGCTCAGTGGAGTTAGTTATATATAGCCCGTGGAGGTAGAGTGAAAACCCAAGGTTCCAGGATTAAGGAACAAAGCACTTTGCCGGGTAAACCGCACGAATAAGGGATGCTATTTGTATAGGAATCCTGTTGCCAGTTATGTATCCGATGAAAGTACACCTGCAAAAGGATGACTATAGGATGGTACCTCGGAGGCATTACACACACAGCCCAACATCATGAGATTTAAAAGCTTGCATCTAGATTTGAAAAAGAAATGCCAATGGGCAACTCTGAAAAGCTTGTATTGTGATTTAAAAAGGGCTAGTGAGCCAAGTATTTATCCTAGGGAAAAAGATTTACATGAGATGCCAGTGAGCAGGCAGATCCCAGTGGAGATCATAAAATTAAATAAAGAAAGTCTGAGCTATAGGTAAAGAGTGCATATTTGTATGTTGTAATGCATCATGCACGAATCTTTATATTAATGAGTTATTTTTCAGTGAAAAGTTATTTATAAAGTATTTTAGTACTGATATATATTATTGGGAGCATAAGCTAAATTACAAGTTATATTTTATCATTTCAAAAAGATGTATATTATTCAAAGAATAAGCTAAGTCTTATATTTTCTAATATCATGTTCAAATGTGCATTTCATGTTTACTCATGCTATGTATTCTTATTGTAGTTGGTATGGTGTTAAGATTCTCAATTTTTCATGGTTAGATGGTTATTCAGTCACTGGGACTTAGGTCTCATCCCTCCATGATTGATATTTACTTTCAGATCAGTGAGCCCATCTGGCAAGTTCAAAGGATTAGTAGGACCGAATCTTTAGTTGATAAAGCTTGCTTAGATGCAAGAGTATACGAAATATAGTTTGTATATTGAGTTAATGTAGGGTGACCTTTATGTTTATGTATATGTGTATATATACAGTGAGGTGTGGTGATGTATCATACTTATTTTGGATATGAATGAAAGAATTGTGTATTGGAGAAAATTATGAGTATATTATGTGTATTTATGGTTTATTATCGATTATGAATGTGATCTTATAAACTGCTTGAGGATGTCATGAAAAATATTATCTAAGTAGGATGATGTTTAGTGTTGATTTGATTTTGTAGCGATACATGTGTATATGAGCAGATGATAAAAGTTTTTATTATGATCATTTTTGAGTATCTACCACTTATGATAATCCGTTGGAGTTTTCTAGGTCTTTATGAAGCGCTACATAAAGGCTAGTAGAACTCTATCTGATTACCATAGGTGCGCAAGTTTGCTATCGATTGTCCCAGAGATGAAAGGGAGCCGATAAGTTTTGGTATCGGAGCCCTAGGTTATTAGGTCCTAGAGAAATAAGTATGAGTATGAGTTTAGGATGATTGAATGATTATGATTATAGTTATTGAATGATGAAACTAATGTAATGAATTATGTCTTGTAGGACAGTTACTACAAGGGTAATTAGAAGGGCATAGCAATCCTCAGGCAGGGGTAGAAGTAGGGGTCAGAGTAGACCCAGAAGGTCAGTTAGAGAAAGTCAATCTGGTAGAATGGCTTCAGTGATTCCACTAAGCCAGTATCTAATGAGGCTAGGCTAGGGGCATCTTTAGAGCAAATGCTAGAGTCTTCTTCACAGCCTGCTAACCTTGTGCCAGTGGATCCATCTTCGGAACAGGCTCAGGGGCCTAGTATGCCAGAGCTGGTAGGCTTGATTACTCAGGCTGTGGTAGCAGCTGTGAGTGCTAGTTCCAGCCTTCAAACTAGAAACTTGGAGGCTGAGAAGAATGTGGAAAGAGCAAGAAAGTTGGGAGCTCTGGAGTTTCAGGGAACTACTGATCCTCTTTAGGTCAAAGCATAGCTGCAGAGGGTAGAGAGGGTCTTTGATGTGATGAGATGCTCCACGGAGCAGAGGTTAAATATTTTACCTTCTTGCTAGAAGGTAGAACCCAGAGTTGGTAGAGATATGTTTGTAGCATGTAGCCCCAGGGAGTAGAGTTGTCATGAGAGGATTTTAGAAGAGAATCCAATCAGCAATACTATTCAGAGATTTATAGGGATTAGAAGAGGAAGGAATTCCTTAGTCTGGCCCAGGGGAGGATGTCTGTGGTAGATTATCAAGCCACTTTTATTGAGTTATCTCAGTTTGCTGGGGCACTGGTGGCTGATGAGAGGAAGAAGTGCATACTATTTCAAGATGGATTGAATCTCCCTATTAAAGCCAAGACCCATATGCAGACTTACCATAGCTATTCTGAGTTGGTGTAGGGAGCACTTAGAGCTGAGAAGATTGAAAAAGAATTTATGAATATGAGGCAAGATAGACTGAAAAAAAAAAAGTATTCCTAGTTATCCTTCTGCTATGGGAGGTACTCAACCATTTAAGAAACCACAGGGGACAGGGCAGTTTCAGTCTGGGTTAAGGGCCCCTAGTGGTGTGGGAAGGGGGTTAGTATCTATGTTAGCATTAAGTCCAGCTTAGAGAAAGTTTTTTGGAGTGTCTTAGGTTGCCACCAGCAGGGTGTCTGGTGAAATGGGGGAGCAGGGTTGTCCTTCTGGTGGAGGAAGAAATATACCTTCATGTAATGTATATGGGAGACTTCATAGGGGGAGTGTAAGAGGGGCAGTAAGGGATGCTATATTTATGATGATACAGGTCACATGAAGAGGGATTGCCCTAGGAGAGGGCAGCAGGCCGGTGATCGTCCCTAGGGGCCAGTAGTGTCAAGGGGATAACTTGGCAGAAGGGTGACGAAGGTACCCCAGCTCCGGTCAGTCAATTGAGGATTAATACTAATCAGCTAGGAGGGTCATCGAGCATTTCAAGGGCCGAGGCTAGAGTGTTTGCTATGATCAGGCAGGAGGCCCAGATTGATCCTAATGTGGTGACAGGTATGCTATCCATCGATAATCATGATGCTTATATTTTGATTGATTCTGGATCTACGCATTCATTCATCTCATGTGAGTTTGCTAAGCATTTAGATAGAGATATGGGTCAGTTGGATAGCTAGCTGGTGTATCTATGCCCGTAAGGCCTTTTATAGCACACCAGGTGTATAAAGGCTGTAATATTTCTATGAAGGGTCAAAAATTAGCAACAGATTTGATTCCTTTAAATTTGAAAGAGTTTGATGCCATCCTGAGGATAGATTGGTTATCTGTGCATGGGGCTAGAGTAGATTTCTTGAGGAAAAAGGTGGTGTTACAAACTTCTGATGGTAGAGATGTCTATTTCATTGGTGATAAGAGGGGGTTACCCTCAGAAGTGATTTTAGCTCTATCAGCTAATTGGATGCTAGCAAAGGGATATGAAGCCTTTCTAGCTTGTGTGGTAAACCTAATGGACAATGGTTTAGAGCTGACGGATATCCCTATGGTAAAGGATTTTCAGACACACCCATAAAAAATAGCATGGCAATCAATGGGTAAATAAGAAGGCAGAGACACACATATAATTATTTAAAAAACTCTACTTTAATTCATATATTTACTATTTGTATGTTTAACTCATTGTATCTAATACCTTTGACAAACTAATTTTATTCAAAAGTGGCCAGAGGTGCAATAAAGTCATAGCTCAAGTGGAGAGGATGGTGTAGAATCATTATAGCAGCAACCTCAGCCCTCCATAATGCATGTATGGAAAGAGACAGTTGAAGTAAATAAGGAATGGATTTATGGACTAGGATCATAGGCTAGCTTATTGACAGTCTCCTCATCTTCTGGCCGCACATCCTCACGAGTTCCTGAGGAGTGGATTCAGGAGTGGGAGAAAAATTTATAGACTAGTTTGTATTCCTTTCTTTTTCTATGATTGTGATGATACTTGTTTGTGATACTTTTTTCTTTTGTTATGAACTTGGATATGATGACACTTATGGTGATCATGTTTATGATGATTATGATTTTCAATTATATATCAAGTGTATTAATATGTTATATTTATTATAATAATTATTGTTGGGGAGATTGTTGAGAAATTGTTGCCCCAATCTTATTGATTTTGATGATTACCAAAAGCCATGAGTATATTAAAAGATGCAATGAGTTTATTTACATGAGCAATGAATTTATTTAGAACAATCAATGAGTATGTTAAGTATGACCTTTAATCAATTTGAAAGTGACTTCAAGCTCCATGTTTAAGCTTTCAAAAAGAAATTTTTATACTTCATATTTCAATCAATGAGTTTTTGGAACATTTCTTGAATTGATTCCTAATGACAATTTTATTGTATTCAAGTCAAAAAATTGATTTAAAATTAATTTGGAACGAATTTCAAGTCAATCAGAAATTACTCTGATTTTTTATACGTTCCGGAGCCGACTCTAGAGTTTCAGAGTCGACTCCACTCAGTATACAGAGATTCCTGATTTTTACGAGTCGACCCCTGTGATTTCAAGAGTCGACCCCCGATTTTGTCGAGCCGACTCCATGACTGTGTGAGTCGACTCCGCTCAGACACCAGAGGAGTGTTTTTCTGAGCACTTCGCGAGTCGACCCCTTGCCTTTCATGAGTTGACCCCCGACTGTCAGGAGTCGACACTTTATTTTGTTGAGTCGACCCTTGAACTTTTGAATATTTCTATTTTGGTATCGCGTCTTCAAGCTGACTCGCCCAAAGCTGGAGTCGACTCCAACAAATCTGGGCGTGATTTTCTGAATGCCAACTCAGCGCCAATGGTAAGATTTTTCATTAACGGCTATATTTCTTTGTTTCTAATGGCTATATTTTTGCAGAATCTATAAATAGAGAAGCTATTTTCAAATCAAAGATATAAAATAGAGAGATATACACATCAAGAGAGAAAAAGAAAAAAAATCAGAAAAACAGAGCATCATTTGAAAAAATCTGAGATTCAAAAATAGAGTGAAAGAAAAAGTGTGAAATCAAAGGAAGCTTCATTCGTGCTCAAGTTCAACAATCCAAGAAAGCTTCAGAAGAAAATCCAAGAGCTATTCAAGAGCAACTCAAGAGATTTTCAATATTCAAAGAAAGGAAGAAAAAGCTCAAATTAACTCCAACGTTCAGTCCGGGAAGAATCCGAGCTGAGGACCGATTCTACACTTCAAAGGAGTTGAGAAAAAGAAGAAAAGAAAAGCTCAAAAGCCAACCAACTATAAATCAGGCTTTTCTAAACTTTGTTCTTTTATTTGATTATCTGCTCNATTGCATTATCAACTACTGAAGCTGAATATGTAGCAGCTGGAAGTTGCTGTGCGCAAATCCTATGGATTAAGCGACAACTTGAAGACTATGGTATCACACTTGATAAAAACACCCATAAGATGTGATAACACTAGTGCAATTAATCTAACAAAGAATCCAATTCAACATTCAAGAACTAAACACATAGAAATCAGATATCATTTTATAAGAGAACATGTAGCAAATAATGAAATATGTCTTGATTATGTTAACACTGAAGAACAATTAGCTGACATATTCACTAAACCTTTAAATGAAGAGAGATTCTGTTATCTTAGAGGAGAGTTAGGTATTTGTGATCCTTTAGAATGAATTTGAAACCCCTAAGGAAATTTTATCTAAGATTCTTTCAAATCCTCAATCCTTAAGGAAATCTTATCTAGAATTCATATCTAATTGATTCACTCATATCCAATGATTATTTATCAATTTTTATGATCATATTCCGGACACATTTCAGAAATTTCATGTTTTGGTCTGAAATGGTCTCGGAGCCGACTCGATGCGTATCGGAGTCGACTCCCGGTTTCAACTGAAACTCTCGGGTCGACCCCTCTTAGGCGCGAGTCGACTCCATGTCGGGATGGCCTTTCTGTGTCTGTGCCGGAGTCGACACCTGGGTTTGCGCGAGCCGACTCGAGGTGGTCCCAAGTTGATTTATCTAGGGCAGAGTCGACTCGCCGCTCATTTCATTCGACCCAATCTTCAAAATACTCTCTCCATTTTTCCAAACCTTCCAAACTTCCAAAAATCCCTGATTATCATCTCCAATCATCCAATGGCACCCAAAACTAGAGGATCTAGTCTTGCGGGCGGCATCAAGCGGAAGCGTGCCGTGAGGAAAACGGTGAAGCGTCCGGTGCGTGAGCCTTCTCCAAGCGCGGACTCCACTTCATCTGCTTCTACTCCGACTGCTTCTCCTGCTGCTACTTCTCCCAGGTAGATCGTCTAGCGGATAGGATCATTACTACGGTAGGAAGGTGGATTTCGAATTATTTGAGGCTGAGGGTTTTCTTGTTGGGAGACAGCTGATTGAGATGGGATGGGAGAAAATTTGTTCTCTAGAGTGCCCGACCTATCCCTCATTGGTAAAAGAATTCTACAAGAATCTGTCTAGAGGAGATCATGGACTTATTAGCAATGTGAGAGGAGTCAGGCTATCTGTTACTGCTGAGATTCTATCTAGATTGTTGGAATTACCCTTATCTGGCACTTCCACCTTTTCTTCTGATGACCGCGCCCCAGCTTTATCGAGATTATTAAACCGGGATGTGGTTGGATTTGAAGAGGTCTTTGCTAATCAGCTTTCTTTAGAATTGAGATTACTACACAATATTTGCAGTAGGATACTCTTTCCTAAAACTGGTAGATTTGACTATGTTTGGAGAGATATGTCTTTGTAATGGATGCCATAGTGACAGGCAAGCCTATCAATCTTCCCAGCATGATTCTATGGTACATAGCAGACTGTGGAGGGAAAAGAAAATCTAGTCTGCCTTATGGGATGATCCTTACAAAGATTTTTCGAAGCCAAGGTGTAGTGATTTCTGATAATGAACCTATGAAGAATCTAAGACACACTGATTTTTATAGCCTGGCAACAATTCATCGGATGGGATTTATCAAAAAGAATGGAAAATGGGAAAGGAAAGGAGTGACAGAAGATAGAGCTACAGATGCTGAGGCTGCAGGACCCTCTGTTAGACATCCTTCACCTGCACCTCCGAGTCCTTTGATTTCTGCCTCTGCTCCAGCCCCAGTTCCATCATTTGATCAAGCCTCATCATCTTCTGCCAGTTTCTCAGATCAACAACTTATGCAACTCAAAGCTTTATTTGATGATCATCTGATAAACTTAAAACTGATTTTGAGAATAAATTTATGAATTTGAGAGAGACTCTTTATTCACTTGATGATCGTATCTCTAAGATAGAGTCCACTCTCAGCTCTTCTTCGGCATCCTTAAGTGGTGATCTCAAAATATTTTTGAAGAACTTAAGGATATATGCGGAGATGGAGAGACATATGCCAAGTGCAACGCGGAGCTTCAAGACAAGATTCAGAGTGCGTGCACCTTTGTTGATGAAGGCTCAAGGATTATGTAAAAATTCAATCTGAAGGAATGAAAAATATAGTAGATCATTTAACTAGAATTGTAAGAACTCATTTTTGAGTTGTTAGAGTTTCAATCCTTGTTTTGTACTGAAGTTTTTATTATGCTTCATTTTGAAATCAATGTACTGAACATTTTGATGTATTAGACCTTTAATGAAATGAATTCTCTATTTCCTTATTTCAATGAATGAATGAAATTTGAATGAATGTTTATGATTCTCTATCTTTTTGTTGATAACAAAAAAGGGGGAGAATTTTATAGTTCTATGATTGTGATACAATGAGATAAACAATGAGATATTTAATTAAGTTTCATAGGGGGAGCTACCTCATTAAGGGGAGCCTAAGCCTAACTATGAAAACAAAATAAATTCACTAATCAATCATGAACAAACTCAATGTTTTTGTCATCATCAAAAAGGGGGAGATTGTTGGAAGATTATAGAAAAATTATATGATCCAATCCTTTTGATTTTGATGATTACTAAAAGCCATTGAGTTTATTAAAGGATGTAATGAGTTTATGTAAATGAGCAACAAATTTATTTTGAACTATCAATGAATATGCTCAAGTTTAACTTTAATCAATTTTGAAAGTGACTTTAAGCTCAATATTCAAACTTTCGAAAAGAAATGTTATAATTCATGTTTTAATCAATGAGTTTTTGGAATAGTTCTTGAATCAACTCTAAATGTCAATTTTATTGTATTCAAGTCAAAACAATGAATTAAAATGAATCTGGAACGATTTTAATGTCAATCAGAAAAGTTTCTGATTTTTGATACGTTCCGGAGCCGACTCCTGAGTTTCAGAGTCGACTCCGCTCAGTGTACAGAAATGTGCATCTGTGTCGAGTCGACCCACGAAATTATCGAGTCGACCCCTGATTCTGTCGAGCCGACTCCCTGACTGTGCGAGTCGACTCCGCTCAGACACCAGAAGTGTATTTTTCTGAGCACTTCGCGAGTCGACCCCAAGCCTTTCTCGAGTCGACTCCCGACTATCAGGAGTCGACACTTTATTTCTGGCGAGTCGACCCCTAACCTTTTAAACATTTCTATATTTGGAATGACGAGCTTGAGCCGACTCGGGAAAAGCATGAGTCGACTCCAGCAAATCTGGACGATATTTTTTCACGATGACACTCACTCCAATGGTAAGATTTTTGAATAACGGCTATTTTTCCTTGTCTCTAACGGATATATTTTTGCAGAATCTATAAATAGAGGAGCTCTTTTCATATCACACAAGTTTTTGAATATCAAAAAGAGAGAAAAGATTATCTTTCAAAAAGAGGGAAAAACAGAGCATATTGGAAAAATCTTCTAGCTCAAAGTAGAGTGATTCAAAAGGAGCGAAATCAAAGAAAAGATTCGTCTACTCCATCTCATCAATCCACAAGAGTCAAAAGAAAATCCAAGCGTTTCAAAGATCAAATCGAAGGATTTTCAAAAGGAGAAAAAGCTTCATCTCAACTCCAAAGTCTTCAACGGTCAAGGATCTTGCTGAGGCTTGATTCGACACTTCAAGAGGAGTTAGAGAGGAGAAGGAAGAATATTTTGATTGGTTGCTGATTCAATCAGTGGATTGAATCAGTGGAGGTTGATACACCTCGTTACAAGCCGGAGTGCTTGTGTTGGGTTAGTTGTGAGCCTGTGAAAAACAACGTGTAGGGTTTTGTGCTGGTAAGCCCGAGTAAAACCAGCTGGGTTCGTTGTGCGCCCGTGAAAAACAACAAGTTTGAGTTGTGAGCTTGGAAAACAACTCAACTGTAATCTGAGAGATTATAGTGTGGACCCAAGTGAATCTTGGGAGTGGACGTAGGTGTTGGTTGCACCGAACCACTATAAAATTATCTTGTGTTTGACGTGCTATTTTCTCTCTCTCTATCTCTCTTTATTATTTGCTTGTGCATTGCTTCTTAGTTAATTTCACTCACTTGCACATCTTGAGCAAATCTGTTTAAAACATTTCAAAAAGTCTTAAATTTTTAAGAACCCAATTCACCCCCCCCCCCTCTTGGGTTGCCATCTGGGCCAACAAATTCTCTATGTTGATTACTCAATGTATTTCCTTCTTTCATTGAATGAATGAAATTGTCAATCTTATCTTGATTGAATGAATGTTTATGCTTCTCTACCTTTTTGTTGATAACAAAAAAGGGGGAGAGTTTTATAGTTTTATGATAGTAAATACATTTGAGAAAATCAAAGTAATCAATGAGATAAACAATGGGATATTATTTAAGTTTCATAGGAGGGGCTACCTCATTCAAGGGAAGCCTAAGCCTAACTATGAAAGCAAAATAAATTCACTAATCAATCATGCATAAACTCAATGTTTTTGTCATCATCAAAAAGGGGGAGGTTGTTGGAAGATTATTGAAAAATTATATGAACCAATCCTTTTGATTTTGATGATTACTAAAAGCCATTGAGTTCATTAAAAGATATAATGAGTTTATTTAAATGAGCAATAAATTTATTTGAACAATGAATGAGAATGTTAAAGTTTGACTTTAATCAATTTTGAAAGTAACTTTAAGCTCAATGTTTAAACTTTCAAAAAGAAATTTTATAATTCATGTTTTATTCAATAAGTTTTTGGAATAGTTCTTGAATCAATTCTTAATGTCAATTTTATTGAATTCAAGTCAAAACAATGAATCAAAATGAATCTGGAACGATTTTAATGTCAATCAGAAAAGTTTCTGATTTTTGATACGTTCCGGAGCTGACTCTTGAGTTTCAGAGTCGACTCCGCTCAGTGTACAGAATTGTGCATCTGTCTCGAGTCGACCCACGAAATTTATCGAGTCGACCCCTGATTCTGTCGAGCCGACTCCATGACTGTGCGAGTCGACTCCGCTCAGACACCAAAGGTGTATCTTTCTGAGCACTTCGCGAGTCGACCCCCAGCTTTTCATGAGTCGACTCCCGACTTTCAGGAGTCGACACTTTACTTTTGGTGAGTCGACCCCTAACCTTTATAAACATTTCTATTTTTGGTAAGACGAGCTCGAGCCGACTCGGGAAAAGCATGAGTCGACTCCAGCAAATCTGGGCGAAATTTTTACGGATGCCAACTCAGCTCCAACGGTTAGTTTTTCGATTAACGGCTATTTTTCTTTGTCTCTAACGACTATATTCTTGCAGAATCTATAAATAGAGAAGCTGTTTTCAAATCAAAGAGAGCAATAGAGAGAGATATTTATTTCAAAGAAAAGAAAGGAAAAATCGGAAAAACAGAGCGTTAGCTGAAAAAATCCGTAATTCAAAATAGAGTGAAAAAAAGAGGGTGAAATCAAAGGAAGCTCCATCTGTGCTCAAGCTCTACTATCCAAGGAAGCTTCAGAAGAAATCCAAGTGCATATCAAGTGATTTTCACCATTCAAAGAAAAGGGGAAAAGCCCAAATCAACTCCACACTCATTCTGTGGAGAATCTGTGCTGAGGCCGATTCTACATCTCAAAGGAGTTAAAGAAAAGAAGAAAAGCTCAAAGCCAACCAACTGCAAATCAGGCTTATCTAAACTCTATTCTTACTTTTGTTAATTTGCTTATTAAGGAGCATTGTAACTAAACAATCTTATTTCTATTCTTTGTGACTAGTTCAATCTGGGGGAATGAACTAGTGGAGGTAGTCTTACCTCGGTACAAGCTTGGTATAGCTTGTGTTTGGGTTTTGTGCTGGTGAGCCCGTGTAAAACCGGCTGGGTTCGTTGTGATCCCGGGAAAACAACAAGTTTGAGTTGTGAGCTTGTAAAACAACTCGGCTGTAATCTAGGGAGATTATAGTGTGGACCCAAGTGAATCTTGGGAGTGGACGTAGGTGTGGATTGCACCGAACCACTATAAAACCTTGTGTTTGCCGTGCTCATTTGTCTCTCACTCTATCTCTCTTATATTTCTGTTCGTGCATTGCTTTTAAGTTAATTTCTCTCACTTGCACATCTTGAGTTAATTTGTTTAAAACATTTCAAAAAGATTTATTGTTATATGGATTATTGGGTTGCCATCTGAGCCAACAATATGCCATATTTATGAATAAAGATTTATTGTTATATGGATTATTTGTATATATATAATCAGGTGTATTAAAAAAATATTTTTAGTTTTTCAAAGGTTATATTTAAATATTGTAAGAGATTTTACAAGGGATTTTATTTCTCGAAAAGCTATTTTGCAAGGGATTGTTCCCTCGAATATTTATTTAGCAAAGGATAATTTTCTTGAAAATTAAGAAAAGCTATTTAAAAAATTTAAAAGATCCCTCAAAATTTTTTTCCTCAAAAAATCCCTTGAAAAATTTTCCTTTGAAAAATCCATCAAAATTTTTGCCTTAGAAAATCCCTCAAAAATTTTTCCTAAGAAAATCCCTTAAAAGTGTTTTCCTCGAAAAATTCCTAAAAAAATTTTCCCTTGAAAAAATTTCCTTCGAAAATCCCTTGGAAATTTTTCCTTAGAAAATCCCTTGAAATTTTTCCCTCAAAAAATATCTCTCGAAAAATCTGTCAAAATTTCCAAGAGATAAATTTTATAAAAAAATTTCTCGGAACATAAATTCCCTTGAAAAAATTCCTTAAAAAAATTTTCCGAGGATGGATTTTCCAACGACCATTTTCTGTCAAAAATCCATCATAAATATAAATTTTTGATTGATTTTTTTCTTTTTCCCTCAATAAATCCCTCATAAATTATCCTTTTTTTTATAGTGCAGAAGGTCAGTATGAGTAAAATTTACTTTCTTATTTTATATATGGATGACATTTTGCTTACAACGAATGATAAGGATTTGCTGATAAGGGTTCGTTGTATAAGATGAAACAATTTATCTCTAAAACTATAACATGAAAGATATAGGTGAGGTATCTTATGTCATTGGCATTAAGATCTATAGGGATATACCTTGCGGTATATTAAGATTGTCACAAGAAAGCTATATTAACAAAGTTTTGGAGAGATTCGGCTGAAAGATTGCTCACCAAATGTTGCTCCTATTATAAAGGGTGATCGGTTCAGTTTAAACCAATGCCCGAAAATTGATCTTGAGAGAGAATCTATGAAGAATATTTTATATGCTTTCGTAGTTGGAAGCCTTATGTATGCCCAGGTCTGTACAAGACCTGACATTGCATATGTTGTTAGGATATTAAGGCAATATCAGAGTAACTCAGGTACAAACCACTGGAGAGCTGCAAAGAAAGTCATGTGGTATCTTCAAGGAACTAAAGGCTATATGCTTATGTATATACAAACGAACAATCTAGATGTGATCAGCTATTTAGATGCAAACTTTTCTTGTTGTATTAATTCTTGCAAATCAATATCTGGGTACATTTTTATTATGGTCGGTGGAGCTATTTCATGAAAAAAATGTCAAATAGACTTTGATTGCCACTTCTACCATGGAAACTGAGTTCGTATCTTATTTTGAGGCTACTTCATATGGTGTATGGCTTAAGAGTTTCATTTTTGGGCTTAGAGTTATGGATTCTATTTCTAGACCATTAAAGATTTTATGCGATAACTTAGCTACTATTTTTATGACTAAGAATAATAAAAGTGAGAGTCAAAGCAAGCATATCGATAATAAGTACTTAGCTATTAGAGAACGTGTCAAAAAAAAGAAAGTGGTCATTAAGCACATTAGCACTGACTTGATGATTGCTGATCCTTTGATTAAGGGCATGCCACCAATAAAATTCAAGGATCATGTAGAAAGAATGGGACTTGGTTCTACCTTATAATATCATATATACATTTAATTTATTAATGAAACTCTTATATATTCAGATATTTTTTCATATTTATGAGTGTAACTTTATTTTGTTTGAGAAAATATATTTCATATTTGGACTAAGAATAAACATAGGATTTGTTCATTAAGTTGTTATTACTTAAGAAATTTGGGAAGTGAAATACATCGTAATACATAGTTGATATTACTCACATTTAGAGGACTTATCTCTATGATTCATGTATTTTGTTTCTCAAAAAAATTATAGATCAATGTTTGCACCAAGTGGGAGAATGTAACAGTTTGTTACGTTAAGTGGTGCAAACTCTTAGTCTTCTATGACCATTCATTTTGCAACTGAAATGGTTATTAACATGTGTAATGACAATTTAGTTACTAGTGGCCATTCAATAGTGCTTAAGGTATGATAAAAATAGGTAATTGAAAAGCCATTGTTGATGAAGCAATAGCTATATAAGGCTTTCATTTTTGCTTGGCCCACACACTGCTCTCCACAGAAAATATACGCCATCAAATTGGGAGAAACAAGTGTGAGAAACTAAGTAAAGGTAAACAAAGAAATTGAGTAAAGGTAAACAATGGCTGAAAGTATGTGATTCCGATCTATTTCCTAGATTTAAGTTTCTATCAGAAACATAATTAGAATCTTACATTGGTTACATAGGAGTATAGCTAAGTCTAGCTCTATATATATATATATATATATATATATATATATATATATGCTTAGTTACATTCAAATGTAGCCAAATATAAATTTGGTCATCTTTTTCATCTTTGAATGTACATAGTTTATGGATCACAAAGATGAAAAGAAGGGCGGCTTCAGGATTCATATAGATTTAAGGAAAAAGATGATCGAATCTTACACTTGGCTACATTCGAATATAGAAAAGTATGTGTATTTATACATAAATAGAGAAAGAAAGATAGACTTAACTATATTCAAATACGATGAAGCCTAAATTCAATAATCTCTTTCACCCTTAAATCCATATAGTTTATGAATATTGAAGATAAAAAAATAAAAAAGGTTGACTTTAGAATCTACGTGGATCAAAGCATAAAAAAAGTAACCGAATTATAAACTTAATTATATTCAAATACAGACAAATTTACCTTTCTTCCTCCTTTCTCTCTCTCCATCCTTTTATCGATCTATCAATCTACCTATAATATTTTTAGGTAGCAGCTGCAACAAGTAAAGCTAATCCAACATGTTACAATGTGTGATTGATAAATACTTCCTCATTATACATCTCTCTGCATTAGAGCGATTATTATAACAGACTGTTGCATCTATATTCTAGACTCCCTTGGTTCTATGTATAATTCACCTGCCTAACTACACCTATTACCATCCCTATAAACATTTTCATTTTTTTACGTACCTTCTTTGTTTAGGTTTTACTACGTTGTTGTCCTTTAAGAACCATATGGCTGCACCCGCTGCCATATATTTATCAATTCCAATAATGGTAGAAAAAAGAAAAAAATTAATTCATTTAGTTTAAGGATCAATCGTGTTTCTCTCATGTGCACGATAAGCCCTGCACCAATAAGTGTACATGTTTATGTCTAGCCTGCCCATAGGTGGCTGATGGTACCCACTTGCAAATGCTACAGGTTCGATAGAATTTATTTACAAACACTTAATTTGCAATAAAAGAAAATAATTCCATGATATAATAATCGAGATTCTAAATCAATGATCTTTGGTAGTGGAGAAATCGATTCCCATGCTCTTCCACTTCAATGCACCATCTTGAGTGCTGCTCATAAGATTTATTTATAAAACATCAAATGCAAGTACTATTTGTAATACTATTGGTAACATTGATGACATAATTTTATTTTTAAGGTTAAAAATTTTGAGTTTTTTTTTAAAAAAAACACAAACTTAAAAGAAATAGAAGAAAAAAAGGCATTCCCTCTCTAACTAATTATTAAATAGGCATATTTTAGAAAAATGAAACATTGGATTTAATTTTAAGCACCAAACATGATAATTCATTTTAATTCTATAATTTCATTTATAAGGCCAATAAATTCATTTTATTTGTGTTGATATTGGAATCCGACCTTTAGGCTGTGTTGAAATAGAGGATAAGGGGGAATATCCATAGGATATCCCCCTTAGCCCTAAAGCTATAACTATAGGGGATAATTTTAAAAAGTTTAACCAAAGGGGTTTATCCCCTGAACTTATACCCTAGGAATCCCAGAAATAACTAGAGATATTCCTTGATGGTAAAGTTGTTATTTAAAAAGATGATTATCCCTTCAGCTATCTCTGAATAAATGTTATCTTGTACACTTATTTAGGGGTAACTTTTTAGAAGCCAAATACTACCTTAGATAACAACCGAGGAATTATGTTTAGCATGTTTGAAATAAAACATTACTCCCTATTTGGCTTAACTCTCTATACCAAAAGAAAGAGTATATTAATCGAGAAATTATATTTAGTACATTTCGAACGGTGCATGTCCCATTGGTTGGCTCAGCTCTCTGCACCTAAAGAAAGAGTATATCAATATTCGAGGAGTTATGTTTAGAAGTTTCAAATAAAACACATCCTGCTACTTGACTTGCAGCTTTGTACCTAAAGAGGGAGTTTTAGGGCGCGTTTCAAACAGAGCACATCTTCAATTCTTTTCGCCTAAAGAGAGAGTGTTGTGGGGTCCTAGAGTTTTCTTCAAGAAAAAGCTTCCGATGCTCAAGTGAACCAATTAATAGAAGACGATTAAAGCTATTTGGGAAAGTAGTTCAAGCTCTAAAAGATTGAGAAATGTTTTTTATTTGTGAAACACAAGGCTACTTTCATAAGCGAGGAATTATATTGGAGCCGAACTCTTCTTAGCCAACTTTGATAAGCACAACAGGTAAAAGTAGAGGAGAGATCTTTTCACTTGAGTCAGTACTTTAAAAGAAATACATTCTTCATATAAGTTGGTATTTTTATCGAAACAGAAAGATCGATCATTCAGAATGAAAGGCTGCTGGTTGTTGGGTAATGGGCCAAAATACGCCTAAATACCCTAATGGGCCTTGAAAGCTCATCACCGCCCTTTAGTATGTGAATGAGAAATTACGGGGACATTTAATTTCATATCAGAAAGAACAAGAAAGGAACGCGCATCGTCACGAGGAGCTTGAGGGGCTTTAAATTTTTTCTAGATCATGATGATCCGACGGTAGAGACTGATCGGATCAAGATAAGGGCCTGAGATCAATTGATCGTTGATCGATCGGATGAAGGATCGAGATGCAGTGATCAAATCATGATTGCGATCGCGATCCAACGGCTAACACCTGTTGGTTGACCAGTCAAAAGGACTATTGGTTGACCAGTCAACAGGATGGTTGGTTGACCAGTCAACAGGACGATTGGTGATAAGGCATCCGTCCGATCGTCGGTTAGTGATAAGGCACCCATTCGATCGTCGGTTGGAGATAAGTCAACGGTCCGATCATGAAAGGCATATCAAAGACATGCAACAGCCTATCTGATGACATGATCATCAGATCGCGATGATGAAAAGACTTATCAGGATATGGATAGGCTTATCTGATCGGCTGATCTTCAGATCACAGCCATGAAAAGGCTTATCGATCGCCTGATCTAAAGATCATGATGTCTAAAGGGCATATCAAGGGTGATAGCCCTTAACCCTCACATCCTTTGATTTTAGAATTTAAATTAAATTTAATTCGTAGGTTGCTTCCAAAGGGTACCTAAAAACTATAAATAGGACCCTAGACCTAAGCATTTCATTCAACCCAAGCCATTCCGAATTGAGTTCAATTTGAATCAATTCTAGTCTTCTTCTCTCTTAGGCATTTGCATACTTTTCTAAGGATAGTATAGCAATAGTGCATTGAAAGAGAGTAGCATTCTTGGTTCGAAAGTTTTGGTGAATTATAGTGATGCTTTCATCAAAAGGAGACTATTGTATCCTGGAAGATAATCGTCATACTAACCGTATGCACCATTGCGGGACGAAATTGTCTTAAGGACATAGAGTGAAACTCTAGCCTCAGTCTAATTCATTAGGTAGCCACCATCTGCCAACACCCACCAACAATCTTAAGACAATTCCTTGCTACCACGGAAGTGCTGCTGCAGATGGCTACTATGACGACATCCATTCAAGCCGAGAGACCGGAGAAATTCTCTGGCACAGACTTCAAGAGGTGGCAACAGAAGATGTTGTTCTACCTCACAACTCTGAACCTGGTCAGAGTGCTGAATGAAGATCCGCCTGTCCTGAAGGAAGGGGAGACTGACAAGAAAGTCATTGTTGCGGTGGAAGCATGGAAGCACTCAGACTTCCTTGCAAGAACTACATCCTAAATGGTCTGGACAATACCATGTACAATGTGTGCAGTAGTATTGCTACTGCCAAGGAGTTATGGGCATCCCTAGATAAAAAGTACAAGACAGAGGATGCTGGACACAAAAAGTTTGTGGTTGGAAGGTTCTTAGACTACAAGATGGTCGACCACAAAACAGTTATGGAGCAAGTCCAAGAGCTCAGATCATCCTGCATGAGATACATGCAGAGAGAATGTCTCTCAGCGAGTCATTCCAGGTAGCTGCCATCATAGAGAAGCTACCACCACTATAGAAGGACTTCAAGAACTACCTGAAGCACAAGCGGAAGGAGATGGGACTTGAAGACCTAATTGTCTGCCTGAGGATCGAGGAGGACAATAAGAGCCAAGACAAGAAAATAGGAGGACAACCTGCTAAGCCAAAGGCCAACCTCATAGAAGGGAAGAAGAAACACAAGTTTCTAGGCAAAGGCTTTAAACATAAGAAGGGCAATCCTAAGAAATATAAATTCAAGGGAAAGTGCTTTGTTTGTGGAAAGCAAGGACACAAATCCAAGGACTGCCGTTTCAAGGATAAAGAAAAGAAAGAAGTCAATGTTGCTGAAACCCTATCCAAAGAGGTATCCGAGATGATGTTGTCAGCTATGTATTTGAAGCAAACATGGTTGACAAAGCAAATGAGTGGTACATCGACACTGGAGCTACCAGACATGTCTGCTCTGATAAGAGTATGTTCTCATCATATACTCCTTTCAATGGTAGAAATTTGGTCATGGGTAACTCCGCTACATCCAAGATAGAAGGACTTGGCTGCATCGTTATGAAGATGGCATCTGGCAAGGAGCTTCTACTGAATGATGTGCTACATATCCCAGACATCCGAAAGAATCTTATATCAGGCTCCCTCCTAAGCAAACATGGCTTTAGGATGGTCTTTGAGTCTGATAAATTTGTACTCACTAAGGGAGGGATATTTATTGGAAGGGATTACTTGAATAATGGATTATTCAAGGTGAATGTAATGAATGTACATAGAAACCTTGAAATAAATAAAGCTTCTTCTTCTGCTTATATGGTTGACTCCTTTTGTCTATGGCATGATAGATTAGGACATGTAAATTTTAATTCATTACGAAAATACGCCTAAATACCCTAATGGGCCTTGAAAGCCCATCACTGCCCTTTAGTGTGTGAATGAGAAATTGCGGGGACATTTAGTCCCATATCGGAAAGAACAAGAAAGGAATGTTCACTTATATGGAAACCACTTCCTTGAAGCTTAAGTTCCTTAGGCTCACCATAAGTGGAGAGCTTGAGGGTGATGCTACGCATCACCCTCGCGCACACGCACGTGCATGCGCATGCGCATGCGCATGCGCGTGTGCGAAGGGCGCAATGAGCGCTTTGTAGGCGCACTTTGCACTTTACACTTTGCACTTTGCACTTCGCGCATCGTCGCGAGGAGCTTGAGGGCTTTAAATTTTTTCTAGATCATAATGATCCGACGGTGAAGACTGATCGGATCAAGATAAAGGGCTGAGATCAATTGATCGTTGATCGATCGGATGAAGGGTCGAGATGCGGTGATCAAATCATGATCGTGATCACAATCCAACGACTGACACCTGTCGGTTGGCCAGTCAAAAGGACTATTGGTTGACCAGTCAACAGGATGGTTGGTTGATCAGTCAACAGGACGATTGGTGATAAGGCATCCGTCCGATCGTCGGTTGGAGATAAGTCAACGGTCCAATCATGAAAAGGCATATCAAAGACATGCAACCTCCTATCTGATAACATGATCATCAGATCGCGATGATGAAAAGGCTTATCAGGATATGGATAGACTTATTGATCGGCTGATCTTCAGATCACAGCCATGAATGAGCTTATCCGATCGCCTGATCTGAAGATCATGATGTCTAAAGGGCATATCAAGGGTGATAAGCCCTTAACCCTCATATCCTTTGATTTTAGAATTTAAATTAAATTAAATTCGTAGGGTTGCTTCCAAAGGATACCTAAAAACCTATAAATAGGACCCTAGACCTAAGCATTTCATTCATCCCAAGCCATTCCGAATTGAGTTCAATTGAATCAATTCTAGTCTTCTTCTCTCTTAGGCATTTGCATACTTTCCTAAGGATAGTATAGCAATAGTGCATTGAAAAGAGAGTAGCATTCTTGGTTCGAAAGTTTTGATGAATTGTAGTGCTGCTTTCATCAAAAGGAGATGTTGTATCCTGGAAGACAATCGTTATACTGACCGTAAGCACCATTGCGGGACTAAATTGTCTTAAGGACATAGAGTGAAACTCCAGCCTCAGTCTAATTCATTAGGTAGCCACCATCTGCCAAACACCCACAACACTGGTCCACTCACGTCCAACTATTACCATCCATAATTCATGGTAATCTAATCAAACTATATGCAACTTTATTTATATATTCATATCAGTTCTCAATAAATTTCACAATGACTTGTGTTTCAATAACAGAGCCTCCAATAAGTTGATTATCGGTTCAACTTGGATAATTCTTGAGCAACTTAAATTACTTCACCGATTCTTGAAAGATGGATGAATCCCTAGTCGATTTAGTTCACAACTTGGGAGTTGTTTTGTGACCCTAGCTAATTAACAATCTTCTGGAGCCTAGTTTAGTTCTAGATAGGTTCAAACGGAACCATTCCTAGGAACGGATCCAAGCTATATCTATTTTTAAAGCTGACTAGCACCTCTATAATTATCTCAATACTACCACATATCATGGACATCCATCTACATTACTGCTGATCGATCGCCATTAAATCATTTGAGGGTGAAAGGACGATCAAGTCTGCCATGTTCTCATTCCACAGGAGGATAAACCAGGCGGCTAAGACAAATAAAATGACATCCCTCAGCCTTCTCTTTTGTTCATGGTCCTCCATTTGCCGATGTTTCTTTCTTGCTGAGATCAGAGACTATGACACTTTAGGTGTTGAAGCAGCCAAAAAAATATCTAAAAAAATGATCCATTCTTTGTTGAAATCGTCAAAGATTGTCTTCACGCCAGTTCTGAAAGGATTAAAGATGGACAAATTAATGAGAGTGGTTAAATTGGTGGAATTTAGGCACTGCCATCATTTAATTGGTGACTTTTCTAATGAAGCATATCCAACATAAGACTTCACCCACTCATATGTGAGTGGGTTAGGTGATCAAAAAGATTAGTGAGCACGCCTCTCCCAGATGCCCCACTACCCAAGCCTCAGGCTCCTAACAACCAACTTCCCATTAAAATAGCAAGAAAGGATGGAGATAGTCAAGTAAACAATAGTCTCTCCCACGTATGGATGATATGGATCTTAATTAAGATTCTTAAATATAGTAAACAACCATTTTAGAATCAGTTGGAGTCTTCGTCTTCTTGCACCCAGCAACATGCCCTTTGGATGTTCCCAAGGTTAGCTCTTGCAAGATCAGTAGAAATGAAACTAGTAAAAGATTCAATATTGAAAAAAAATGGAAGAGGAAAGAAAGGGACTAGAGAGTAGGTAATCGTTATATATATATATCATTGAAAAGGAATTTGGAAAGGCATAAAAAATTGCCAAAAATATATCACAGAATATGTTGTATTGTAGGCAAATGAGGTGCCAATTGCTTTATATTATATAATCTATTGAGGCCTTCTATAATGATCATTCCAAAAAGGTGTCACTTATAATTAAACAAGCCATGGAAATTTTAAGAGCTCATTTTTTGAGAGGTATCAAAAGTTATTTAAGATTCATATTTTTTTTAGTAAATATTACCAGACAATACTTAGATGATAAATAATTTACTCATGTTCTTTTATACATTGAAAAGTGACTTTAGTATTTATTATCCATATTCTTTTACATTATAACTTATCCAAAAATTACTAAAGTTTATTCATCTTTCCATAATACCCTTTATCCTATCAAACCTAATTTGCATAATATATTATTCTTCTATAATTGAAGCTTAATTTTCTTCTACCAAACTATACTTTCAGTCATACCTTCGAGATATACATTAATTATATATAAATTTTATTTTTTTTAAATAAAAATTTTTTATAGTTACTATTTACTAATTGAATAGCAGTATTATATCTCTTTATTGAATACAGATTCTATCATAAAAACATATTTTACTTCAATAATGGAATCTTTTATAAAGGTTATTTTATTGCATTTTATTTTAACTAATAAATCTTTTATAAATATTGTTTTCTTACTTTTTCTTTTTAAAATATATCGAGAATAAAAGGTAGAAGAATTAAGGAGTATTAATGAAGAAAGAATCATGATCATGCTAGAATATTTAACAAAAATATAAAAATATTTTATCTAATCCATGGAAAACCAATTTAGATATCTTCGAGATGGTTAAGTGTTACTCTTAATTTGATGATAACTTAGGAATGTAACCCATTTTTTAAAAATTTTTAATTGAAGCAAAAGAACATGGATAATTTGGTCAATAAAAATTTTGATATTTCATAAATTTTTTTATAAAAAATAGATATTAAATGTAATAAATGTCCATCCAAATTCTCTACATGTCATTTTTTAAATTTTGGCTAAACTATAGTATTAACTCTTAATCTTGGGAATTGTGCCATTTTAATTCATGAACTTTAAAAAGTTACAAAAGTGATTCTAAACTTTTCTTTTTATTTAACTTGATTCCCATCATTAAACAAGAAGACGCTGTAAGTTGTTATCTCACGTAGCAGCATACGCGGCATTTTTAGATGATAAAATCAATTTATAATTTATAACTAACATGTTAATCTAATATCTAATAATTAATAAAAAAATAAAAAAACCTCTTTCATCCCTCCTCCTTCTCCTTCTCCTCATTCGTCACTTGCGGCTGCACCCTCACCCTGTATCCGAAAAAAATCGAAGTTCAAGCAAATTTTTTTTTGAAATCTATAAAATTTCAAATTATCATCGGTTCTGACAGATATGTAGAGTGTTGATCTACGTACCGCTCAAGCGAGTGATATTCCTCTTATATTTTATCTTTCTTTGCTCAAAAGATGAAATTTTTAAGCTATCGGATGCTTTCCCGTTCTAATCTCTGCTAGAAAGTTAGAATATATCATTTAATTTCTTAAGATTTTCAATGTATAGATTTGCTTATATTTGCTGTATCTGTATCACAAGTACATTTACCCTACACGGCCAGCCGATGTTGACAAACATCGATCTAGAAAGGAATCATTCAAACTTCCACAAGCACCACCAAGCTACCTGCTCCTTAGACAGCCTTATCTCACGTCCGAGTCCCAAGTAACCACGCCAATAAACTAGTACTGTAAGCTCAAGTGGGCATCCACGTCATTGAACAATTCTATGTCCACCCACCCACAGGTCTTTATCTTGCTATAAAAAAGCTTAGCAGAATTAATCTCTCCATACTCTTCACATATCAACCACCACCACTCCATCCAAAGATTAAAAACTCCTATATATTAATTTCTTCCCTCTGGCCTGCACGCAAAAATGGAGGGGCTGATCCCCTTGGTCTGCAGAGCCTTCAAAAGGAAGAAGACGAGACGTTGCTACGAGTGCCTCTCCTCAGGTGCCGCGGCGCCGTTCCACAACGCCGAATTCGACGCCAACGGCCGTTTGTTCATAACCCCTCCGCCGGAGAACCACGGGTTTTATATCTCTCCGGGCGCTGCAGCGCTCGAGATGACTGAATTCAAAACCAATGGCCACCGGTTCATGACGCCTCCCCCGGAGAAGCTCGGAGGGTTCGGTGAAGGAAGAAACAGACATCAGAGGCACAAATCGATGCAGGAATACATCGAACCACCTCGTTTGAGGAAGGATTTCGGGATGAGGAGCCATCGCGTGTTCGCTTGCATCTCTGGAAGCTAGACCTTGGACTCGTGTGGGGGAGTGGATGAGAGGAAGGAAATGATGGTATGTTTGTTCAAAGAAGTTGATGTTTCAGTGTAATTTATGATCTCTACGTTTTACAAGCAAGTCAGCACAAAAATTAAGCTCAAATTAGTTGAATATTTTTCAGACCCTTTAGAATCACTTTAAAAGAATAAGGGATTCTATTAAATTTCTTTTTTTTTTTTTTCAGAGTGATTCCTTTGTTTAGAAAGACTCAAATGAGCCTAAATTTAGATTTTCACATTAGTAGAATTCACATCAAAATCTTGTATGATTTAAGAAGCTAAGATTCATTTTATGGCCTAATTATAAAAAGACTAAAATATCCCTCCATATTACACTTTTCTAGCCTCGAATATGAAAACCTTGTTTAAGATCAACTTAATTAAAGAACATATTTATATATATATATATATAATGATCATGAAGAATTAACTTGATTAGAGCTAGAAAGAAGATGACTATTTAGAGAGGTAATAATGGAATTTTATAAGGATTTAATTTATTTTGATATATTCCAAACAATAGATTTCAATTGAATTTTAATATTTAAAGGTTTATACTAAATGGATGAAATTTATCACAAATTTATTTCAATTCAATTCATTTATTGATTTCTATCATAGAATTGAATTATAGTTTCATATTTTTGCAAGAAAAAAAGAAAATTTTATTTCACAGTTGATATAAATGGTTTTGTAAGAAAGAAATCTCTAACCATCCAACCCATTAATTATATTAGTCATATATATATATATATATACACACATATAAGCAGCACACACACATATAAGCATGGATTAAAATGGATTGAGTTTGGATCAATCATACTTAATTCAAGTTTAGATTTGGCCAACTCTTCAATATCTCTCTTTTTTTAAAAAAAAAATTCTTCCAGAATGCTAGCAACGTCTATATACAAATGCACTAGGAGCTTTTAATGCCGATGCATGATGGCTAGGATAGCAAGCCGAGTGGGACTTTTATCCACTTAGGTCATACCTCAAGCCTCAAGACTATTGGCTACTTTATAATTTAAAAGTTGACCCGGTTCACTGATAATACTTTATAATAATTTGATCCATTTAACACGTTTTGTTGCTCTTCTATTTACCCATGTTGTGGTCATATGCTTCGAATATGCTATCCTTAACTTAGAAAAAAAAATTGATGACCGATTGCATGCACATGCGGCGTAAAAAAATAAATAAAAATATTTTTTAACATGCACGATGCTTGCGTCCTGCATTGTACATGATGCATAACAAGCTTTTCTAACTAGAATAAGATCATGGGAACCATGGGTCATATTAGTATAGTTTCCATTGGTTAACAAACTTTACTCAATTTGGATCTACAGCTAAATATCCATTGGAAAGGACTTTGTGAATCAAGCACAGTGCAGGTAGCACATATTGCATGTAGTGATTGACCATATGCACATGTAGTCATGCGTATCAAAAATAATTTTATTTTTTTACATATAACTAATTAGGACTCGATACATGCGCTTCTGCACCATATAGTGCAGAAAGACTTTTCCATGCCCTTTAATGGCTGCACTATAAGGGCTTTGGTTGGGCCCGGTTACGGCCTTCGGATTTTGATTCACTCTATTATCACGTTGCCACGGATTTAGCTTTCTCATGCCAAGACTGAATAGCGCCCTACAGTCATTACACAATAAAGCCAGCTGACAATGAGCCAACAATGATAAGAAGCTTAAAACCAAAACAAATTTAAATAAAGTATACCGAAATAAGTATTAAAAAAATACTATCAATCATACTTTTAAAATATATATTAATTATATTTAAATTTATTTTTAAAAATAAATTTTATTTTTAAAAATAAAAATTTATTTTATAGTTACTATTTACTAATTGAATAGCAGTATTAATTATCTCTTTATAAAATACAGATTTTATTATAAAATAATATTTTTACTTCAATAATGAAATTTTTCATAAAGGTTATTTTTTTTTTTTTATTTTAACTATAAAATATTTCATAAATATTGTTTTCTTACTTTTTTTTCAAAATATATCAAGAATAAAAAGGCAAAAAAATTAAGAAGTATCAATGAAAAAAGAATCATAATCATGCTAAAATATTTAATGAAGATAAAAAAAATATTTTATTTAATCCATGGGAAATCAATTTTGATATCTTTTGAGATGGTTAAGTGTTACACCTAATTTGATGGTAACTTAGGAATGTAACCTATTCTTTTAAATTTTTTAATTGAAGCAAAAGAGCACGGATAATTTGGTCAATAAAAAATGATATTTCATAAAACATAGAGATTAAATGTAATAAATGTTCATTTAAATTCTCTACAAGTCGTTTTTTAAAATTTTATAAGCATCTACGCTACACGGCCAGTCGATGTTGACAAAAAAAGGAATCATTCAAACTCCTCCGAGCACACCAAGCTACCTGCTCCTCAGACAGCCTTATCTCACGTCTGAGTCCCAACTCCCAAGTAACCACGCCAATAAACTATAAGCTCAAGTAGGCATCCACGTCATTGAACAATTCTATGTCCACCCACCCACAGGTCTTTAATCTTGCTATCAGAAAATCTTAGCAGAATTAATCTCTCCATACTCTTCACATATCAACCACCACCACTCCATCCAAAGATTAAAACTCTTATTAATTTCTTCCCCTCTGGCCTGCATGCAAAAATGGAGGGGCTGATCCCCTTGGTCTGCAGAGCCTTCAAAAGGAAGAAGACGAAACGTTGCTACGAGTGCCTCTCCTCAGGTGCCGCGGCGCCGTTCACAACGCCGAATTCGACGCCAACGGCCGCTTGTTCATGACCCCTCCGTCGGAGAACCACGGGTATTATATCTCTCCGGGCGCTGCAGCGCTCGTGATGACTGAATTCAAAACCAATGGCCACCGGTTCTGTTGGGTAATGAGCGCTTTGTAGGACACTTTGTACTTCGCACATGCGCATCGTGTTGAGGGACTTTAAATTTTTTCTATATCATGAGGATCCGATGATGGAGACTGATCGGATCAAGATAAGGAGCTGAGGTCAATTGATCGTTGATCAATCAGATGAAGGGTCGAGATGCGGTGATCAAATCACGATCGTGATCGTGATCCAAAGCCTCACACCCATCGGTTGATCGGTCAACAGACCATTGGTGATAAGGCGATCCTTCGATCCTACGGTTGGTGATAAGGCGTCGCTCTGATCAAGCCGTTGTGATAAATCAACGGTTCGATCGTGAAAAGATGTATCATAGCCACGCTATGACTTATCCGATCGTAGAATTACCTTATTTGATCGAAGAAATTACCTTTCAGATTATGAAAAGGCTTATCCGATCACCTGATCTGAAGATCACAATGTTAATAGGCATATCAAGGGTGATAAGCCTTTAACCCTCACATCCTTTGATCAAATCCGATCAAAGAATTCAAATTAAATTAAATTCGTAGGGTTGCTTCCAAAGGGCACCTAAAAACTTATAAATAGGACCCAAGACCCTCTCATTTCATTCATTAAAAAAACCATTCGAATTGAGTTCAATCTGAATCAATTCTAGCCTTCTCCTCTCTTAGGCATTTGCATACTTTCCTAAGGGTAGTATAGCAATAGTGCATTAAAAAGAGAGTAGCATTCTTGGTTCGAATTTTTGATGAATTGTAGTGCTGCTTTCATCAAAAGGAGACTGTTGTATCCTATGAGCAATCGTCATACTGACCGTAAGCACCATTGCGGGACGAAATTATCTTAAGGACATAGAGTTTAACTCTAGCCTCAGTCTTATCATCTAGGTAGCCACCATCTGCCACACCCAACAATCTTAAGACAATTTCCTGCTACCACGGAAGTGTTGCTGCAGATGGCTACTATGATGACATCCATTCAAGCCGAGAGACCGAAGAAATTCTCTGGCATGGACTTCAAGAGGTGGCAACAAAGATGATGTTCTACCTCATAACTCTGAATCTGGTCAGGGTACTGAATGAAGATCCACCTGTCCTAAAGGAAGGGAAGACCGACAAGCAAGTCATTGCTGCGGTGGAGGCATGGAAGCACTCAGACTTCCTTTGCAAAAACTATATCCTTAATGGTCTGGACAATACCCTGTGCAATGTGTACAGCAGTATTGATACTGCCAAGGAGTTATGGGCATCCCTGGACCAAAAGTACAAGACAAAGGATGCTGGACACAAGAAGTTTGTGGTTGGAAGGTTCTTAGACTACAAAATGGTCGACCATAAAACTGTTATGGAACAAGTAAGAGCTCGAGAACATCTTGCATGAGATACATGCAGAGAGAATGTCTCTCAGCGAGTCATTCCAGGTAGCTGCCATCATAGAGAAGCTACCACCACTATGGAAGGACTTCAAGAACTACCTAAGCATAAGCGGAAGGAGATGGGACTTGAAGACCTAAGTGTCCGCCTGAGGATCGAGGAGGACAATAAAAGCCAAGACAAGAAAAGAGGACAACCTGCTGAGCCAAAGGCCAACCTCATAGAAGGGAAAAAGAAACGCAAGTTTTCAGGCGAAGGCTTTAAACAGAAGAAGAGCAATCCAAAGAAATACAAGTTTAAGGGAAAGTGCTTTGTTTGTGGAAAGCAAAGACACAAATCCAAGGACTGTCATTTCAAGGACAAAAAAAAAAAAAAAAGTCAACATTACTGAAATCATATCCAAAGAGGTATCCGATATGATGCTGTCAGCTGTTGTGTTTGAAGCAAACATGGTTGACAAAGCAAATGAATGGTACATAGACACTGGAGCTACCAGACATGTCTGCTCTGATAAGAGTATGTTTCATCATATACTCCTATCAATGGTAGAAATTTGGTCATGGGTAACTCCACTACTTCCAAGATAGAAGGACTTGGCCGCATTGTTATGAAGATGACATCTGGCAAGGAGCTTCTACTTAATGATGTGCTACATGTCCTGACATCCGGAAAAATCTTATATTAGGCTCCCTCCTAAGCAAACATGGCTTTAGATGGTCTTTGAGTTTGATAAATTTGTACTTACTAAGGGGGAATATTATTGGAAGGGTGATAAGTCTATTTATTATCCCAATTTAACTATTAAAATAAATATTAATTACTTTAATTTATTAAGAATTGATACTTTTTATGGATGTTTGTAGAAAAGAGCCTATAGATGGAAAGAGCTTGAATTTTGGAGTCCAACAATGCAGACAACACTTAAATCAGGACTCGGTTTGCCAAAAAGAAAGAAAGAGATGATTTCGCATGCAAACTAAGGCAGGTGATGTTGAACAGATGGCTGAGAAATTTTCTTACAATATCTGAACGATCTTGAGCGCTCGATTGACTCCAACTTTGAATAGGAGAAAACCTAGATGAGCTCTACAAAGTTTTTTTTATTCTTCTTTTATTAAGATTATTGCATTTAAGAGAGGAAAATTATGGAGGTGATGCTGGCAGCAGCAATGCGTAGCTAGATTCCCTCAACTTGGGATGATGATGAAGCCTGTAATCAGGTTTTATCTTTCTTTTTATTCTTAATTTCTATGCAATAAAAATTATGCTCTTCTTTATTATATCTTTTGAGTTATTTTTCTGATGAGTTTTGATCTGACATATATGGCCTGTACCCTCTATCGATGTACCATGATCTCAGAATATGGTACATGCCTAAGAGAGACATATCGTAGTATGATAGATTAGACCCTTAACTTTACAATTATTAGATAGTTTATACTCTAAGCGGACGTGTCGTGATCTCCTGATACGATCCGTGCCTGACAAGAGATAAATTATTCTAATTTTAAATTTGCAAAAATTATTACTATTGCAATACTAGAAAAAGAAGATAAAACCTTTTTGCATGGTGGATTCGGATTCCAAGGTTTTTCTCTTATTATTTGAATTTCGTTAATTAATTAGTTGTTATCTTTTAATAACCGCTATTCTTAATATAATCATCTATAAATAAATTTTCTTTTTCTCTTTCATGAAATAATTACCCTTAATCTCGAGGATACGATCCCGATTCATTACTAGCTATAGTAGTGAGTAGGCTTTATTTTTGATTGCCAACGACAGCGATCAAAGGGGTTACTTGAATAATGGATTATTCAAGGTGAATGTATACACAGAAACCTTAAAATAAATAAAGCTTCTTCTTCTGCTTATATGATTGACTCCTCTTTTTATGGCATGATAGATTAAGACATGTGAATTTTAATTTATTACAAAAATTAATGAAATTAGAATTATTACCTAATCGTGAAATCGATTCACATTACAAGTGTGAAGTGTGTGTTGAAGCTAAGTTAGCAAAAACACCATTTCCATCAGTTGAAAGAAATACTAAACCTTTTGACTTAATTCACAGTGATCTATGTGACTTAAAGTCAGTTCAAACTAGAGGAGGTAAAAAGTATTTTATAACATTTATAGATGATTCAACAAGATATTGCTATGTGTATCTACTAAAGTCTAAAGATGAGGCTTTAGAAATGTTTAAATGTTATAAGAATGAAGTGAAAATCAACTTGGGTAAAAGATTAAGGCCATAAGGAGTGATAGAGGTGGTGAATACGATGCACCTTTTGACGAATTCTGTCAAGAGCATGCATTATTCATCAAACTACTGCTCCTTATTCACCTCAATCTAATGGAATTGCGGAACGTAAAAACTGCACATTAAAAGAAATGATGAATGCTATGTTAATAAATTCTAGTACACCACAGAATTTATGAGAGAGAAGCAATTCTCTCAGCAAATCATATTCTTAATAAGATACCTCTTAAGAAGAAGAAAGTTACTCCATATGAGTTATGGAAAGGAAAGAAGCCTTCTTACAATTACTTAAGAGTGTGGGGGTGTCTAGCTAAGGTAGCTATTCTGGACCCCAAAAAGGTCAAAATAGGACCTAAAACTGTTGATTGTATATTTATCGGTTATGCACATAATAGTAGTGCATATCGCTTTCTTGTGTATAAATCAGATATAACTGATATGTAGAAAAATACAATCATGGAATCAAGGAATGCAACATTCTTTGAAGATATATTTCCAAGTAAAAGGAAATTACAAATAAGTTCAAATAAAAGAACTTATGATGATAATACTGCAAGTAGTAGTCATCAGGAAGAATATCTTGAAGATGAACCCAAACGCAGTAAGAGACCAAGAGTTGCAAAGTCTTTTGGTCCTGATTATATAACTTATATGTTACAAGATGAACCTCAGACATTCAAGAGGTAATGTCTAATCCAGAAGCACCCTTTTGGAAAGAACCTGTCAATAATGGAATTGAGTCCATCATGCATAATCATACCTGGGAGTTGATAGACTTACCATCTGGTATGAAACTTTTAGGGTGCAAGTGGATTTTTAAGAAAAAGCTAAAGGCTGATGGATCAATTGACAAGTATAAAGCCAGATTAGTGGCTAAGGGCTTCAAACAAAAAGAAGGAATAGACTTCTTTGACACCTATTCACCAGTAAGTAGAATAACATCTATAAGAATGTTAATCGCTTTTGCATCCATTAACAATCTTGAAATTCATCAAATGGATATTAAAACTGCTTTTCTGAATGGTGAATTAGATGAAGAAATATACATGGAACAACCTGAGGGATTTATTGTTCCAGGACAAGAAAAGAAGGTGTGTAGACTTGTTAAATCCTTATATGGATTAAAGCAAGCACCTAAGCAATGGCATATAAAATTTGATAATGTTATGTTATCAAATGGATTCAAAATAAATGAATGTGACAAATGTATATATGCCAAAACCCTATCTGAAGGGTATATGATAATCTGCTTATATGTAGATGACCTGTTAATCATTGGTAGTAATACTGAAATGATTAAACAAACAAAGAAAATGTTGATCAAATATTTTGATATGAAAAATATGGGTGTTGCAGATGTTATACTAGGGATTCGAATCACTAGAACATCTGAAGAAATAATATTATCTCAATCTCATTATATTGAGAAAATATTAAATAAGTTTAAAAGTATGATGATACTAGCCCGATGAAAACACCTATAGATGTTAATCTACATTTGGCTAAGTATATTGGAGAACTCATATCTCAATTGGAATACTCACATATAATTGGTAGTTTAATATGTCATGAATTGCACTCGTCCTGACATAGCATATGCTGTCAATAAGTTGAGTAGATTCATAAGTAATCCAGGTCCAAATCATTGGACAGCTCTAATAAGGGTATTAAGATATCTGTGATATACCCTAAGTTATGGATTACATTATTCAAGATATCCAGCTGTACTAGAAGGATACAGTGATGCAAATTGGATATCTAACACAGAAGATACAAAATCCACAAGTGGATATGTATTCACCTTAGGAGGAGGTGCTGTGTCATGGAAATCTTCTAAGCAAACATGTATAGCTCGATCCACTATGGAATCTGAGTTTATTGCTTTAGAAAAGGCTGCTGAAGAAGCAGAATGGCTTCGAAACCTTTTAGAAGATATTCCATGTTGGCCAAAGCCTGTGTCTGCAATATGCATACATTGTGATAGTCAATCGGCAATTTGCAGAGCACAGAATAAGATGTATAATGGTAAGTCTAGACATATACGTCGCAGACATAATACCATTAAGCAGTTACTTAAAATTGGTGTAATTTCTATTGACTATGTTCAGTCAAAGAAAAACCTAGCGGATCCATTAACAAAGGGGTTACCAAGAGATCAAGTAAACTGTTTATCGAGGGGAATGGGTTTAAAACCTATAACTGAAAAATCTTCATAGTGGATACCCAACCTAGCTGACTGAAGATCCCAAGATCTAGGTTCAAAAGGGACAACTAAATTATGAAGAGACTTGAAAGCACTAAGGATGTCCAATCCTACTCATTCCTATGATAATTGGTGCTACTGCTAAAGGTACTAGGATAAGCATTGCTTTTAATGATTCTTATGACATGAACATTCATGTGGGGTATAGCAGGATACTCTTAATAAGAATCACCTATGTGAGTGTGAACTGGGCCAATTCTATGAGAATTTTAAGGTTTAATTCTCTGAAGCACTCATGAGACCAGGAGTTGTTCGGGGCCAAAATGAACACAACCATAAGAACCAAAAGAATGCTCGAGAAGAAGTTGCGTGATTGTTATTGTCTTAGTTTACACAAAACGCTGAAAGGTTCAAGACATCATGTTCACCTTTTAGCAAGTAAACTCGATAACAACTCACTAAGGAAGGTTCAAAGCCACAAGCTACCTATCCCGATACAACTTCATCCCATTATACTCTCTTTAGTGTCTGCATATTCATTTGCATTAAAATCCTTTTATGTGGGGTTTGCCTTTGCTGATCTTTGATGGTCTTTGATCTAAGTCCAATTTCATTCATGTGGGGGATTGTTGGGTAATGGGCCAAAATAGGTCTTGAATACCCTAATAGGCCTTGAAAGCCCATTACCCCCTTATGTGTGTGAATGAGAAATTGCAGGGACATTTAGTCCCACATCAGAAAAATCAAGAAAGGAAGGTTCACTTATATGGAAACCACTTCCTTGAAGCTTAAGTTCCTTAGGCTCACACAAGTGGAGAGTACGCATCACCCTCGCACACGCGCGTGTGCGAAGGGCGCAATGGCGCTTTGTAGGCGCACTTTGCACTTCGCACTGCGCATCTCGCGAGGAGCTTGAGGGGCTTTAAATTTTTCCTAGATCATGAGGATCCGACGGTGGAGACTGATCGGATCAAGATAAGGGGCTGAGATCAATTGATCGTTGATCGATCAGATGAAGGGTCGAGATGCGGTAATCAAATCACGATCATGATCGCAATCCAAAGCTTCACACCCATCGGTTGACCGATCAACAGGACCGTTGGTGATAAGGCGATCCTCTGATCCTACGATTGGTGATAAGTGTAGGGAGAAATAAACTCCAAGGCATGCATATTTTTAAAATTTGATAACTATTATCAATGCAGAAACTAAAAGATTACATATTAATCTATCTAATATGCATCAAGATCATATCTTTGCCTTATATATAGGATCGCTTGATTTAAAATATGCATATAAATAAAATCATCAAGATCATATATTGATCCTCAAGGTAAGAAGTCGTACTTCTTGCCTTGAATCATGCCTTAAGATCTAGGGATCATATCACTTACCTTAAGGGTAGTTGGTAAATCCTTTTATGCTCTACAGCCGTTCAATCGCCCGGCCTCTAGTATCGTCCACGCGAAGCCTCGAATAATCAGATTTTTGGGAGTACTAGCTCGCAGAAAAATGACTTTGCTGATCTTGAATCCTCCCACTTGAATCTTCCTCCAAGATCCACCACGCTTCTGCAAACACCAGAATCACTAGGATTTTCTATTCTAACCTTTTAAAATTTCAATCCATGATATATCGTGTGTTGTTGTTCTATGTAATCTGGTGAGGGATTTCCTCTATTTATAGTCTCATTTTAACCAGCCCATTGAATTCTAACATTTAGAGTTCCATCGTTCGGTAAAAAGCAAAGAGACGCCGAACCAAAGAGGCGCGGTGTTTGGTTAATACCGACGTTCGGTGAAAACCAAAGAGACGCGGCGCTTGGTTAATTCCGACGTTCGGTGAAAACCAAAGAGTCGCTTTGGCTAATTTTGAGAGGTACATGAATTCTAACACTTAGAATTCCAACGGGAGAAGATTAATGTCAGGCATTAAATTCTATATGAGAATTTAATCTCTCATGAGATGAGATTTCAGCCATCTCATCATGTGAGATCCTTATGCGAGAGGTTTGGGTTCAGGTGATGATTTAGTCTGATCTGAATTTATTGGACTGAACCCACATAGATCATGGTCCTAGACCAAATCAAATTTGGCTAGTCCTAAATCTATTTAAATCCAAATCAAGTCTAATTTCAAATCAATATTTGAAATTGACTAGACTTAAACCAAATTGAATCTTATTCACTTGTACTTAACCCAATTGAGATAATTCAATCAATCAAATTGATTAATTAAATCATATACGATTCTTAATCGTTGATCAGCAAATAGATCATCCTAGGAAACTTCTATGCATGTGACTCTCTAGGTTCGAACCTAAGCCGGTAGCATAGAAACAACTTTCTATACTAATCGATGTGCCCATCTAGCAATGGAACCCGACATCCGGATAGGTCGAAGAGTTGCCGAGCAAACTCAAAGAACCCTAAGAAACAGTTACCGTATAATTCATCCTCTTGACCACAAATGCTAAGGATTACTTAAGAGCCTGTCAACTCTAAATAGCAAATCTATAAAGTGATTTCAATTTTAGTGATCATGTGACTTTCACATGAAGTGCCTTGGCCAAGGTCTTGCTAAATTGAAACACAAGCATTTCTCCTGTTAACGGGATAGGTCAAATTCCATCTTGATCCACAACTGACTACCACAAGTACTTGACTGCACCCAGTAACCTTTCGTAGCTGGATTAGAAATCTAAGTGGTCCGGCACCTAAGTACAATGAGTTGCTTGCAAGTTACCGGGTATGATCTTCAGGTCTGAAGGATACTTATACCTATATCTTCTCGGATTAACTCTTGACAACAGAGTATCCGAAAATGAGTCACGTTCGGTGAAATGTACTACATTTTCACCTGTATGTCATACCAGTGTCTCTACACTCCTTTTAAGAGGACAACCAATAAATATGATATACAACGTCCTATAATTGATAGTACTATGGCCCTGTCATAGTATGTCATTTGGTCGCGAACTCTTTTAAGGACCTTCAAAGATAAATCCTTCTTTATCGTGAAGGAAGATCCTGAGGGCTTCATTACCATTAGGAGTTTTAAGAAGATATTCATGTAATAAATAAATTACCAAATAACTTTTATTAATATATCAATTTATATACAATTTACATTAGCACAATCATCAAATGATTGGCTTTAGGATACAATTCCCAACAAACTCCCACTTAGCCTAAAGCCACTCATTACAGTATCTAATACCCATCTTTAATTTATAGTCGTCAAACTCCTTGATGCTGAGTGCTTTAGTAAATGGGTCACCTAAGTTTTCCTTTCCATCAATCTTCTAAAGATTTATGTCGCCTCGGTCTATAATCTCTCGTATAAGATGAAACCGGCGTAGTATGTGCTTGGTGCGCTGATGTGCTCGTGGTTCCTTTGCTTGAGCTATGGCACCAGTGCTGTCACTGTACAACAGGACTGGTCCATCTATGGAAGGTGCCACTCTAAGCTCATAGAGGAACTTTCGCAGCCACATATCTTCTTTTGCAGCATCTGATGCAGCGATGTACTCTGCCTCACACACTAAATCTGCCACTGTATGTTACTTGAAACTTTTCTAGCAAACAGCTCCACCATTCAGGATAAACACAAAACCTGATACACTTTTGCTATCATCATGATCTGATTGGAAACTGGAATCAGTATATCCAATAAGTTTCAAATCAGACTCTCCATAGACTAACCACTGGTCTTTAGTATTTCTCAAATACTTAAGGATTGTCTTAATAACTTGCCAGTATTTTTTCTCTTGGATCAGATTGGTATCTACTCACTACTCCTAGTGAGTATGCCACATCTGGTCTTGTACATATCATGGTGAATCGATCCTACTGCCGAAGCATATGGAATTCGACTCATACGTTCTCTTTCATTAGGAGTTGTCATACAATCCTTCTTAGAAAGATAAATTCCATGGCCTATCGGAAGATAGCCTTTCTTGGAATTCTCCATGCTAAACCTTTTTAGCACGGTGTCAATGTACGTAGATTGGGATAAACCAAGCATCCTCTTATATCTATCTCTATAGATCTTCATCCCTAGGATGTATGATGCTTCTCCCAGATCTTTCATGGAGAATTATGATGATAACCATGTCTTTATTCCTTGTAATATAGGGACATCATTCCCGATTAAGAGAATATCATCCACATATAATACAAGAAATACAATACCGTTAGCCCATTTATAAATGCAAGGTTCTTCTTTATTCTTAATAAAGCCATAATATTTGATCACTTTATCAAATCGTATGTTCCAACTCCTAGATGCTTGCTTAAGTCCATAAATAGACTTCTGTAGCCTGCACGCTTTAGACTCGTTTTCATATATAAAACCTTCAGGCTGTATCATATACACATGTTCATCTAAATTACCATTTAGAAAAGCGGTTTTAACATCCATCTACTAAATCTCATAATCGAAGTGTGCTGCTATAGCTAGCATAATCCGAATGGATTTCAGCATTGCCACAGGAGAAAACATTTCGTCATAGTCAATACCATAACGTTGACGATACCCCTTGGCAACCAGACGTGCTTTGTAGGTCTCTACCTTTCCGTCTGCACCTCTTTTTCTCTTGAAAACCCACTTACATCCTATGGGTTTCATCCCTTCGGGTGGGTCAATTAATGTCCATACATTATTGTCCTTCATGGAATCAAGTTTGGATTTCATGGCATCAAGCCATTTATCAGAGTCAGTCCTTTGCATAGCATCCACATAGGTGATCGGATCCTCGTTGTTCTCATCGAGCTCAATAGGATCTTCGTTCTGGACCAAGAAACCTAAGTATCTGTCTGGTTGATGTGGTACTCTACCAGATCGCCTTAATGGTGCATCTAAAATGGGTTTTGAGTTTGATCTAATCAACTCAGATTCTAAGGGTTCACTGGTTTGTGTTGTTCCTTCTACTTGATGAACTTCCTCAAGTTCAATATTAGAGCTATTTGTTCTTTCACTAAGAAACTCCTTTTCAAGAAAAACTGCTCTATTACTAATGAACAACTTTTGTTTTTCAGTATTGTAGAAGTAATATCCTTTGGTTTCTTTCGGATAGCTGATAAAAAAATATTTATCAGATTTGGGTTCAAGTTTGTCTGATTTTGTACGTTTCACATAAGCCAGACACCCCCAGACTCTCAGATAGGTGATAACCGGTTTATGTCCATACCACATCTCATGTGGAGTTTTAGAAACAGACTTACTTGGAACCTTATTGAAAATATGACAAGCTGATTCTAATGCATATCCCCAAAATGATATTGGCAAGCTTGCAAAACCCATCATGGACCAAACCATGTCTAACAGAGTTTGATTCCTTCTTTCCAACACACCGTTATGCTGCGGTGTTCCAGGAGGAGTCCATTGGGAGAGAATCTCATTCTCCCTTAAATATGTCACAAAGTCATTAGAAAGGTATTCGCCTCCTCGATCTGATCGAAGGATCTTAATGCATTTCATGTTTATTTTTCTACTTCTTTATGATATAGTTTGAACATTTCAAACGACTCAGATTTATGTCTCATAAGATAGACATAACCGAACCTATAAAGGTCGTCTGTAAAGTAATGAAGTAGTAATATCCACCTTTAGCACAAATGCTCATTGGTCAACATACATCAGTATGTACTAGACCCAATAGCTCTTTGGCTCTTTCACTTTTTTCAGTAAAAGATGACTTGGTCATTTTACCAAGAAGACCGGATTCACAGGTAGTTAACGATTCACAATCATCAATTCGAAGGATGCCCTCCTGAGTTAACATGTTTAATATATTCTTGTTGATATGACCCAGCCGATGGTGCCAAAGATAAATGTCTGTGACATCAGTTGTTCTAGGGCGCTTACTTGATTTGTACACTATATTTACAGGCTGTGATAATATATAAATTCCATTAGATAAATGCTCAGTCATTACAGTGACTCCATTCATAATGATATTCAAAGTAACATCCTTTATTGAAATTTCATAATGACTTTTGGCCAGAAGGCCTACAGAAATACGTTCAACAAGAACGTTGGGCAAAAATAATAATCTTTTAGTATAATGACATTTCTATTGAAAACTATTTCAAGAACTCCTAATGCCAGAACTGGAACTAATCTTCCATCGCCGACATTAAGGAATCTTTTATTGTCCTCAAATCTTCTAGTGACCCATAGTCCCTGCAATGAATTGCAAATGTTAAAAGGACTCCCGTATCCAATACCCAGGTCTGATTATCATATACAGAAAATTACAAGGTGTTATCATATAAATACATTATTGAGCAACATCTTGCCCCTTTTTCTTCTTTGGCCTGTTTGGATCAAGTGTGGCAATGTAAAGAGGACAGTTCCTCTTCCAGTGCTCTTGCATCTTGCAATGAAAGCATTCAGCTTGACTTTTATCAACTTTCTTCTTCTGCATCTAACCACTTATAGATGTCCTAGCACTACAAGAAAATAATGAAATAGCGACGCAATTTTAGCGACGCAAGATGCATCGCTAAAATTGCGACAACATTGCGACGCCTCCGGTCAAAAAAATATTGCGACGCATTAGCGACTCAATAAATCATAAAATTAAAAAAATATAATTTTTAAATTTAGCGACGCAAAAATGCATCGTAATATTTATAAAATATATTTTTTTAAATATTATTAAAGGAATAAATATTGCGACGCAGCTAAGTACGTCGCAATGTTTTTAAAAAATTAATTATGTTAAATAGCGACGTAATAAACATAAAATGAAAAAAAAATATTTAATATAGCGACGCAAAAATTACGTCACAAATATTAATAAAAAAATTAATTTTTATAAAATATAATTATGAAATAAAATATTGCGACGCAACTCAGTGCGTCGCAATATATTTGAAAAACATATAATTTTAATAGCGACGCATTAGCGACGCAATAGACCAGAAAATTGTAAAAATTAATTTTAATTTAGCAACGCATAATTGCATCACAATTATTTTAAATAAAATTAATTTTTATAAATATTAATAAAAAAAATATTGCGACGCAAACCAGTGTGTTGCAATGTTTTTAAAAAACTTAATTATTTTAAATAGCGACGCATTAGCGACACAATAAACCAGAAAAATATAAAAATTATTTTAAATTTAGCGACACAATAATTGTGTCGCAATTAATTTAAATAAAATTTATTTTAAAAAAAATATTATGAATAAAATATTGCGACGCAATCCAGTGCATCGCAAAGTTTTGTTAAAAATAAATATGTTAATTAGCGACGTAATAGCGATGCAATAAAACAGTAAGTAATAAAAAAATTTTATTTAACGATGCAAATTAAGCATCCCAATATTTTAAAAGAAATTCATAATGCCAAATTAGCTAGGCATTAGCGACGCAATAAATTAGAAAATATAATTAAAAATTAATAATGTCCGAGATCGGTCGTCGTCGACCGTGATCGATCATATATGTAATGAAAAAGTATAAAAAAATTATTGCGACACAATTTGTGCATCGCAATTATTATCATAAATTATAAATATTATCATTTATAAATATTAAAAAATTATTGCGATGCCGTAGCGATGCATTTTTGAAGAAAAAATAAATAATATTGAGACGCAATGTATGCGTCGCAATTATTTTAGTAAATATAATTTTTATCAGTAATAATAAATAAAAGAAATATAATATTGTGACGCATTAGTGTGTCGTAATGGTTTTTCTATAAATATATGTAATGAAAAAGTTTAAAAAAATTATTGCGATGCAATTTTGTGCGTCGCAATTATTATCATAAATTATAAATATTATCATTTATAAATATTAAAAAATTATTGCGATGCCGTAGCGATGCATTTTTGAAGAAAAAAATAAATAAATATTGCAACGCAATGTATGCGTCGCAATTATTTTAGTAAATATAATTTTTATCATTATTAATAATAAAAGAAATATAATATTGCGATGCATTAGTTGTGTCACAATGTTTTTTCTATAAATATGTAATGAAAAAGTTTAAAAAAAATATTGCGACGTAATTTATGCATCGCAATTATTATAAATATTATCATTTATAAATATTAAAAAATTATTGCGATGCCGTAGCGATACATTTTTGAAGAAAAAATAAATAAATATTGCGACGCAATGTATGCGTCGCAATTATTTTTAGTAAATATAATTTTTATCAGTATTAATAAATAAAAGAAATATAATATTGCGACGCATTAGTTGCGTCGCAATGTTTTTTCTATAAATATATGTAATGAAAAGTTTAAAAAAAATATTGCGACGCAATTTGTGCGTCACAATTATTATCATAAATTATAAATATATCATTTATAAATATTAAAAAATTATTGCGATGCCGTAGCGACGCATTTTCAAAGAAAATAATAAACAAATATTGCGACGCAACTAATGCATCGCAATAGTTTTTAGTAAATATATTTTTTATCAGTAATAATAAATAAAATAAATATAATATTGCGACGCATTCGTTGCGTCGCAATGTTTTTTCTATAAATAGATGTAACGAAAAGTAAAAAAAATATTACGACGCAATTTGTGCATCGTAATTATTATCATAAATTATAATTTTTATCATTTATAAATTTTAAAAAAAATAAATAAAAATATATAATATTGCGACGCATTTGTTGCGTCGCAATGTTTTTTGGATAAATATATATAATGAAATAGTTAGAAAAATTTTTGCGACGCACTGTATGCGTCGCAATTATTGTCATAAATTATTATTTTAATCATTTAAAAATATTAAAAAAATATTGCGACGCCTTAGCGATGCAATTTCTAGAAAATAAAAATAATTTTTCCGTCGGACATTGGCGCCAAGTTAGCGAGCATTAGCGACGCAATTAATTGCGTCGCTACCTTTTTCATAAAAATATAATAAGGCCAAATTAACGATGGATTAGCGACGCATTGTTGCGTCGCTAATACATAATAAATTTTAAAAAAAATTGCGACCGATTAGCGACGCAAATTTGCGTCGCTAATCACTCATATATAAAGTCGGCCGGCCTTCTCTTCTTCTTCCCGTCTTGACCTAGCCGCCGCCCTCCCCAAACCTCTCCGGCTCCCACCGTTCGCTGCTCCGGCTCCCCCCCTCCGGTGCTCCGGCTCCCCGGCGGTCTCCTCCAACTCCGGCGTCTCCTCTCGACCGAGGTAAGCCCCCCCACCCTCTTCCAAAATTTTTTTTGTAAAAATTTTCCTCCGGCCACGGCCAAGACC
Source organism: Calamus simplicifolius (assembly GCA_900491605.1). Taxonomy (NCBI): domain Eukaryota; kingdom Viridiplantae; phylum Streptophyta; class Magnoliopsida; order Arecales; family Arecaceae; genus Calamus; species Calamus simplicifolius. Next base: position 939,134 of record UESW01004290.1, read on the forward strand.
GTGGCCGTCTTCTCCGGCCACGGCCGCTGCCGTGGCCGGCAGTGGCCTGGCCACGGTGGCCAGGCCACAGTAAAAAAAAAAATATTTTTGTAACAGGGGGGTGGGGAAAACCCCCCCCATTTTGTCTTCTCCGGCCACGGCCGCTGCCGTGGCCGGCAGTGGCCTGGCCACGGTGGCCAGGCCACAGTCAAAAAAAAAAAATTTGTAACAGGGGGGTGGGGAAAACCCCCCCCCCCCATTTTGTCTTCTCCGGCCACGGCCGCTGCCGTGGCCGGCAGTGGCCTGGCCACGGTGGCCAGGCCACAGTCAAAAAAAAAAAAATTGTAACAGGGGGGTGGGGAAAACCCCCCCCCCATTTTGTCTTCTCCGGCCACGGCCGCTGCCGTGGCCGGCAGTGGCCTGGCCACGGTGGCCAGGCCACAGTCAAAAAAAAAAAAAAACTCTCCGGCCAGTCTTCTCCGGCCACAGCCGCTGCCATGGCCGGCAGTGGCCTGGCCACGGTGGCCAGGCCACAGTAAAAAAAAAATTTTTGGTAACAGGGGGGTGGGGAAACCCCCCCCCCATTTTTCTTCTCCGGCCACGGCCGCTGCCATGGCGGCAGTGGCCTGGCCACGGTGGCCAGGCCACAGTTAAAAAAAAAAAAAACAAAACACGGTGGCCAACCACAAAAAAAAATAAAAAAATTTTTACAGGGGGTGGGGAAAACCCCCCCTTTATCTTCTCCGGCCATGTAGCCGCGGCCGGAGAAGCCGGCGGCACCGGTGGTCAGACAAAAAAAAAAAAAACATGTCTGTTACGGGGTGGGGAAAACCCCCCTCCCCTTTTATCTTCCACGGCCGTGGCCTGGCCACGGTGGCCAGGCAAAAAAAAAATTTATTTATGCAATAATTTTTGTGCATTTGTAGTTATTTACAATTTTTATGTCTTGATTATTTACATTCTGCTTCAAATTGAATGATGCATTAAATTATGTAATGCTAGAATGAAAGTCTTGTTGTAGTTTTATTTAATTTCAGCAACAAATTAGTAGTTTCAATGATTTATATTTTAGTCTTCACAAACATTTATATTCGACATAATAATCTTAAGAAGTCAGTGACTATATATATAGAACACTATTCCTATATATGTATAATTGACAAGAATTTATGAATAACAAGCATAAGTTCGATTGTCTTCGGATTTTCATATTATTAATCACAGCACTATAACCTTTAGACCCGTTTGAGAATTTGTAAGACTTAGTCTTGCAAATTCTCAAATTGTCCTGGTGGACAGTTTGAGAATATTTTTTGCGATATGTTAGTCTGCTATTAATCATCGTTGGTTGAGATTGCGGTTGTATTTGCTCATACGTTCTCCTAGTGTGGCATATATGCCACACATTTAGGAGAACATATGGGGAAATGCTGCTGAAATTTCAACGTAACCGATCGATGATAATTAATAGCAGAATAACATATCACAAAAATATTCTTGAATGGGATAGGGCCTTACCTTTTAGACATGGAGTGAAGGTGGAATTAATTTAGGACACTTGAATGCTTGTGAAGTCTCATGATTGAACGGACCGCCTTGCGGCCCGACCCGAACTCAAGCCCTAGCATTAGCCTGGCATGAACCTGTGCCTCGGTCCTTGCTAGCACGCCAAGGATCGTAGCCGTGGCCGGCCTTGCAGGGTAGGGACCTTAGTTGCCTAAAAGAAAATTGGTTTAGTTATAAATAATTTAAATGGTTGTTATTAACCTTATGTTGGCCCAGATGGCAACCCAAGAGGGGGGGGTGAATTGGGTTCTTTAAAAAATTAGCCCTTTTTTAAAATAGTTTGCTTGAGATTAAAGAGGCCAAATGCAAGATAACTATAAAGTGCAGTGAGTAAGATAGAGATAGATAAAGAGACAATGAGACACTGCAAACACCAAATATTTTATAGTGGTTCGGTGTATTCAACACCTACGTCCACTCCCAAGATTCACTTGGGTCCACACTATAATCTCTCTAGATTACAGCCGAGTTGTTTTCCAAGCTCACAACTCAAACTTGTTGTTTTACCGTGTGCCCAACGAACCCAGCTGGTTTTACTCAGGCTTACCAGCACAAAACCCTACACGTTGTTTTTCACGGGCTCACAACTAACCCAAGCTTAAACAAGCTTAACCCGAGGTAAAACTACCTCCTCTAGTTCAATCCCCCAGATTGAACTAGGCAAAAATAAGACAAGTATTGTGTGTGAATACAAAGCTCCTCAATGAGCAAATATACAAATTAAGAATAATAAGGTTTAGAAAAGCCTGATTTGTAGATAGGTTGGCTTTTGATCTTTTCTTCTTTTTCTTCTCCTTGCTGGATTGAATCAAGCCTCAGCTCCGATTCTTCGTGGTTGAAGCAGTTGAGAAGGGTTGAAAAGCAAGAAACGAATCTCCTTTCTCCAAGTTGGGAAATCCTCCAAGACTTTGATTTTGAATGCTTTGGATTCCTCTTGAGCCTTTTGGAGTGGAGTGGATTTGAGCTAGAAGGTTTTCCTTTCAAGATTCAAGCTCACGGATTTTTGAAATGGGATTTGTCTATCTCAGATTCTCTCTTTGTTTTTCAGATTTTTCGTTCTTCTCTCTTCTCTCTCCTTTTTTTGAACAATAGACTCCCTTTTTATAGATTTCTTTTGCACCTCATTTGGAATAAAACTATCCGTTGGAGTATACCTTGTATCAAAATATATCCGTTAGAAATGAGTAAAAATAGAAATGTTACCGTTAGAGCTGATCTGGCAACTTTGTTTTTCGTTCCAGGTGGGTTGGAGTCGACTCTAACTTTTCTGGAGTCGGCTCTAGCTCGAGGCGTTTTAAAATGATATTCCCGGAGTCGTCTCTGGCTTTTCTGGGGTCGACAAGAAACTTTTCCGGAGTCGACTCTAACTTACCCGGAGTCGACTCTAGGTTGGACCAGAAAAATTGACTTTCTACTTCGTCTGTGAGAATCGACTCTAAAGTCTCGGAGTCGACTCTAATGACCGTGCCAGTTCCGGAGTCGGCTCTGTGATTCTCGGAGTCGACTCTAATGTCTGCAATTCTTACCTAGACATTAGATTCGATCCAGAACACATTGTAACTCTTGATTTTGATCTTTCAATAGTCTTATAGGCTGAAACACTAAATCAAAATCATCAGAGCCTTCAAAAATTATACTCAAATAGTTTTGTTAATCATCAAAATCATCAATTGGGTCAACAATCTCCCCCTTTTTGATGATAACAAAAACTTTGAGTATATGCATTCAAAAATTCAATCAAACTAAGGATTATAGTCATTTTAACTTTAAACCATTGAAATTAAGGTTTTGATGCCAATGTTCAATGTAAACTTTAAAATTGTACATGAGTTCAATATAATCCATCAATATGAATTGTTAAACTTAATGTGCATAAGATTGTAAATGAGCTTTTGTTAAGCCCCCTGCATTGAGTAGCTCCTCTTATATAAACATCAAATTGTAACTGATAATTATTTCAATTCATTTTGCATAAACAATTAATTCTCCCCCTTTCTTTCTTTCTTTATGCATATATTATTCAATATTCCTATTCAATCTTTCTTTGCATATACACAACTATCTCTCCCCCTTTTTTGTTATTAGCAATAAGGAGAGTAAAAAAATTATAATCTCAATAAGCATAGGAATCCAATCAATCAAATTTGAAAAAGTGAAATTGTATTTCATAGCAAGAACCATTACATCAGTTGATTCATTTACATTTCAAAATGAAATACATTGGATATTTAAAAACTTCCTAAGTACAAGCTATCAAACTTAAAACAAGATCAAATGTGCTTGAATACAATTTTCTTTAGATGACCTATTATCTCCATTACATCATCCTTTTGTGCTTTCTTAAATTTTCAAGGCTAGCTTCGATTTGAGAGACTGCAAGGTCAATATCCTTTTCAATTGACCCGTTGCATGAACATACGATCCTGATCCATCGGCAATGCCTTCCATCCTTTCGAAGATCTTGTGAAGCTCAGCTCCAAAGGATTCTACAGAACTGCCTAAGGTAAAGGATAGCATGTCCAGTCTCGAATTTAATTCTTCTTTTAACTGATTAAAGTCATCCTTCAATTGATTAATTTCATTTGACCTGTGACTGTCATACTCAGCAAGTAAGCTTCTTAACTGATCAAGTTGTTCATTAGAAAATCTTCCAGAATTTGTTATAGGCTGATGTGGAGGTGATGGTATAGAACTCGGTCCGGCCTCCGAAGGTCCAGCAGACGAAGGTCCCGCAAAAGATGAATCAGGGACTGATGGTCCCGCAGTAGATGGTCCCGGGATTTCTTCTATTCTGGTTCCCTCTGCACCATCCCTATCTGTTCTTTCCTCTCTCCTCATCCAAACTCCATTACCTTCTTGAATCCCATTCTATGAATAGTTGAAGTGCTGTAATAATCAGTGTGTCTCAGTTTTCTTAATGGTTCATTTTCCATGATGAGCACACCCTGGCTTCTAAAAACTAATGTCAGAATCATACCGTATGGCAGTGTTGATCTTTTCTTAGTAGCTGCCTCTGCCATGTAACCTATCATCATGCCAGCTAAATTGACTGGCCTTCCAGTTATAATGCAGTCCATCATCAGAACGTCTCGCTCCGAGACATACTCGAATCTCCCTATTTTTGGAAATAAGATTCTACCACATATATTATGCAATAATCTGAGTTCTAGGTTCAACTGATTTGCAAAGATCTCTTCGAACTCAGTCACATCTCTTCCTAGCATCCTTGACAGTGCACCACTTCTGTCATTAAGTTGACATTCCATTAACCCAACAGTGGGCATTTCTAATAGGGTTCCAAGAATCTCAGTTGTTACCGTAACTCTAGTTCCTCTCACTGTGCTTATCAATCCTCCTTCTCCTCTGCTTAATCCATTATAAAACTCCCTTACCAATGCTGGATAAGTGGGTAAATCTAGTGAGCACACTTTCTCCCATCCCATATCCCTTAAATTTCTTCCAATAGAGAAACCTTCCGATTCAAATAAATCAAATTAACTTTTCTCCCAGTGGTAATGGTCTTACCAGCTAATTGATCAACCTTAGGAGATGAGGGTGAAGGTGGTGAATCCTCTTGAGTGGCCGAAGAGGAAGAAGGCGATGGTTGCCTCCGAACCGTGCGTCTCTTCGTTGGAACGGATGCTCCAGCGACGAATCCGCGCCTCTTTGGAGCCATTGAGAGGATTGGAAGGTTAATCAGGGGTTTTGAGTAGATTTGGGGAAGTTGGAAAAGTTTTGGAGTTCTTTGGAAGGTTTAGGAGACGATTGGAATGATTGGGGGTCGACTCCGCCTTTTTATTTTTGACCTAACTCGACTTAGAGTCGACTCCCGAAAACTGGGTGTCGGCTCCGAGCCAGAAAGTCTGTCAGCGCTCGTATTAGAGTCGGCTCCACAAAAGCCAGAGTCGGCTCTAATCACTCAGAGAAATCAAAAACTCAGGTGTCGACTCCGCAAACTGTCAGAGTCGACTCTAACAGTTTCAGAGATAAAAAATTAGTTTCAAGCATTTGAAACTATTCAAATTAATCATCAAATTATAGATTAAAGTTCTTTAGCAATTGGGGAAACATTGAATCAAGATCTAGATAGATTTCCTTATTGAAATATCAAGATTTTTCAAGAAAATGATGAAATCTAGATTGATGTCCTTAAGAGTTTCAGAAAATATTCCAAAGGATCACAAACTCCTAATTCTCCTCTAAGATAACAAAATCTTTCTTCACTTAAGGGTTTTGTTAATATATCAGCTAATTGTTCTTCAGTATTCACATAATCAAGACAAATTTCATTATTAGCTACATGTTCTCTAATAAATGATATCTAATTTCAATATGCTTTGTTCTTGAATGTTGAATTGGATTTTTAGTTAAGATTTATTGCACTTGTTATCACATCTTATGGTGTTTTATCAAGTGTGATACCATAGTCTTCAAGTTGTCGCTTAATCCATAGGATTTGAGCACAGCAACTTCCAGCTGCAACATATTCAGCTTCAGCAGTTGATAATGCAACCGAATTTTGCTTTTTGCTAAACCATGAGATTAAGTTACTTCCTAAAAATTGGCATGCACCACTTGTGCTTTTTCTATCTAACTTACATCCAGCATAATCAGAATCAGTATATGCAATTAATTTAATGTTGAGTCTCTAGAATACCATAAACCTACATTTTTTGTTCCATTTAAGTATCTTAGTATTCTTTTAACAGCAATTAAGTGTGATTCTTTAGGTTCAGATTGAAATCTAGCACATAAACAAACAGCAAACATATATCTGGTCTACTTGCAGTTAAGTAAAGTAGGGATCCGATATACCTCGATAATATTTTTGATCAACCTTTTTACCTTCTTCATCTTTGTCCAGCTTGCATGAAGGACTCATTGGTGTTCCGAGGGGTTTAATTGATTCCATACCAAACTTCTTTAGAATTTCTCTTGTGTACTTTGTTTGGTTGATAAAGATCCCTCTTTGCTTTGTTTGATTTGGAGTCCAAGGAAGAAGTTGAGTTCTCCCATCATGCTCATTCTCAAATTCCCTGCATTAACTTAGCAAATTCTTGACATAGAGATTGTTAGTAGCACCAAAAACAATATCATCAACATATATTTGTACTACAATAAATCTTTACTTTTTTTTCAAAAATAATGTTTTATCAACATTTCCTCTTAAAATCATTTTCAATTAAGAATTTACTTAATCTATCATACCAAGCTCTAGGTGCTTGTTTCAAACCATATAAAGCTTTGTGCAATTTAAAAACGTGATTTGAAAATTCATGATCTTCAAAACCTGGTGGTTGTTCTACATAAACTTCTTCATTTATAAATCCATTTAAAAATGCACTTTTAACATCCATTTGAAATAATTAAATTCATATGACATGCAAATGCAAGTAATAGTCTAATGGCTTCTAATCTAGCTACAGGTGCAAAGGTTTCATCAAAATCAATACCTTCTTCTTGATTATATCCTTTTGCAACTAATCTAGCTTTGTTTCTAATTACTATGCCATTTTCATCTAGTTTATTTCTAAATACCCATTTTGATCCTATAACAGAATGATTTTTAGGTCTTTCTACTAAAGTCCATACATTATTTCTAGTAAATTGATTTAATTCTTCTTGCATTGCTAACATCCAATTATTATCTTTTTCAGCTTCTTCAATAGTTTTAGGTTCAATTTGTGATACAAATGCAAGATGATTACTAATATTTCTCATAGATGATCTAGTTCTTATTCCTTGAGATGGATCACCTATAATCAATTCCTTAGGGATGACTATAAGCATATCTCCAATCTCTTGGAAGATCTATATCATTATGATTAATATTAATCATCATCCTTAGGTGAATCATCATCTTTAGCTTCTTGCTCATGATCTGAAGATACATCAATATTTAATTTTTCAAGATCTTTTTCAATTATGTTTGTATCTTCCTCATCATCAATCTTTTCAGAACCAGTTGCTAAAGATTCATCAAAACTACATGAATGGATTCTTCAACAATTAAGTTTTCTTGTTAAATACTCTATAAGCTTTACTAGTTGTTGAATATCCTAGAAAAATTCCTTCATCAGATTTAGCATCAAATTTCCTAATTGTTTTTACCATTATTATGAATAAAACATTTACAACCAAATGCATGAAAGTATTTATATGTTAGGTTTTCTATCATGCCATAATTCATAAGGTGTTTTCTTTAAATTGGTCTTATTAAGGCTCTATTTAGGATGTAACATGCTGTGTTAATAGCTTCCGCCCAAAAGTACTTTGGGAGGTTACTTTCACATAGCATGGTACGGGCCATGTCTTCTAAGTCCTATTTTTCTTTCAACTACTCCATTTTGTTGTGGGTTCTAGGTGCAGAAAAATTATGATTAATACCATTTTCATGCAGAAATTTTCAAATAAGTGATTTTCAAATTCAGTTCCATGATCACTTCTTAGAGACACTATGGTAGTGTTTTTCTCATTTGTGACTTTCTTGAAGAATTTCAGGAATATCGAGAAAGTCTCATCTTTGTGAGCTAAAAACATACCCAAGTGAATCTAGAGTAATCATCTACAATCACAAGACCATATTTCTTTCCTCCTAGACTTGTGGTTCTAGTTGGTCCAAAAAGGTCCATGTGAAGTAGCTCTAATGGCCTAGAAGTTGAAACAACATTTTTAGATTTGAAAGAACTTCTAGTTTGTTTTCCAAATTGACATGCATCACATATTTTATTGTTTTCAAAATCTATTTTAGGTAACCTTTAACTAAATCCATTTAATTAGTTTTGAAATAAGGTGTGTGCTTGCATGACCTAATCTACGATGCCATAACCAACCAATCTCATTTATATTAGCATTATCAGCAATTAAGCAATGATTACTTTAGAAATTTGTCTAAGTCAACAAGTATACATTGCCATTCTATTCCAATAAAAACAATGCTATTATCAATGGAATTAGATACTGTGCAAAGAAGATTCAAATGAAACTTTAAAACCTTTATCACATAATTGGCTTATACTAATTAATTATGCTTTAAACCATCAACATAAAGTACATTATCAATAAATGTAGATGGAGTTATGCGAACTTTAC